>JANPWX010000041.1:1454985-1511202 GCA_024734555.1 Trochalopteron elliotii
GGGGCACCCCCGGCTCCCGAGCCTTCCTCCGGGGCGGTGGCGATGGTGCCCCGCATCCAGCGCCCGGCTCGGCTTTGTCCCTCACGGAGCGTCCGCCGCCCTGCCCCGCCCTGCTCACACCCCGCCGGAGCTGCCTTGCCTGCCTGCCTTTCCCCCAGCGCTGCTGCTGACAGGAGCGATAAAAAATAAAAAAAATGCCACTGGTGTGCTGGCCCTCACAATACACCGAGACGCGAATTGTGCTGTGAGCTGGATGCTCACATAAGCTTAGTCATGCAGAGCCTGATGAACGGCCTGTACCTGTGCCAAATCCATGTGTTTTTGCACTAAGTTTAAATATAGAACCATAGAATCATCCGGATTGGAAGAGTCCTTTAAGATAATGAAATTCAACCATCAACCCAGCACTACCACTGGAACCCCTGAACTGCATCACCCAGCGCCAGATCCAAATACCTCTTAAACACCTCCAGGGTGGTCACCACCACCTCCTATTCCAATGCCTGACTATCCTAACTGTGACATTTTTTTCTGATATCTAATCTGAATCTCCCATCTCAGCCTAAGGCCATTTCTATAGCAATGCTTTCAAATGCTCTTGCTGCTGATCTTTCCCATTGGGCATCAGACCCAAATGACCAGGAGTCCATGATGATAATTTTACCTGTCAGATGTTTTCATTTTTAGTTTCTTCATGTTAATCTTGCTTTTGTGCCAGTTGTAACCATGTCTGTAAGACAGGTGAGGATTTTGGACAATAAAGGCCAAAAAGTGTTGAGAAATCTGGCTACTGGGTAAGGAGGTCCAAGAATGTGTGGCGGTGGCACTTGGGGACATGGTTTAGTGGTGAACAAGGCGGTGCTGGGTTGGTGGTTGGACCTGATGATCTTGGAGGTTTTTTTCAATCTCAGCATTTCTGTGGTTCTGTGGTCCTGATGTGCCATAACTGAAGGAAAGATACAGGTTCGACAGCATGAACATTTTTTCCCATGTTGTGTGCATGAACATTCCTAATCTTGCATAATATTTATTCCACATAAATTTTGGAGGGTACCTTTTATTCTAAATTTTGTTTTAATCTTTATTAATTACCCACAATTTATTCTGTCTGTGGTGCCAAGGCCACACATGGGCAAGAGAGCCCTTTCTTGAAAAAAGGTGCCTCCTTTCTTGTTGGCAGAGGCCACTCAGGATTTTCCAGGATAGAGGCACCAGATAATTTGAAGCAAACAGTTGTGCTACAAAAATTCTATGCCAAAAGTTTTCATCACCCCAAGACTGAATAGACTGAGGTTCGTTTATTCAGCTACCAAGACATAGAGTCTCAATGTCAACTGCTAAAAAGTGGTATCTGGGGTTAAAAAAAAAAAAAACAAACCAGAAACTATGCATGAGCTGCTGTCCTTAGGAATAAAAACAGGACATGGAAAAAAAAATAACAAATTACTCCAGAACTGTGTGAGGTTGCCTGGGTGTCCACATTTGCAGAACTGGGGGACAGTTCTGGGCTTTAGTGATAAGAGGACTGGCTTGAGCAAATGCAATCTGCATCTGAATTTGCCTGATAAAGTTTGTTTTTCTGGAAGTGTGAGGATGATAGTGGTTAAAGGGACAGGGTTGTTTGCATGTTAATTTTGAGGCAGATTCCTGTGCCTGGGTTAAATGGAGGTAGAAAAGGGCTTTAGCAGGTTGTGGGCCATAATAATTTGCAGCACATCAACCAGAATGTAGATGGTGAATCTGTTCTAAGTTTAGTTGTCACTGAGTGTAAATTATGAGTAACTACTAAATTAAATTGCTTTAAACGTTTACTGAAATAAGAAAAGGGAGGATCCAGATTCAAGAAGTCAAGAATTCCTCTGATGGTAGCGACTTAATTTTTTTTTCATGGGACTTTGTAAGGTTTCATTTTCGTTTCATTTTTTTGGTTTCGTTTCACAACACCCACAAGTGAAACTGCCACTTTCATTTCCTAGAGCTGATGCAGCCCAGGAGAAACTTTGGGTAAGTCTGGCTGAACCATTCTCTGTCCTCTCTGAAAACTCCACAGCTCAGGAGGCAAAGCAAGCTGCCAGAAGTTGCAGTCAGGAGTTGCAGGATTCTGTATCCTTGGGACCCTTGGTTACAAAGAGCAGGAGAAGGGTTCCCTTGTTTGAGTGAGCAAAATGAAGGGTGAAGCATTAAACACTGAAGGATTAGGATGTTGTCATCAAATACATCAAGGCACACAGAGGGGATAATGATCCACAAGAGACTGAGGCTGTGAAAGACAGAAAACATGACTAGCAGAAAGACTCCCCAAAAGGTACAGGCTGACCATTAATCAACACAGTCTGGAAAGAAGTTTACAATGGGAGGTTGAAGAAGTTTCTGGAACAGCCTTCAAAGTGAATTCATGAAAGTTAATAACTCCTGCCTACTTTATTTAGGATGGAAAAAGCATTTATGATGGTGATATAGCAATGAGCAATATAAACCACATTTTCAACAGAGAAAACTTTGCAAGCATTGATTTCAACAAATAAATAACCAACCCACACCCCTATCCTTCCAAATGCCTTTTTCTAAAATTCAGGAAGTATGTGGACATACTACAGAAGGTCCAGGAAAAAGCCATAAAACCATTGAAAATGTAATAGTGAAACAGTATCATAGCAGAGTTTTCATATTTTGAAAAAGATTTTTGTCCAAAATCTGCAAGTATCCTATAAGGTTGTAGTTTTAAGCTATCAGTTATTTTGCTGCTAAACAACTTGAGTACATTTTCTGATACAGAACAAGGGTCATTTCTCTGTTTTTCTGAGCACATTTCATACTTTCAGTAAAATAAAAACCCAAAACCTTTCTTAGCATATTTTGTTAAAAAAAATAGGCAAAACCCAAGGTCAACTAAATTCAGACTTATGCTCTTACTTATAATATAACAACCTGGGTCTTATGTTCCATTCAGTGAAGTGCTGACACTTAGCAACTCATGCCATAAAAATCAAAATAGCGATAAAAAATTAATCTAGCTTTGCCTTTAAGTGGCTAAAAACCTTTTTGGTTCCATTGTTCATTCTGAAATTTTGGCAGAAGGCTGATGACTATGAGAGACATCCATCCACAGACTTCCAACCCTCACAGAAGCTTAGGAAACAGGGAGCACTGAGATGCTCATTAATTCTCAGTGAAAACAAACAACACAGGTGGATATTTGAAAGATATGAGGCAAGATCATATTGGCCTCGTGTCTTACCAAATGACAAAACCACATAGCAACTCAGCAAAAGTCTTGGAAACATTCTTCTTTTCAAACATTATCTGCTTCCAAGTTTGTTCATTTACATGTATTTTTTCTTTGTTCTATGAATTGTACTTGGGTGGCAGAAAGAAGTCTGTGAAACTTGGAAAATTACTTCCAGTAAACCTGTGCAAGTAGAACAGAAGATCTGATATCTTGTGGTAGAACACTGTTATAAAGACATATGGCCTCGATACAGATCATCCTGTTGGGCTCCATAAAGAGTCTGTAGTTTTAGACAGCTCTTTTAGAAAAGCTTGTGTTTTGATTTGATTTGTTTTGTTTTATACTTCACTGTGATTTTTGCCCTATTTGAATATTGAGCTGAAGAAGAATCTCTACCGTTTTTCATCAGCCTTTCACAACTGCATTCCTGACCTTTTCCAGTGAATGAATTTTGGTCTGGAAGTTTGCTGAACCCCGCATCCGTGTCCAGCCACATCTGCAAGTACTGTAAGCAGACACCACTTCTGAAAATAGGACCCACAAAAGGTGTTGCTAAGTGAGTGTATGTAAAAACATTCTTGTGCAGTTCAGTTTTATGCCCTCTGTCTGGTGTGGAAATCAGAGAAAGAATAAATCATGAGTGTTCCTATTATTGTAAAAGAACTTTTCAGTCATTTACACCTACCTTTAAAGGGAAAAACCTCTGGAGCCAATTCATTTTTTTTGTATTATAGCTGATAGCGCTCACGTTTATCTGTCTAGAGAAAATGAACTTAAAATTATTTGCAGGTATAGGGTTAAAATCTATGTTTAGAAAGATAAAAAGTGCTAAGAATCCACAGAATGCAGTAGGTATTTGCTATTGTATTCTACTCCCTGTTACTGCAGTCTAAAAAAGAAAAAGTCACTGAGCTAATTAAATTATATAAGGAAGGCATCAAGAACCAATATTAAAAATGGTTTTGATTGCAGTCTGTTTTTATGCTGAAGTAATGATGAGCAATATCTTTCAGGTTTCATTTGTTCAAAGTCCACAAGATAATGTGCATATTCAGAAAAAGAAAAAAATATACATCCAGGCAACAAACTACTATGTGAAAGTAATTTCACACTGAATGACAACATATGAACCTTGTTTTTTCACACTGGTGAACTTCTGCCTTACCATTGCTTGACTGGTCTTCCCATTTTTGTCAGTAGCAGCACAGGATAGTAAGGAAAATAAAATGAAAAGTTTGATGTCATTCTAAAAGCAACGAGAAGCCCTAGCCAATGCCTGCTGTAAACTCAATATTCATCCTGGCGCTGTGCAAAGAAACTGCAGAATCATTTCACTGAAATTTTAATGAACTCCAATGACAACACTGCTGTTTAATGGACTTTGTGCAATGGGTGGAAGCTTTTCCACTCACAATCCAACTTTTCATGGGGTTGGCTTGTTTTGCTAATTTTCATTATCACTTCACATCTGCCTCTTTTGAATGCTGGTGTGGATGCAGCTGGTCCAAACTAACCTTGTGTCTGACTTTGTTCCAAGCCAGTGAGCTCCAGAGGGACCTTGGTACTCCTCTGTGGTGATGTAATGGTGTGGGAAGACCTGCATGGAATTAACCTCAGGTGTCCAAGCACAGAAGTCCTTATCTACGACTGTTAAGAGTTATATCCTTCCTATCACTCTTGCCACCCATATAAACCCAGATAATTTCTGTCTTCTGAATACTTTCAGTGGAAACCAGGAGAGGAAAGCAATGTTTTTCTTTATAACTGATCCAGTTTTGGTCCTTGTTTGGTTCTCAGGCAAGTCCAGCCTACCTTTGTTTTGACTTGACACCTGGGCCAACTTTTAGTGTCAATGTCGTGTAAGAGAGATATCTGTATTTCTAGTGTGGGACTGGACCCAGAGTAGGGTTTTAGGTAATGTAGGTTTATGTGATATGAATTACTTGCTAACTCCTGCAATCACCAAAATGTGCATGTTTAACCCCTGGTTCTGAGTATTTATATTTAATTTCTTAAAGGCAGGGGCCTGCTCTAAAAAAGAGGCAATGAAGCCCTGAACAAAATTTGTGAGAGAGGGTGGACAGTGAGCATGTTGCTATCATAAATACATGACCTGAGGTATAGAAATTTAGTGCCACAGGACATGAAAACACGAAACATTAGCACTTAAACAAAGGTGTACCTGAAGTAGCAAAGGGATGCACATCAATCCCAATGAAGAAATGCAGTTTGGAAGAGAGAGGGGGGAACTTAGAGGTAGGAAGAAGTTAGCAATGCATCTATGTGAAACTCAGCAAACAAACTGAAAAGCTTATATATTTTCCTAGAGGATTACCTGATATAATCTAAGGGATAAAATAATTCATTTCAAAAGGAGATCAGTTGTTAGCTCAAGGCACTCTGCTGTCGAGAGTTCTGAAAGCAGATTTCTGTCTTGACACACTCTACTTTTTGAAGGCTCCAATACAGCAAAGTATAGACAGGTGTTTTATGTAGCATCTGAATGGAAAGGATATAAGAATGACTTAATAGTTGGCTTAATCTGTGCTCTTCTGGAAAGGAAGGAGCTGAGAAGAAAGTTTTCTTCATATTTGTTGGCACAACAATAATGTAAAGCATTCTGTGTGCATGTATTTTCTGGTTTCTCTGAAGTCTCACCTGTAGAGCAATAGATATATATTATACATATATATATAAATTACATATGTATGTATTTGTTGTGTGTTTGTCATTATGTGCATATGTGAAGAGATAAATACAGAGCCTGAGTCACCCAGGAGCAAAGATAAGTATTTTGCAAACAAAGTACTGGAATATTGTTATGTCAGTGTCGGGATCTCCACATCAACTGTTCTCCTAATATGGATTACATTCAGCTCCCTCAAAAAATCAGGAGAACCTTTTCTATTACTTTAGTCATAGGCACTGATTTAAGAAATTAGATACTAATACTCAGAGTAAGGGATTAAACATGCACATTTTGGTGATTGCAAGAAGTAGCTGGTAACTCACATCATACAAATCTACATTCCCTCAAGCCCATCTGTGCTGGTAGATAGATAGGGTGAGGCAATATGGAACAGAGAGTATCTCAGAGAAGGGACTTATCAAGAAGTTCAAATGTTTCCTGTGGCTTCTGTAAATGCTCTTTCAACTGAGGTGACCTTCCTCTGGTACGTGTGTTCCAGTTGTATCACAGATGCCACTGAAGAGGGTGGGATAAAATCTGGACTCTTGCCTTTTTCTTTTTTCCATCTTTCTAAAAATACCATTCTATTAATAGCAGAGTGTTTTCCCAGACTGCCTGTCTGTTGAGATGAAAAAGGGAACTCATTAAGCTACTTTGGTGATAAAATAGACAGTTCTGATAAATACAACAAAACTGACCATTCTTTTGATCTAATCAGTAAAATTATTGCATGAGTGCTCAGGACGTCATGCCTTTGGCATGCTTCCACATCCTTTTTTCAGTTGTTTGATCCCCTGATGCCAAATGCTGTTGGCTGTCTGGCATATTAGACACTGCAGCACGTGATTTCACCAGTGATTTGTTGCCACAAGGCTCATCAGCTGAGCCTGAAGTGCTGAGGTTGCTTTGACCTGCTCTTACCACAGCTGTATGTGCCTGCTTGTTTTGTTCTGTCTCAGTGGAGTGATGTGTCCAGCCCTGGACTTCTCCTGCTGGGTTTTGGAAAGGAGTTCCTCTGTTCAACATTTTAAAATGCTGCTTTAGACAGTGGAAAAGAAGTGGCTTATTGCAACTACACTAGATCTGTCAGATGGAGGGGCTGAGGAGGATTAGTGCAAATGGATGAAGTATGCAGGAAAAGAAACAAGAAGGAGAAAAATGATAAAAAAGTCAAGAGTAGAGGGAAAAGAACAACAGAAGAAAGAAAAGTTCAAATGACAGGGGAAGAAAAGTTCAAAATTTAGGCTTTTATGAAAAAGGTTTTGATGAATGAAAAAGATAAGGTAAGGGAGGATGCTAGATGAGTGATAGGCGAGGGAAACCAAGAGAGAAAGAACAGTTCTGGGGAATACATGAAAACACATGATGGTCACTTGTGATATTCACATGCTTTTTCTCAATAAAAAAGAATGGTAAAAGACATGGTTGCAAACATCAACAATAGAGACCCATAAGATTAATTCATATCCAACATAATGGTAATTGGTATTGTGAACATCCAAGTTAAAATCTACTTTTTTGCCATCCTGGAGCAGGAATTCACTTGCAGTTCTTTTACTCCCTGAACTGTGTGCTTGTGTCTGTAGCACCCAGTCCATGCCACATCCCATCAAGACACTGGAATGAGCTGGAATGGAGTCATATTTGCATGGGAAGAAGCACAGCCCTGTAATGGGGTGTTGCAGGCAAGGTGAGATTCTCCACGTCTCCGTTGGATCTTTCACCTGTGAGGGGCACCGAAGCACAGACACGGGGTTTGTGGGCAGCTTCTTCTGACATCCTGTTGTGTTAGTGTGAAGTGTAATTCCAACTTTTGCTGTCGAAGCTGTTTCACTTCCCAGAAACACTTTAATGCTCACAAAGGTACAGAGCATGTGACCACAACTATTTGGAAGTTGTCATATACCAATAACAACCACGAATACAACAGCTTTTCCAGTATAAAATAAAAGTATGTTTATCCAAATTGGTTTACCAGAGAGGAAGCTTCAAAAAAATTAACAATTTCTACTTTTTGGAACCATTTTGAGGAACTTTTAATTCATGTGACAGGGGTTTTAAGAATTTAACATTTTTGTCCTTAAACAACATTTTATTTTAAATTAAAATAACATATGTTTTCTAAATGCATGACAATAAAACCTCATGTCTTAGCTACCCATACTTGTTCCTCTGAGAAAATAAAGTCTCAAATACCCTAAATTCCACACTCCAGAGCAATTTAGATCTCCTTAGAGATCACAGTTTGAACTACAAATGCAATAAGGGCTGCATCCTGCTGTAACTGAAATCTTTCCTAAGTCTACTTCTGCTTTTCAATCTCTCTAATTTTTCATTAGATCAAGAGTCACACATTTTTGTTGGCAGTAAAGCAATTCCAATTTGAACTGCCTTCTTTCTTCAATAGGAATTTTCCCAAAGTACAGAAATAAAAATGTAAAACTTTGCTGTGTTTCATTACTTTCATTCTTTTGAACATTGCTGCTCTGAAAGCTCTGTGTGAAATTATTAGAAGACGGGTTTTGAAATGCTTGTGAAAGTAGATGCATATATGGGACTCAAAGGACCTTATTTAAAAAAGAAATTTGCCAGTTACCCAGATCTCTGGTTGGTTATGCCCATTCAAGGATACAGAATCCATCATTCCTATGATTATTTTTACATCTGAACTTTTTTTTTTTTTTTAATACTAGATAGACTTGAAACTTTCAGGGTCATTTGCCCAGCATGTAGTTGAATGTCCTGTGCTATAGATTCCAATTAGCAAGACCATGTTCAATGGTCCTACACCACCAATGCTGTCTAACTGCTTTCCACTTGGCTTTATATGTTTCTTCTTTGTTGCAGCTGCAACCAGGTCTATCTACCCTTTGATAGAAAAATTTCAATTACCCCAGGGAGAAGCTTTTAGCTTTATTAAGCATTGAAGTCTACACATTTGTTCTTCTGTTGAAGAGCAGTTCAAAAGGAGACTTTCTGAGGAAGTAATCTGATAAATTAGGATAAATCTTGTGGACTTTCACTGCTAATGTTTTTTTCCTGTAGTCTGAGCCTAAGATTCTGCCAACTCAATGTACGGTTAAGCATTTCTTTAACACTTTTACCCCCTGACAGATGTTTCTTATACTTCACAAGTAAATGGCTCTTCAGTGTTTTTTGAGACTGCTGTGCTCTCAGCATAAAATTGATGTCACAGAAGGCTGGAGAGCTGTGCTCCAGCCTTGATAGACAGTGACAGAAAACTGTTCCCATCTGGTAGCTTTGTGTTGGCCTCTGAGGAAAGGAATGGTTTCCTTTCTGAGATGATGGGTATCAACTGTCACCTCCTGGTTGCCAGGAGTAACCTCAGTTATCTCAGGAGGAGCCAGGCCTGCACACACCAGGGCTCTCATCTGCCCTCCCTTTGTTGTCCTTGGCCTCTCAGGGGGCTGGGGGAGCCCAGTGACGTGGGGGAAAGCAGGCAATGACACTGGTGTAAGTCACAACTCTTTGGAGATGAAAAAAGGAGCTGCTCTTCCCAATGCTGTCAATCTTGTGTTTTACCTCCTTGGCTGGGTATTCATTTATACAAGTAAATAAAGCTGTCATTTCTGCTTTTTAATGTTTGAGAATTCCACAGAAGGTTCACATCTCTGGTTTGGAATCGAATCTCTCATTGTTGTCTCTATCTTGGAAATTAATTTATTATTGCATTTGAAGTCCTAAATGCCTCTTGAGAGAGCTGAACATGCAGTCTAACAATCTGCCCATAAAGAGCAAACATGAGTTAGACATTTAAAGAAGATAATCTTTCAGTTGTATGGAATTCCTGTCACTCTTGCTTTTCTGTTTAAGCTTTATATAATAAAGCCTTTCTTTCTGTTTTCAGGAAAGTTTTGGTTCTTGCTCACTCATCCCTGTTCTGTGAGAAGAAGAAAATGACATATTAAATCAAGACTCCATAAAGGGGCACACAACTAGATGAAATTAATATCACCAAATCAGAAGACTAGAGTTCTTGGATGAAATATATTTTTCTAAAAATCCTGAAGAGAGAGTAGGGAGGAAACAAATAAACATTGAGAGAGTTCTCCAAACACACAATCTCCAAACACACTAAGTCTGAACTTACAATGTGCCTTTTGGAGCACCATTAAGTCACAGCCACTATCAGTTTCAAACACAGGTAGTAGAATTTACATAAGCAAATCTCATCAGGCTAAACACTTCCCCATAAATATACATATTATAATCTGTTACTAATACACAAGATTATATTGTCATAATACATCAAAATATTACAAGCTGGGATTTTGGGTGAATTATCACTCCTCAATTCTGTGCATCCATCATAAGGCCAATATGCCACCTACATCTACATTCCAAGACACACACATCCTCTCCTGTCCCTCAGGACTTCTTTGTCAGCAGCTCAACCAACAACAAATACTCCCACTGAAACCAAAACAAAACTGAGTAAGAAAGAAAAGAAAATCCCCAAACTGTTTGCTCTCTCTTAGGAAAACACCATTTCATGGTGCAATAAAGATATTAAGACAGGGGCAAAATAATTAAGATTACTGAAATTAATTCTATATCAAAGACCACAGAAGGACTCCTGTTGACATCAAAGCTTTATCTTCTCTTTGATAAAGCGATTACACTTCATACTTGATTTTCTACATATTCTTCTGTAAAGAGTAGATGTATTGCCACTGTCTGTCAATGATTCTACACAAAATTCAATCTGTTTAAGCAAAAGATATATTTTTTTTGTGCCACTGGGCTTGGAAAACCTGCAACTCAAGACCTGATGCCATAACATTGGAGCTGAAACTGTAGTTAGAGCTTGTGTTTCCAGTGTTCCATCACGTGCATACATATTTTATGCATTTACTTCCAGTTTGTCAAGACTTCTGTGTTTCAAATTTCAGCTTGTATCATCTACCCAGTTTCATTCAATACATTTTATGTGTACATCTAATTACATGAAATGTAGTATATAATTCTGTTGACAGGACAAAAAAAAAAGTGAAAAAAATGGTATCTCACTCACCTATTTGAGTCTGGAAAAATTAGATGAAGTAAAATCCAGTTCGAAGGCAGCAGATAAGACTGAACATAAAGGGTTAACTTTTTAATGAAAGAAACTGTATCTGCCTAGCCCCTTATCAGAGTAGAAATATCATAAACCAAAAAATTAATCTTACTTGGGTACTCTTCATTTTGTGAAAGCTCTGGTAATACAGTCTGGTGACATTTTGACATGTAACCTTTGAGGGAAGGCTTGGTAAACTCCAAGGGAGTACTGTCCTTTGGAAGCAGCGTTAGGCTCAGGTGCCAAGTCCCTCTTCCAAAGTTCAAGGTATTTGCTGCTGAATCAGTCATTGGTATTACTGGTTTTTGCAGCATTAAGAGAGAGAAAGTACTGGAGGAAACTCTTGCACGTGCCAGACAGACACATGCCTACATTAAGACTTTTGTTGAATTGTTAATTTTTAGTTCTCAGCAAAACCAACCTAAGAAACTGCGTGTTCAGCTGAGAGTGTTATTGGTGCAGCTTGTTCATGTTTCAGAGATAAGTTAATTTCAGTTTGAAATACTGAGAGACTTTTTTATTCTAGGTTTAAGCTCTTCAGTTCAAAGCATGAAATTTTTGGTGTTTACCTGGACTGAAGAAGATCATCATCTCAGCCAGGTTACATCTGACCTGTAGCTGGAGAAGGCCAACTTCATTCTCCATATGTGAAAACACTCAGTCCATTGCAGTCTAGCACACAGCTCTTATGCCATCAGTCCATAAGGTATTCCCACCATAGCTCCTGCCATTCACCTTCCCTGCCCAGACACTGTGCCTACTTCTGCCTCTTTTCTGCAGCAGCTGCCTATGGATACAGAAAGTGAGGTCTGTAGCAGGGGAAATGGAGCTGCCTGGTCAGCCACAGTGAGAGTCTGGCTGCTCACACATGGAGGTGATGGGAAACTGCTCAGGGGATGAGCAAGGAGCTGCTGCTGGCGGAATGTGGAGAGGTTGGAAGTTGCTTGGGCAGTGCAGACAGGGCAGGAGAGCTGTGCCAGGTGAGGTTTGAGGTGTGTGAAAGAGGATGGAGCTGTTTGCTGGGAGAGGGGACAGTCGCCAGCTGGGCAGGAGGAGGGGGATGTGTTACAGGGCTTTGTAAAGCACATCCAGCTCACAGCTCCTGAGGCTGCACAGCTCTGCTCTGCATTATCCCACAACAGCAAAAAGCAGGTGAAGATGATTTCAAATGGGCAGTTCTGTCAGAAACATTATGCTGATCAATATGACAGATTGATTCAGCACAGTGCTTTCACCCAAATGGTCCTTTATCTTCCTGATATAATTTTATCTGAGTTATTTTTATTTCATGGACTTCTAATGAAAGATCTCACCATGATCATTTATACTGAGCATCAGTTTATATTACCTGCAGAAAAGTGCTCCTCACTACATAACCTTCACATGCTATTAAGCAAAGATCTCTTTTTTATTCAAATATTAGCTGAAGAATTTCCCTGCTCTTAGTGATATTTCCAAGGCACTAAATTTAGAGAAAGTCTGCCAGAGGCAGTCCAAGGAGCTGGTGAGTCACTTTCTTTAGGATTTATGGTGTAGCCTACAGTGTGAGACTATGCACTGGGGGAGGGACTGTGTGCTAGAAACCACAGGAATTATCTACAAAGAATAGGAAAAAAATAACTAAAGTGATGGAGAATATTTCAAAGAAACCAGATTCTGCTGCAAGGGTTCTGTGACAATCTCAGCCAGTACTTTTCAACATCTTCAGCTGTTGTCTCATTTCAGTAACTTAAGACACCTCTAAGCTTGATCACTGCAGGAGCTGACAAATCAAGGAGCAGTTTAGGTCTGTGGCTGATGCTGGTTCCTCCCAGGCTGAGAGAGCTCTTCAGTGAAGTGGCTTTGTGTCAGCCAGACGGGCACTCATGCACACGCAGCAAATGTTTGTGTCTTAATGCATTTTTCTCTCCAGAGAAAACATAACAGTCTATAGGCTTCTTGTGTCATTCCTCCTCCTGCATTACTCCACTCCGAGGTTTTGTTTCTAGAACATGTCTTCAGTCCTTTCTCTGTGCAGCTGAACAGTGGGTCAGATAGCGGGTATGTACATTATGGCCTCAGGCACAGGAACTTCCTTCTAAAGAAAGTCATTGCAATAATGAGGAAATAAAACAATGAACCCTGCAGACTGGTCTCCTGCAGTACATAGCTGCTATTCACCTAACAAATTAACAGTGGGCAGAAAATAACACTACTACTATTAGTACATATATTAAAAATACTAAGGAGAAGGCAGCAGCTGTCTTTGCCCTCATCCCACCAACAAATTTGCTGGTACCATCTAATGGGATCTCTGCTATCAGGAATTGTCCAAGCCTTGAAGGAATCGATTCAAAGCAGAGAAGGAACAGAGAGCTCTTGCCCAGGTGAAAGATACAACCCTTACTTTCACTGTGCCTTCTCATGCCACCAGTGGAACAGCTTTGTCTGGGAATCTGGCTACAGCAGATGGGCAAATACATATCTGGCCATAGTGTTAAGTTCAACAGGACTCTCACTTTAACAGGAAAAAACTACTATTTCCATGGAATCACTGTCTCTTGGAACAGCCTCCCAGCAGGTACCTGTCCCTGCAGGACAGGAGCTAAGCTGAGCCAAATCCTCAGAAATCTCTGATCTCAAACACATCACTGATCATGAAGTTATGCAGGGCTGCCAAGGACAGGAAGTTTGTCACACACCTCACAGTGCAGGTGACACCTGGTATTCACCAGAAAGCAGAAACCTCAGCACATCTCCCGAGCAGCCTGAGCACCCCAGTGCATGGGCCCCTTTCTGGGCTGTGGAGGAAGCCTCAGCTGAGGGGCACGGAACCAGCACCACCACTTGGCTCTGCAATTGCTTCATCTCTTCTCCCAAGAGACTACAAGAACAGAGAATACAGTTGAAAAATTTTTGCAGTCTTCAGAAGAGTATCTGATTTTTCCTGAACTTGCTTTCATCCTTGCTTTCCTTGGTGAGAGACATCAAAAATATTTTTAATTTAATTTTAGGATTTGAAAATGCAGTCAGGCCTGTTTATTAAAAGCTACTGGAGTTCTGGCACTGGAAAAGTGCCAGAAAACTTTGCAATAGACTTAAGTAGCTTGAAATAATAGTTGGGTATGTTTATGTTTGAGAAAAGGAAGGTATTAGCTGCTGCAGAGGAACTGAAAAGAGAACTCCATCTCTTTCTCAGAGTTTTGTTCAGGTACTAAAGTTGTTTTTCATTTCCCTGTCAAAATACTAATGTAACTTCTGAGTGACAGATTCACAGGATGAAATTCTTTAGGATTTATAATCAAAGAGTTCATAATACATTATTTAAAGTTTATTGTCAGTCTTTGGAACTGATAATTTAGACCTGATTTACCAATTCAGACCTTATTTACCAATAGCTTACAAATACATTTATATTAAAAAATTCTTCTGTTTGTATTTACTCAGTAAGTGGACTGCCTTAACTTTTGCTTTAGCTTAATACTGGTGATACCAGCCCAGTTTTAGTTTCCCACTTTAATCTTTTTCTCCTAGACAGATGTAACAATTTTTAAAACAAAATAATCATTTAATTAAAAATCCATTCTTAAATTATGCATCACAGAACAAGAACCTTTCTATATTGAGTGAATGTTAAGTGATCAAAAAGCAAAGGAAAAACCCAATGGGCCCCCAATTGGTGCTTGGGTCTCTCTCATAGTCCTACTCTTGGATCACACTAACAGATCCCAGTGAGACATCTCAGCACAGATTTGTACCTTTGAACAAGGTACATTCCCCAAAAATGGCAAAGGAACCACCCCCATAATGGGGCCCTGCCATGGCACTGGGCAACAATCTGTTCCTGACAAAATGTCAAAAGAAAACTGGACCAGGAGATAACCTTCTCCACCCTCCAGAAGCCTCTTAGTCCAAGGATAATAGAGCAGCCACCTGGTCAAAGTGAGCTCCCCAAAAGAATCTCTTCATACACTGGATTTCCCTTCATATCCCATGTTGAGGCTTGGTGGTGCATTACATTGCTGGTGACAGTCTCTGCTGGGTGTTTGCTCTTTTGGCCATAGCTCAGCATAGTTACCCAGGAGAAGTACCCGCAGCAACCTGAACAACAGATTCAGATACTTCAATAATGCTCTGTAGAATTCTTTGTAACCTCCCCTAGCAGGTCATGGTTTGAATATGAAGGTATCACTGGACTGCTGGAGCTTTTTATCCAGTTGGGACCTTCTTTCCGTCAGGAGAGAAAAATGCAGGAGAGATGGGTTTATGTGGTTCCATCTGCAGCCCCTCCTGCTGAGCTGGCATCTATGATGCTTTCTAGTCAAACAATATTCCAAATGGGTTTTACCAAAACTTTGTATCTTCTAAAGCAATACCTTCTTTTCACCTCAAAGTCTTTTGACCCCTCCTTATGCACATGAAGTCCTTGCCAAATGATGTGTGCAAAAACTTACACTTTTAAGACTGAATACATGGTATGGTTGCTGTTAGTGCCTTCTCTGGCAAGAGCTGTAATTCTCCTAGTGCACAAAAGCATGACAAGTATGCACATGCACAGATGTTTTTTAGGATCACTATACTACACTCACCTGCAGAGGTGCTGTCATTTATGTTTTCTGCATATCCATTCTCCATTAGGAAAACGCAGAATAGCAAAATGTCGCATTGCTTCAGAAGTGATTTACCTGTAACTGTACATGATATTTAACAATCACTGTTAGGGCTTTTTTTCTCCTTTTGTGGTGGGAAATGCCTACTGGAAATCTGCATTTTGACCTCTCCAACTTTAACCTCCAAAAACTTGAAGGGGCTGCATTCTCAGACACAGCATGAACACAATTAATCTTATTTTTCTGTATTTTGTGATGCTGCTGCCATCTAGAGTGTAAAAGTAACACTGTGTCATGCAACAGCATCAGCAGGATTTAATTAATGGATTTTGTATTAACAGGGAGCAAGTATAAGCAAAATCATATATTTTTCTCTATTTTGTTCCACTGCTGCCACCTAGAGTTGTAGAATAAGTAGATTATTTTTCTAACTGCATCTGTTTAATTAGTGGCTATTTATATCTGTGGGTGGTACCTTATTTTCCACAATTTTATCATTGCTTTGGCTTGTCTCTTTGTCCTGAATGCCAGCATAACCCAAGTATAGCATGTCATCATATTTTCTTTTTAAAAAGAAATTAATGACGTGGTTAAGCCAAGTAATTAATTTGTTGCAACTTTATGTTTTTAAAAGTCATCTTTAAATAAGAGATTATCTTAGGTCAACCTGTCTTTTTTTTTTTCTGGTTACAAGACACCATTCATTATAAAAATTTGAATTAACATTCAGATGAGACCCCCTAATCACAATTAATAGGGAAAAAATATGCTATTGTTGTCATTAACAAGGAGAGATAGCTGCTGTTACTCCTGTAAAAAAAAAACCCTCAAGATTTTACAGATTTTTTTTTTTTGTAGCACAGAAAGCAACACACAAGCCTTGGGGACTGTAAAACAATCAATAAAAGAAAGTAATGAATAATAGGTTACCAAATCTGCAGTCACTAATGCATGTGACCTCCTTGTATATTTGAAGGTTCAAAAGAAGTCTCCTTTGATGCCTAGTAGGTAACTACAGAAATTCCTGGAAGAAATCCTAGGCATTCTTGTTCTTTTAGCCTATTTAATTTTTAGACAGCTTTGGATGACTGCACTGGAGGTAACAGCAACCCTCCAAGATCAAACATCCACCAACTCTTTACCTGGATTGTTCCTTCCTCTTTGCTGATGTAATCACTTTCATTATCCCTCTTCAGGTGGCCTTACTTTGTTGGGAATCCTTAGCTTGTCATGTCTCGTGGAAACAGTGGCACTTTCTATATCTTTGTTTGACAGCTCTATTACGGTGCCTCAAAACTCAGGAATTTAATACATAGGCCTGCTCAATATCTCTAATGGCAAATTTCATGGAAAAAAAACCCCCTTTTCTTGGACTTTGATCACAGAACTGTCTCTGGCTGGCTGTTGGTTCCCAGTTCCTCTGGCTGTGCCCCTTGCCTTCTTTCACCCACCTGTGAAGCAAAGCCAGTGTCCTGGTTTTGTCTTTTCAAACTATCTTTGTGAAAACTCGTCACAGCTCTTGGCACAATGGCCTCACCTTAATAGCAACATGAAAGTCACACATGCTTCTGTACATCCTCCCAATACCTCACCCCAGGAAAGCTACTGCAGATAACAGGGAGCCAAATGGAGCAGGGTTTTATTCTCAGGTTGGTGTCATTTGTCTTTCAGGCTGTAACATGGAAACTTTTGAATAATACATCCAATCAGCTCCACCATTTCTCAAAAAATGTCCTAGGCATAAATTCATAGGTATTTACAGATTTAAGCAGAATCAAATGAGAAAAAAAAAAGCTAAACAGTAAATGCTAAATATATGAAGCTCAAATATTGAGCTGGCAGACCCAGAGGCTAAAATAGGATCTGTAATTGTCCACAGATCAAAGCTATTAGCAGCATGCAGCATGACAACAAAATATCTCATCTCTGCTTGTCTTCCCATTGTGGAAATAGGAGAATTAATAGTGGTGTGAAAGGGGCATGGAGGGAAGAAGCCATAAGGGGACAACATGTATAAAGTATGAGGAGTGAGTGGTGTGGGCATGGAAAGAGTCCATGTGGGGCTGGATGGACTCAAATCTGGGCATGTCCAGGCATTGGGAGGACATCCATAGTGTCTGACACCATGAAGGAAAGGGGAGCCTCAGGGCATTCCCAAAAAATTTAACAGAATGGGAAAGTGGTGGATAGGAACTTTGTAAGCTGGATAGGCACATATAAAAATTACTTAGTGTAAGAAAAGGCCTAAAAAGCAGTCTCCTGAAGTGGCTGTCACCCTGAATAGTGATTGCCATGGGACACTATGCAAGCTTAGAAATTAACTTGATGTTAAGATATAACAAAAACATTGACAATCAAAAAGCATTGGGCTGTTATCTTCCAACCTTAGCTATATCTGAATAACCATATTAAAAAAGGTGTGTAAACTACATAATCAATGCTTCCAGTAGTTGTAATAACCTCTTTTCATCCTGTCCATGCCCTTGTAGAGTGTCACGAGATTTGTCTGAGGAGTTTCAATCTTTCCCATAAAACTGACCCAGGAATAAATGATAATTCCTGACTTTTGTAATAACAGATTGTTGTCTGCCTTGGGTTAGTAAACCCTGTCTGAAATTTATCTTGGGTTTTTTTTTTTTCCAGATAGAAATATGGATCATTTTTATCACTCTTCTTTTGGTCTGTGGTGACAACATTTGGGGACCTCTTGTTTTTGTTAGGCATTGGCAACTTCTTTTCCTTCATCCACAGGTCTCAGGTACGGTAATTCTAACAAAGTGACACTTTTTGTAAGAAAAAACTGTTACGTCGTTGATGTTTTTGGGAGTTTTTTTAACCAATTTCTCTGGAATTTATGCTGCATTTTCTCCTAGTACTTGTGACCATAAAAGCCAGGGTGTGTTCTATTTCCATTGATATAACAGAGAATTAAAAAATAGAGGCAGTTGCAACTTGTAATCCATTCCATTCTAACTCAGTATTTACGATGAGAATTGATCAGAAGATTGCACCACTGGTAGAAAGATTCATCCTATATAAACTTATTGAGTGGGTTTTGTTCTTTTTCAGATTTAAAAAATAATCAGTAATTTGTTTCTGTAACTTCCAGAAGATTTTTTCCCATGCTAGTTGTACTGTCCCTAAGGTTCAGCCTGACAGGAATGTAAAACCAGCAGCTGCCCAGGTACCTCAGCATGGAATGGTTCTTTTTAAAGGCTCACCTTGTCTGCAGCTTCCTTTTGGTGCTCTGATAAATTTTCCAGTGAATACAACTTCTGTGTAGTTTGTTAATCCTTTCCTTGCATTTGGTCTCTGAGATGTGCAGTACAGGCTGTCTCTCAAACTATGAGAATAATAAGTTTTACTTCACAGAAGCAGGTCAGAGAAAATCACTTCTTTTAAATATTCAAATCAGAGCATTTTGATGGCTTTTAACAGTTGGGCTTGGTTAAGGCCGAAGAGAAAAATGGGAAAAAATTACTACTAAGAATGGATGTAGCACTTCTGGATCTCCTTTATTGAGTTGGTTCTACTCAGAGTAATGCTTTTTTATTATTATTCCAATAACAACATTTCTTCATTTCAGAATGCACTCAGGGTATCTCCCACTATCTTTGTGTCTTCATCTTGTTTTTTCAACAGTGAGTTATTTTTACCTTAGGAGAAGTCTGAACTTATTCAGGAAGTATGATTTTGACAACTTGGCTTTCTCTTGGTGTTAACAGTTCAGCACAATGGAATTTATGTCAATGTGTTATCTTTTGCTAAAAACAAAACAAAGAACTTTAGAGAGTGTTTATGAGATTTAAAAAAAGCATTCAAACAATCAGCAGAGAAGGTCTACCCAATGCACAGAGTTGATAGTTTGATTGTGCATCAAAGATTCCATCCAGATTCACACTGGATCCCTGTTGCATCATTTTAGGTGCTATTTTCATCTTCTTGTGATGTGATTCAAAGTGTTTCAGACGTGAGAGTTCCCATTCTGTTTACATTATTAAAGAAGCATAGCCTTTGCTTTTGACACTGTTCAGACTCATAATGCCTCTAGTAGTGATCTTTCACTGAACACCAATATTTATTTGGAAATTTAAATACAGCAACTCTTCAGGTACAAAATCCTGCTTTGAAAATATATTCAGTGCCTCAGTGAGAACTGCTCCCATGTGATCACAGCTTTGTCCTCAAGCTGTTTGTTCAGATGTGGCTTTGCTTTTATACCTCAACAATTTTTCCTGTGCAGTGCATATTTGCTTTACATAAGTAAATCATATAAAGTGAAGAAAGGTGGTACAATTTGTTAGAAAAAAATGCTATAAATTGGAAAGACCAGCTTTACAGTGTTTTTGGGCTTGAAATAAACAGCAAAATTAAAGCTGATTTTTGATACAATTATGCCAGTTTAGCTAGACACACTATTGCACCCCTTTTCATGGAGCAGTTTTGAAATATTTTAGAGTTGCTCCATAATTTTGAAAACCTATTTGTTGTTCTTTTTACCTTTTTGTTTTCTGCAGTTGTGCCAGGGTGCACACTTCTGAGGACAGCAGTTCAAGTCTGTACCTGTTTGCTAACACCGTCTTTTGGACAGAAGAATTTTTCAGTAGCTCTCAAAATATTTAGTTAATTTACTGCAATAATTGCTTTGGCCTCTTTATTCTGTCTACCATAAATATATGGTCTGATCAACCTCACATTACACAAAATCATTATCCAGGTTCAAACCATAAGAATCAATGCTCTTATTCAACAGTTTATTATAGAGAAAAAATATTTTTGTCAAGTAATATTGCTGATCAAAGGTGCCTTGAAATACATTTCCCTTTAAAACCACTGTACAGCAAACAACAAAGGTGCCACCTCCCACCCCTGGGATTGTTTTAGTGCTTTATCCTATGACTGATGGTTGAAGAAGACATTGTTGGCTACAATGGGTGGAAATGAACAAAAAAAAAAACAACCCCACAATCTTGTTCTTTCTCTGGCTCTGTAAAGGTCTAAACTGCAACAGCCTCTAGAAAGGGAATCAGCCCACATGTTCTCCTGGTCTTACATGAGGCAGCACAAGGCATAGGCTGATTTTCAGACAGGACTTCAGGAACTTGGAGAGCTTGAAATCGTGCACAGCTATGCCACATCCACACCTCCAACATCACACTGCAACCACATGGAATATCTGAGGACAACTGAGGAAATCTGGGTAAGTCCCACTTTAAAAACGAGCCCCTTTTTCATCAAATTCTGTAAGAAATAGATTATAAATTCCACTTCAGATTTTTCATCAGAGGAATGAGAGCTTGTGCCCCAGAATTTACCAAAGTTGCACATCTTCAGTTTAACATGTGGAGAGGGGGAAGTAGGGGAGGGCACTCAGCATTCACAATACTGTCAGCCTCCCAGAGAGGGCCTTTCATGGCTTATTACAGAATTCAAAACTTTGGATTTTCAAATAAATGCCTCAATTTTACTACAAAGGGTCTCACTGTGTGTGTAGGAAAAAGGCCTAGAGTTCCAGTAGTTTGTCAAAATTATTTTGTAAGCAAGACTGTAAGTCTCAGGGAGTTTAGTTTTGTCTATCCAGAAAAGAAAAAAATCACCATCTCCAGAGAGTGGTAAACTCTTCAACTGCTGCACAAGTCCAGTCAAAAACATTAGGTGCAGGACTATATCATTATTTTGACCTTCCTAAATGGTTCTGCAAAAATGAAACAGAAATTTGTACAACACTCCCAGAAAGCCCATCATTTACCCTGATATTTCAGAACTGCACTATGGAGAATGAATTGTCTGTATTTCTCAAATATAATCTATGCCAATTTGTATTGATTGGCAATTGTGTTACTTCTAAAGCAGGCCATTAACAGAGTCATGCTTTTCCAAGCAGGACTATGTATTCCAGGAATAGCTAGGAATTAAAAATAACACTTGGGAAACAATAATTGGTAGATGTAGTGCCACCCTCAAATTTCTTCTTCTGTTAAATTAGATAAAGCAACAATGCTACTGCAAAAATTTAAAAAAAAAGCTTGACTCACTTGTTTAAAAAGTCCAGATTCTGAAGTTTTGTGTGAACAGGGCAACTACCAGATACTTGTCATTTAGATATTCCAGTATATTTTCTGTCATAGGGAATTTTAGTCTAAAATAGTAAAAATTTTATTTTAGAAAAGTGATTGTTATCCAAAACAGAGAAATTATTTCACAATAAAGTAATTTGTAATTGGAAAGATGGGGGAATTACTCCAGGCTAAGAAAAGTGAAGTGCTATTACCTGTGTTTACTATATCATTATTTTATCTTTGTTTACTTGTACTATGAGTCCAGAGACTCAGATCAGGCCACTCTGCTAGGCAGTGCTCAAGCAGACTGGGTGTGGAATTCCCTCCCCAAGGCAACCAGGGAAACCTTGTAAGTAACAACAGAAAAAGGAGTAACTTCAAAAGGTGCTGGATGGGGAGTTACCCCAATAAAGACAAAGGTTTAGGCCTGATTTTAGAATCAAATTGCTCTTGTTCTTAAACAACAGCTTTTCCCCTATTGCCCATTTCTTTTGTTCTGCCTGATCTCATGAAGACACAAAGCTGAATTTGCAAAATCACAGCCATTCCCATGGCAACAGATGTGATGTTATGATGTCCTCTCTGGGAGCAAACAAAACAAGCAACCAAGCTGGATTCAGGAATGAGTAGGAGCACTTTATAACCCTAAAGATACACTTGTAAAATCATTTTTAGCTGATATCATACCCATTCCGAAGACATCAACTACCACTTTCCCCACGGGCCATGATTCCTTACAGAAGATGAGGAGTTAAAAGGCTCACCTAATAAAGTCAATGGAAAGTCTCCTGCTGTGTTTTGTGGAACAGGATTGGACAGGAGACCATGTCCTATGAATGTCATGTAGGTAAGTATTGTTATTCTTGTTTAAATGGGATAAAAAATAACTCAATGTCATGTGATTTATCCAGAATCATGGAGTAGAAATCAGGAAGATCTATCATGGAATTGATAAATGACAGAATAAAATCAAAAAAAATATTTTAGGATTTATTTTTTAAATTAATGATAATCTAAGGTTAACATTCTACTGATCCTTCAGGTTTGCATCAGAAAATGGAATTAATTCTACTTAGAAACAGTGAGTTTCTATTTTCTTTAGGAGAGACAATCCTTTTCTATATTGTGGGGTTAAATTTAAAATTTGGTTTTAAGTTCAGAGTTAAACACACAGTGAAGTTCCAAAAAATTATTGGAGGGGGGGAACAAAGAGGGGAAAATGAATTGTGCTTCATTATATTAGGAACTTGCTTTACTATAATATTATTTGTAGAAATATAAATATTATATTTAAAGCTATGGAACTCAGTTCTGCTACCATTGAAGCCAATGGAGATTTTGTTTTAATCATCCCCACTGTCAGGTTTATATTTAAAAAAAAATATTATAAAGAGCTATATATTTTAAAAGTGTCCCTTTGATAAATGGCAGCAGCAGAATGGAATCTTTGAATAAGCTCTTTGAAGCCTGCAGTTTTATGAGTTCAGTGCCTTCAGAAGCTTCTAAAGTAGTTATAGACAAATGGAGACAGCCAAGGCTTTGCACGCCTACTTCAAACATGAGTGAGTGACTAACATAAAATTGTAGTGGCCATTAAAACTTCAAAGGAGAAGTGTGACCTGAATATTACTTGTCATCATACAGGATTTCTTACTGGAAGATCTGATCAAGTTTTTATAATTATAGTATCTCCACCAAATGCCAAGATATGACTTAGATAAATTATTCTGCCTCAAATAAAATTTTATTCCTGAGATTTCTTTTGCAATACAAGTGGCAGCAAACACTGGCTGGAGAGTCACGTGGTGCTGGCTCCCCCTCCTTGCTTCCAGTTAAATCTTGTCTCTGTCTTGCTAAAGCTGCAGTCCTCATGATCTATTCCACCTCTTCCTACCACTCCTGCTGTCTTTGCCCAGAGATCCTTTCCTTCTGCTGCAGGCCATAAAATCTCTTTTTCTTATAACTTCCTCTTCACAACTCACAGTATTTCTTGGGCTATGGCCAAACTTCTCACCATCCTACAGACACAATTACACTAATACTTATGATAATGAAGATTAAGAAGTCACTGTGACCAATTCCTCTGTTGGCTATCTCCCTTCCAACTCAGTATATTCTATTACTATATCATCCCTCCCATCAGAAATGTGGTAACTTCATGTGATTTGATAATCTTTTGAATAAATCAAGTGATCTACTAATATTGCATATATTTATCTTCCCTTAGACTGTAAGGTCTTCATATACAATGATTTCTATAATTATATGTGTATACACACAGTGATATGTAGTGGTGTCAACATCTCAACAGTTATTCTTCTTTCTCTGGAAAACAATGAGAAAATTGGAGACTTTGAATGATTGACCTTTATACATATGGAGAAGGAAGATCATCCGGCCTTTAACCATTATTTGGTTTAATTGTAATTTTTAATGGATCCTCTGTTTATGGAAAAAAAATATTACTTGTATTTTATCCTCTCTTTAACTTTTCAGCCTCTGTAGTGAAGTTGGAAAACTATTTGCATGCACAGATTTGGATGACTGATAAGCAAACCTTACATTAGTATGGGGCTGTGTTTGGGGTTTGTGCTGGAAACAGTGCAGGTAATACAGGGATATTTTAGCTCTGGCTGGGCAGGGCTTGCACAGAGCCAAGTCCCTTCCTGCTCCTCACCCCATCCCAAAAGTGAAGGGAGGCACAAGAGATTGGGAGGGGACAAAGCTGGGACAGCTGATCCCAACTGAGCCGAGGCATATCCCAGCCCATGTTGCCACATGCAGAGCTCATGTAGAGCTGGGGGGAGGAGAAGGAACAGGGGATGTTCAGAGTGATGGCATTTGTCTCCCTGGGTCACAGCTGATGGAGCCCTGCTCTCCTGGAGATGGCTGAACACCTGCCTGTGGGAAGTGGGGAATTCATTCTTATTTTGCTTTGCATTAGAGTGCAGTTTTTGCTTTACCTTTTAAATTGTCTTTATCTCAATGGGTTTATGTCACCTTCACCCTCTGATTCTCTCCCCATCACATGAATGTGTGGGGCTGAGTTGCTGGCTGAGGTTAAACCTCCACAGCTGCATACACTGTTTTAAAGGAATATGTTAGGAAGCCAGAAGTACAGAATATGTAAGTTATTTTGAAGCAGTGCAAGGCTTGTTATTGCAGACTTTGGTTCCATTATTGCAGGAAGTGTTCAAGGTCAACTTAGTGAAGTTTTGAAACCTGCAATCCCCAATTTAGAAAATAAGTTGTCTTTAGAGCAAAAGAGAACCCTTCTGTCTTCTAGTGAATCTTAGTCCCTCCTATTAGCTGTAAGAAACCTTTTAGCTAGCCAGAATACCTGCAGGAATGTCAGTCATAGTTCTTCTGGGTACAAACAATGATAAATGAACACATTTATCTCATTGTTTTGGCAAGCAAAGTTCCCTATAATCAGGAGAATTCAAATGCAGGTGCAATGGCATGGATCCCGAAAAGAATAGAGAAAAGTATTTTAGATGAAACACTTAAAATACAAGGCTTTTCATCTGTGTTATTGATCTATGTGGACTGCAGCAGAAAGACGTCATGTGGATATTATGCATGTTATGCATGTAATAAAATAGTACTATAACTTTAAAATGATGTTTAAAACTCTGCCAAGTGCAACTCCTGATTATTCCATTGATATTAAATAGTTTTTAAAACTAAGCCATGAGTCTCATGTTCATTAGTCAAGAACACAAAACCAATCTCCAGGGAAACAGAACTAATACATAGTGGAGACCTGAGTCACTAAAATCTCGTTCTAATCAGACTAAAATGAAATAAGCAAACAAACAAGCAAAATAATTTAAGAAAATAACCCAAAATCATGTTGGAAGTCTCAGGAGACAAAAGCAACAACTAGCAGATTGGGGATGCAACTACAAGTAATCCTTGAAAAGAACTGTCACGGGGCAAAACACAATGAAGCCAGTCCCTTTGGCTGAGTTGCTGGAAAGTTCCTAAGTGAGAAGAAGGAAAGGACTCCATGGTCAAGGGGAACTTGACTGTTCTGTAAATGTATTTTCAATTTGCAGTCAAGAAGCTCACCTTCTCCTTTGCTGGAACTTCTGCATTACTTCCACAATTTGTTTTGCATAATGTCCATAGTAAATTCAGATGAAACTGGCAATCCTAGAATAGATCATTGCTTCTCTAGAAGAAACCTCAAATCTCTAAAAATTAATCAGAAGTGAGCTTAATGGCCTCTGTGGGTTTGTGCCAGGAGGCAGTTTCATGGCTCTTATTTAGAAGTATCATCTTTAATGGAAATCTGATATAGTGAATATATCAGATATATTGAATATATCTGATGTAGTGAATATAAATCAATGATCCAATGAAAATAATGGAGACAACAAATGGACCACAGTTGACTCTTGTAAGTTTCACAAGAGACAGTAAGGCATGGAAAGGAAAATTAGGAAAAAATGCCCTAATGTATTAGTGAAGATGAAAAGAATTTTGAAGGTAGTGGGAACTCTTTGATATTACTCAAGTGAGTACTTTGTCAAAGTACAGCTCTACAATATAAATCAGTTTATTGCCTTTTCACCAGTCCACCATGATGGTATATTTGGGGCATCCTGCAGTGACTAATCCACCAGAGAGTGCCAAGTACATAAGAATTGCCAGCCTGGACTGAATGAAAGGTCTCTTCTGTAGTTCTGTCTCCTAACTCTGGCCAACAGCAAAGGTTCAGGGAATAGTAAGGATAGACAAAGGCAAATTCCCTTTAGAATGATATTGGTGATCTCTGAAAAAAACCCAAACAGTTTGGAAACAGGAAGAAAAAGGAAATACACACTCCACTTATTCATCAAATATATGCTCAAAAGAGGGTACTTAAGTCCCTGCAATTGACTGATTACACACTTATACTAAAGGTATTAACATACCCATAATTAGCTCACAAAAATAAACCAACAGCCAGAAGATTTTCTAGAATAGGCCTACTATCAATTAGTCTTTGAACTTTTCCTCCCCCTCTGCCCTGCTCCAGGTACCTCCCAACATCCCCAGCAGTGTATCTACCTGAAGTCTATGAACAGACACTTGGCCATGTCTGGGTCTCTCTCAGGAAGCAACTGCAATGAAATTTTATGGAACAGATAACTATTGTTGAAAAACCCCTGGGAACAGGTAACTATTGTTAAAAACCCCCTGTTGTTAAAAACTTATTGTTTTCTAGAAAATCCCCAAGGAGAAGAATCAAGGGACAATATCTGTACTCTGGGCCTCATACTTGTCCAATTTTTGGCCCTTTACACCTCCTTTCTTCTCAATATAGGAACCCAAAAAGAGAAGAAATAGCACCACATTTCATTGGCAGCATCTCATTATGAGAAAAAAGAAATGTTGACTCAGGAACGTAATATATCCTAAAGTCAATTAATTACTTGGCCATTTAGAATTAGCTATCAGTTCCAATGATCTACTGAGAGTTATTGCTGTAATAACAAGGAAAACCTCATTTTGTTTTAAATTTAGGAAATAACTGTGTTATTTCAATCACTCACCACTTGATGCCCCTTTTTACCTCCTTCTCCTCATGCCTAAAGAAAAACTACCTCCACAAACCTCCATATTTAAAGGAATTTTATGTGGAGATTTGTACTTGCTGGATACAGAAAGAGCTCCCTTCCTTTCTTCCATAGTCTTTCAAACATTTCTGTAATCATCTAACAAGAATTCGTGTACGTACCATGGGCATTTTATTTATATATGTGTGCATATACAGACACACAAGCTCATAGCTGTGTAAATGTACATGTATATAAATGTACAGAGATTGCCTGAGATATTGCTTGGGCCATGCACAGTAGCTTGTGTTGATGTATAATGAAGCACCACTAGACAGAACAGTCACTTGTGGCAGGTAGCTAAGAAATTTCAATAAAGTAAACTCTCAGTATTATCAAAATTATACATTTGGGGCTGTTAGCATGGCCTAGAAAAAGATGAGGACAGGCTCATCTCATTAAATGAGAAGAAATAGTGGAATTAGCTTGAATCTAATTACAAGCCACACTATCTAATGTAAAAACATGACTGTTTTTTCACTCCCATTCATTTTGGCTAGTAATTAGTTTTGGCCTCTAAAATGCCACCCTTTAATCATCCAAACACAGATGTGATTTGCCGTGCAATTTAATCTTGCTTTAATGAAGAACTAATGGACGCATCGCAAATTACTTTCCCTGTTGGAGAAAAATTCTATTTCCTGCTTTTCAAAAGATCAAGAGTATCTTGTGATAATAGCCCAAGCGGCCCTGGCAGCCTCGTCGCACAGAGCAAACAAGCTCTTTTACTCAACTCCCAATTCAATGGAGAAAAAGAGGCTACAATTAGCAACAAAGCAGGGGAAACGCGGCATTACAGCCGAATCACTTTCTGCAGCTCAACCCCCAGCAACCACTGCCTTGTTAGAGCCAGGTCTAAAGTGTCAGGAGCGAACAATGTGCTGTGATAAATTACTCTCTTCAAACAGCTGCACTGCTAATTTTCAATTATACACACAAATGGCTCTCAGATTGGAAGAAAATGGAGTGCATGGGGAGAACAGTAGTAGATTTCTATGTTTGTTTGGTGGTGAGTGTGGAGGCGGGAGAGTGACATCCTGAAAAGAAAGCTGTAGCATGCGGAGTCAGTGTTTCAGCACCGGATGATGAGCCCTCCCAAATCTTAACAGAACCTGGTGGCTTCCTTCTCACATCTCTGCTACGCTGATGGAGAGAAAGAAACAGGACCCATTAGGTCTGTTTTTACAGTAAAATCTTTGACTGTTTTTACAGTAAAATCTTTGGCCATTGGATGCATTAGTAGCCTTGGGAGGGGGTGCAAAGCAACTGAACAACTTGGAGACTCAGGTTCAGATCCCAGAAGAGCTGATTCCCTTTCTCAGCTGTTCAACACACAGGCAGTGGATTCCATGTGCCTCTTTAAGCAGGAGATGTGCTGAAACATGTGAGTCCATGATTCTTTCGGACTCTGGATGTATGACGTGTTTGGTGGCTGCACCAATTTCCCCATGGTGAGGACAAAACTCACTGCCATACAGTCAGCTACTGTTGGATCAGTACAGATGAAAAAATTCTACAATTTACTCGGAAAAAGGTGATAGTGCAAATGATTAGGAGTTTTGCTTAACTCATGATAGCTCTTTTTAAGCATTTGGCAATATGGAGGCACAATCAGGATTACTGGAAACAAGATATGGCTCATCTTCCATAAATTACAAAGAACTGATAAGGATTTTTTCCTTGCCTTCACAAATTTCTCATTGATGTCAAGACCTATGCCTGAATTTGACCCAATATAATAAAGCTATCACTGTTGTTTCCTAATGATTTGTTTTCTAATAGATAAGAAACAATTAACAGAACTCTACAAAATCAAATAGGTTGCACCAAGGTAGAACAATCAGTTCAGTACAAGATTCACAAAAAATAGGAGGTGTCACTGATTTTCCTTGCAATGTTTTACTTGACCTTAATTTTGATGAATGGGGGATGGGAGGAATGGCAGTGGTGGTTTGTAATCTTTTTACCTGCCCAAACTGAAGTAAACTGAAACTCATCCTTCTTTAAGATTTGATACTCAGAAATTTCATTGTTGCTATCAAATCTGCTGTCCACAACATAAACATTTCAAATCCTTCCAAAAGCTTGGGCATTTTTTACATTTTCATGTAGCTAGAGAAAGAAAAAGCAACCTTGGCTGATCGGAGTGGGGGATCTGGAATTTGAAAATGGCAGTACATTGTCTAAACCAATGCCAAGGTTCCTGAAGTTCTGTATTTGCTGCAGAGCATCACCCTTTGCCAGAAATGGCCCCTGAGCACAGCTCTCACAAAGACACAGGGGAGAGGGGCCCAGTGTGTGCAGAGAACAACCAAAGGGAGATTCCCAACTGCTCCAAGTTCATGCAGTTCCTTTGACTGGATTTCGGGGCAACAGCACTCTGATTTACATTCTTTAAAGTTCTGGTTCATAATGTTTTCTCTTTGCACACCTTCCTATTAACCCTATGTTCAAAGTGAGTTTTGAAACAGATTTATGGTAATTGCAGTCCCTGAGACAGTCAAATATGACACATGTTATTAAAATGTTTATGGAAAGGGTTGGCAAAGTCATCAGATTTGTTTTATAAATAGCTATCATTTCAAATGAAACGGGCAAAAAAAATCTAGTTGATTTTAATACTTTTCAGCTGAGCTTTTTTTCTACTTCTAATAAATGCCTGCATTGTGTCTCCTAATTATAAAGTGCATTACCATACAAAAAGGATTATTTTTAAATTTAAAAATGCCAGTCACAATTTAAAATTACTTTTCTCAAATATGGCTCCTCAGAGAAGCTAAAGAGAGAAGAGAAAGTAAGGGGGGTCGGAATGAGAGGGGGAGAGAGAGAGGATGCAATATTGAATTGTAACAAGACACTTTTATTTTTTTGCTGAAGTGGGATTTCACTCCCTCTAGTTTATAATCGTTACAGAAATTTAAACCTCAAACCATTTCAGTCCAAGCTTATACTAAGCTTGTTAGTGGTTTCTGATGCTGCATATGATAGTGCTACAGCATTACCATAAATCAGCAGAATTAACTATGATCTTCAGAAGCATGCCTGAAAGTGGGTGACAGAAGTCTGCAATTTGGTGCTCTGAATATTATGATAACATTCTATATTAAATGTTTATAATCTACTTAGAGTTGAGCTTCAAGTATATTTTATATTTGTGCTTTACCCAATATTAGAAATCATGGGCTATTATGGCTTTCCATGCCTACGTTGTTTGCAATATCCAAAATTAAAGAAAATATAAAAACACAAGGTGAGCAAGTGTGTTTTCCTACCAACGCAATGTTATTAATATTAAGAAGTTAAAGTTTACCTACAGGTTTGAAAATTTAAATGCACCTTGCAATAAATATACTTCACCTTTTTCCATTCACATATAAAATAATCTACAGCACTGACCGGATTTCAGAAACTCCATCCTAATACAATTTACAAAGTCTCTGCTGGTGTTGGAGATACAGACTCAATTTTCCTTCCAGTCCTGGTAAAAGTAACATATCTAAATTATTCATCTAAGAGTAAATAATGATGACGATTTGTAGAGACTAAAATTACAAACTCAACAGTTTTGATAGCCAGTACAAAAATCAAGGTTGCCACATTACACAAAGAAACGTTCTGATCCTAAGCAAGCATGATCCAAAATCTAAAAAAAATAGTGCTGCCTGTGCTAGATGCAGGATTCAATTTCTGCTCTATTCCAATTGCTATCATCTCCACTTTAAAAAAATATAAAAAATTTGATTAGCTAATGTTTTCCTACTTACATATCTAAATACAACTGACTGCAGGAGAGAAGGAGTAGATGTGCTTTTATCAGAATTCCTACTGAGAAATACAATGGCCCTGCTTCATAAATGGTCTTGAGAGACAGTGAACTATATCCTCACTAGGACAAATCAATAGATCTCTGTGCACCCCAGCAAAAGGAGGTTCAATCTGCACCAGTCAATAATCTAACAATCAATTTTCAAGTAATTTTGAGCATGGGCTAGAAAACAATGTAGGGTTTAATGTTAAAATTATGGTTAAGAGTAGATTACTTCAGATTTATACTTCCAGAAATATGAACAAATTAGGTAAATTTGCTTTTTTTTTCTGGAAGAACCACATCCATACACACATCCACAGGCTGAACTTGCTGTGCTAGTTACCAGACATGGAAAGTGACACAAAAACACTTGACAAATTTTGTTGTGTAACAAAATGACTTAATTCTGATTTGAGAAAAAGTTTTATAATTAATGGACAAGAAAAGCAGAAGCTAATAAGTCCTTCGCTGTTTGTGAAGGATTTTTGGGCCCCAAATTGCCATGGCCAGCAGGACTAAAATGCAACCTCCATCCTCCCAAGGCAGGTGAGTGGACCAAAGGAGGCATGAGGAGTGTGACATGTTTGGGGATTGCTCCTTCAGGGCAGCAGGCAGGAATCCCAGGGATTCAGGCTTTCTCCAATGAACTAAATTCTCTTAGCTCACACTGAGCTGTTCAGTATGGACAGGGCTTTTCATGGCCACAGAAATGACCTTTGGTTGCTGCTGGGAAGGTACAAACAACACTAAATATCATGACATATTTGTTAAAATGCAGAAAAAAGAGGTGTTAAGTGTAAATGAATCGGAAAATTGAAAAGTGGCATTCAGCATCCTGGGTTGGTAAGTGCTGAAAAGGAAATGATTTTCTGCAGAGATCACTTCATAAATTCTAACAAGGCACTAACACCTATTGATGGGCTGTGTAAGTGCTGGCCCAGATCCAGCCCAGCCAGCTTTGCTGTTTCTTCACACAGGCTCACCCCACACTCGCCTCTAACAGCCGGGAAATTTTGCCTAAACTTTTTCTGCTACTTATGATGTTACATTCCAGCCAAAATAAACCTATGGATCTGCCTAGCCCATGCATCTTCAAAATGGATTATTTCTGAAAACAGGGACAAATCGATGGAGCAACATCTGTAGATGAAGTTTTCACACACACATCATAAAGTGAAAAACACTGAACAAGAGTGGTGTTTGCAAGCAGTGTACTTCGTATTTGCTATTCAATATCCTCTTTCCTCCCAGCCCCGACTTTCTGCTTTGGCCACACAGTCCCCATTTGGAAATGCACACAGATGCTTCTGCCTAAAGGCACTGCCTTTTCTCTTTCTTGAACAACACTTGGTAAAATTGAGTTGATTTTGCTGTGGTTCAGTATCACTACCTTTAGCAAATGACCAGGTAGGTGCAGTTTCACCACTTTTTAAGAAGAACTGCACCAACAAGGAAACAACTGCACATAATATCTGACAGGTAAAAGAAAAGAAAGTGCAACCTGTTCTTTCTTTATTTTAGTTTCCTTCTGGACTATTTTGAAGCTTCTTCACTTTTTTTTTTTAACTCAGAATACAATGAAGTGTAGCTGAACACTCCAGCAAGTTAGTTTGCTCTAAGTTTTATTAGAGCTTTTAAGTTTCTTTAAGCTGCAGCATTTTCCAAGTGAAGGACGAAAGCAGGGATTTACCCTCACGACATCCACTGAAATATATTTTTTGTGCTAGTATGAGGTCTATGAATTAGCATTTTGTGATGTTCCTGAAATTAGAAGCCCCATGAACTAACCATTTTATGATATTTATGCTTTGCTTCATAATGCATTCTCCACAGATGAATCAAAGGGCCAAATGCAATTGCTGTTGCGAGATAATAAAGCATGAAGTGGTGTGTTTGGAATTAAATTTACATAAGACGAAGGATGGTGGGCAGTTTGTGATGACAGTAACAATCAGGGAGCACTCCCTGGTGCTGCATTCCCAGAAACTGCTGCACAAAACACCGCATCATCTGCATGAATAATTAAAGCACTGTCTGGGGAGTCAATCAATTTAAAAGGGGAGAAGAAAACTTCTCCAATATTTTTCCCGAGTTTTATGATCAGAGCTATGTCTAGGACCTCTATCAGAATGATTTCCCCAAAATAAGACTCATAACTTTGTGTGGATTGCTGGTTTTGTGTTTGCTTATCTCTCAGAGATGTGTTTTATAGTTAGCAAAAGCTCTGTTGGATTAACCTAGACAACACAACACAGAGCTCTTGGGTTCAGCTGAACCTACAATTTCATCTTCCAGATTTCTACTTCATGAGGGTGACAGCCTTTTATCCCTGTCTGTGCTGTGCTGCTCCAGAAAGTCACTGGACAGAGGGAGCCCCTGCCTTACAGAAATTATCATTGAATATGTTCCAGTGTGGTGCAGGGACTGCTGCCTGTCCCACTGCACAGGACTTTGTGAGCCCCTGGAATGGAAAAGCACTTGGTAATATTTAATATCATTCACATATCCAAAGCCTCTCACAGATATTAGGAAATTAGTATCCCTCGTACCCTCCTGTTACAGGTTCTGTCTCATTCTGCTGGAACCTGGGGGAAACTGAGGCATGGAGAAAAGGAAATGCTTCAAACTGAGCTTTTCATTTCTGGAACATGTGAGGCATCTCATTTCAAAGACTTTGCATGATTGCAGTTGTAAGCTAAAATTGTTTTCAAGCTGTGTGAATATTCAGGCCTTTTAAAGTCATGGCTACTTAGGCACAAAAAATTAGGATGTTGCTTCAAAAAACAGGTGACACCACCCTCCTGCCACCCCTGCCTGGGGTCTTGGGCCACTTTGGTGGAAGAGGCAAGACTAGAATTCAAGATTTCTCAACTCTTAAATCTACTCAGTCCTATAACCTACCCAAAATAGTCATTATTATCTAGTAATGATACTTTTCAGCTCCGTTCCTGATCATGCTGAAGCCAACTGGCCATGGGCAAGGACTGATGAGGGAAGGAGAAAAAAAGGAACAAATTCCATTTTAAAAACAGTGTTATGTTTAAATCACACAGAAGCTCAGTGTTGAGGGGATTTTTGGCCTGCACATTGCTGTCAATTATTACCCTGTAGAGTCCCACAGGAGGGTGGACACCATGAGAACTCAGCACGGCACATCTAAGTATTTAGCTAAAAAAGACAAGGGTTTCTTTTGGCCGATGAGATAGATCAAAGGCAGACTTCTGCAGGTTTTTACCCTGTGCCCAGGTTACACAACCTCTAAGACAATGACAAAACTTCACATCTTATTCATTAAGGTCTTGCTGAGTTCCAGAACACTCTGAAGTTGGAAAATATCTTCAAATGTATGTTTCTTAAAAAGATTAGAGAGCAGAACTCTAGTTAGCTTTTGTCTGGCTGTTTTGCTGAGGGTGTTATTCTAAGAGCATGCAGGAGATGAATGATCTACACTGAAAACCTTGACGCTTCTTTAAATGCCTTATTTTCATTTTTTAAGAAATATGACAGCAAGAATTAGTACTGGCTCTTCTATTTCAATAATGGCAGTCATGTTGAAATGACAACAAACATCATTACATTTACATGCACATTTATGTAGACAAAAATTGTCATTACTTATTTCAGTGGAACATTTTATAATTTGCCCTATAAACAAATAAAATCTGTATAAGCTGTTTTTAGCCTTCAGCAGTATGTCAACACAAGCAACTTAGAGCTAGACTTACTGACACTCACTGGTATCTCCTTCCATTTTTAAAACGCTTAAGATTAAAAATATAGCATTTATTTTTCAGTTTTTAATAATACAGTGAAAATACTTTTTGATTGCTGGCTGCAAATAAAAAGCAGAAAGTCAAATGCCCTCAAATATTGTATATTAAATGAAAATGGGGAGAAATAAAGACATATCCCTGTGCTTGTTTTGACTTTGATGTTCTCAGTAGGGAATAAAATACGGCAATAGAAAAGAAGGTGCAAGCTGAGAAAAATGTACACCTTCTTTTAGTCCATTTGCAATGAAAAGTTATTCTGATGTTCTTCCACCATACTATCTACTTACTCTGTTCTCACTTCTGTCTTTTGTTGATTCTCTGATCATCGTTATGATCAAGTAAAATACTTTGTACTACCCTACAGAAGTCTCACATTTAAGGCCATAAGTGCTGAAGCCCTCAGTATACAAAGCTGTAATGCATCACAGGTAAATCACACAACCACAGCACTGTTTGGGTTGCAAGGGACTTTAAGATCACTTCATCCCAATACCCTTCCATGGGCAGGGACACCTTCCACCAGAGCAGGTTTCTGAGAGCCCCATCCAACCTGGCCTGAACAATTCCAGGGATGGGGCAACCACAGCCTCTCTGGGCAACCTGTGCCAGGACCTCCCCACTCTCACAGTCAAGAATTTCTTCCTAATACCTGATTAAATCTGCCCTCTATCAGTTTAAAGCCATTCCCTTTTGTCCTATCACTACATGCCCTTGTCAAAAGTCCCTCTCTGACTGTCTTGTATTTATCAGAAGGCTGTTAGAAGATGGAAGTATATAGGAAAAAGAATTTCCTAGCACTGAAGGAGTTGAACTGGTTTTCTAAGAGATATCTGTTTGAGTGCACAATTGGATAATGCCAGAAGGCTCAGGAAGTATCTGGGCAGTCTATGGAATAGCGGGGCAGAGCTAAGGATCTGCCTCAGGTCTTCTATAAAAAATGGCTTGGAGCAAAGTTAAAAAAGGAAGGAGATAGCACTGGAACAAACTTGCTGTTATATTTGGTTGGCAAAAATTTTTCATGGATCAGCTTTCCAGTTGAGAATGTGGGGGCAGAGAACCCAACTTGCTTTAAGATGGACTTTCAGATATTTATGGTCAGAACTATGTGACACAACTTGAACTTCCTGCAAGAAACAGTTTTAGTGGTCTAAGATCCTCCAGGAAGTCTTGACCTAAGTTTCTGTGCTAGGTGTTAGCATCACATACAAATTACCACTGGTCAGTTTATTTGTTAGGAGGGGTGGCACAGAATGGGGAAGGAGTGGTCTGGAATAGGGACATACTCCTGCCCCTGTATTTCAGCTCTCTTGTGCCAGCAGGAGCCAGATCTCAGCAGATGCTGGCAAGGTGTCCCTACATCTCACTACAGAAGTTCCAGGGTTTTTTTACTTCTTCAGTTATTTCTTCTTTCTCTTTTACACATTGGCTAACAGTGGCAAGTGCAACAGGGAGGGACTTAATGAACCAGAGTATGTAAAGAGCCTTGTGATGTGTCCATCTGAATATTAACCACTGGAATTCTAATCTTTGTGATTGAACACACTGGCTGAGTCCACGGCACAGCAGAGCCAAGCTCTGTCCCTGTTTGTGCTGAACAATGTCTCAAGGAAATCCATTGACTTCAACAGAAGTATTTTGTGTCTGCCTCTCCATGGCCAACACCAGCATTTCCCCTGAGAAAAGAACTTATAGTTCTCTTTAGTATCAAGCCTGTTTTCAATACTGGTTACATCGGGTCAAACTCAGCTTTTTTAGCAGAGCACTACATACTTTTTACTGAGGTAAACACAGTCATTCTACATTTACAACTGTGCAGTTTACCTCAGGATTTTATTTTCATGTTCCTCAAAGCCTTTGGTAGTCAAGATAGCTCTGCAAAAGTACTGACTGTGGAGGACAATATAAACTTTGCTATCTAAGTAAACCAATAAAATTGTCATGTAATATAAAAAAGTCATGTAAGTGTGACATACATGAGTGCTGATAGAAGAAACTGAATAAACAGCTTAAGAACAGCTGTCCCCTCACATGGGCCAGGGTTACAAAGGACTATCTCTGTCATACGACTTGGGTCAGTGCTATTGGTTCCAACGACAGTCATATCTTCCCTCTTTTTTGAAATTCAAATGTGAAAAAAATATATTGCAAACTACAAAGTTGGCAGTACAAGCCAATACAACCATTGAAGAGTAGCTACTGCTAACACCCAATAGCTGCTACAACTGCTTCTTGAACTAAAAAAAAAAAAAAAAGTAAGTTTTCACCTTCATCCACATGATAAAAAATATTATATGGGATATGAATTAGCATGGCCTTTTACTGTTTTTTGCCTAAGAGAAAAATACTGCTTGGCCAATGCCATTTATTGTAAAACAAGATGTAAGAGTGGAAAATGTCTTAGGTACGATATACCTTTGGGTATCATAATTAGAAACAACCAAACTCCTAACAGACTTTTATGAGGTAAGAAAAGGAAAGCTGCATTTGTTTAAGTCAAATGATTGCAATATATCCGTTGCTGTTTTAAAATGTGTTATTATCTGTTGCTGTTTTAAAATAGTTTGAATGATATGTGGAGAGATTCCAATATATTTCTGTTAATGAATAGTGAAAATACAGCAAGTAGAGAAATATGTGCTTTGCTTCTCTCTCCTTATTTAGATTATAATAACACAGCAATATTTAGTTTTAGTATTGTTTTCTTCATAAAAATCTAGCCCCTCTCAAGGTGATACAGGTGATAAGGCAGGCACATACAATAGATTTGGTATCAGGGGTTGAAATAATATGAGCAGTAAGTCAGCAGAAGCTTTTTTTTCAGTCCTGGGGAAGGGTGAGGGAAACATAAAACTAAAACATATTCTCATCAGAAGAAAAAAAATCATTTAAAAGCTTGTCATAAATGAAAACAATTTACTTGTGCTAGTGTCCTTAAGTGCCACAAACTCTTCTGCGTCTGCTGCTACATTCTCTAATGATATTACTGCATATAGCACATCTCATCTAATCTGTTAGTAAAATCCTAAAGTCACTTATGTCAGTCTCTAATGCAAGCCAAATGAGTCTTCCCAGTAATAAGAAGCTTCGCAGAATTAGTTTTCGTTTTGCAGAAAATTGCCATTGGGGCTGGCACTTTTATCTAAAAATTTCACTCGTGCATAAGCAAAAAACTCATATATTATTTGGTTACATTCCATCAGTATGAGAAATAACATTGTGAGAATTCTATGCATGCTAATGATATATAGAAATCCACCTGCTTTCAGATAAAATGAGTTTAATTTTCTGTTGCCCACTGCCTGGTTGGCCTTTCATAAATTACTTATGCACAGCTATTATTAAAATAGAGGGAAAGCAAATTAGAAAGTCCTCATATCTCTCCACTGGATTTAACCAAGGCAGGGCTGTGACAGCTAGAGTCAGCGTTTTTGAAAAAATTCTGCTCTCTTGAAAAATTTTGCATCTCTATACAATTCTATGCCACTGTTGTAAACGTTCTGACCTGCCTTCTTACCAAATTAACCTAAATCCTTTCTATTTTTCAACATTAATGGAATCCTCTAGAGTCCTGCTGATATATATTAAAATATATTTATTGGTTAATTTGAATTCCAGCATTTTGTACCTCATTTCCCAGTACTTCTGTTATATCTGAACAGCTTGGAGCTTTAGCATTAAAAACTTACAAATTAAGATAAATACATCTGACAATTATCAGATCAAAACAACTTAACTTTCATTGGAATATATGATTGCAAATTTCCCTTCCTGATGAAAGAGAAAATGAGGACTGTCTGCTTGAAACAGTTAATTGGATTTGAAAGTACTGTACGTTTCAGCATTCGGTGCAGCTTTTGGTTGGTCAATGACTACTTGACCTCCTGGTTTTCCAACAGACAATTGGTTTTCATTTCTTGAGGGTCTTTTAAGTCCATAGTTCATGGTGACTTTAAGTTTAATTTTCTGTTAATGATATTATTTTGCTCTTTCAAGATAAAACTTTCTTGTGATGTGCTGAGCAACAGCGGCAATCCCATTACTGCGTGAGGAAGGACACCTCAAATTGCATTCTTTTAACATTGTCTGTACTGTTATGCTATTTCTAAATGTCATTTTAACACTTTGGGTTTGTATTTCGTGTACATTTAAATGGATGGCTGCTCTGCTCCTTGAAAAAATACGAATTTAAAAAAAATCAAAAAAAAAATCAAAAAGCCTTTGTGGTCACCTGCCCAGGCAAAGCTCCTTTTCAAGTAACAGGGTCCTGATTCTAATCAGCTATTGGTTTAATACCTTCCACTTCTCTGACTAGACTGACTCTACTTAGAAGTGGTGTGGGTTAGTTTGGGCCAAGGACTTGCCCTACAGGTTTCAGGCTCAATTTCTCTATTTTTAAGCCCATTAAATTTGCATCCACACCGTACAATATTGCATTAAGCCCATCCACACAGCAGGCAATTTCCTAATGCTAACAACAACTCGGCCCAGAGCTGACATCCCCAGCACTTGGCTAAACCCAGCCACCCAATGCTGGTCCTCCTAAGAAGTCTCTGTAGTCTTTACACTAAAGCAGCTTTCCTAATGACTCAAAGCAATTATTTTGGAGGAGTTTTTTCCTAAATTTACATAAAATGCATATTTATTTGTTCTCTGCCATAGGTATTATTTCACTTCACACTGCATTCTCAGGAAGGACTAGAGACACACAATGCTGGCCAGTTCTCAGGCTGTTGCTTCACACACTACAGCACTGAAAACCCAACAGCTCTCTGCCACCACGGGGAGCCCTCCTGCTCTTCCTCTACCTCCAGATTTCATTTCACAGAAATAATCCAGAAGAAAACCATTCAGGTTTTTGGTAAGGTGAGTTTTCTGAGAATTGAGGTTCCTTATTTAATTGGGAAGATGCCAGAGTGGGATAATAAAAGCAGAGAAAGCATGTGGCTATCATTAAAGAACAAATGGTTTCATAATGAGGTATTTTAAATGACCATTCATGAAAAAAAAAAAAGCTTATGGATAGATAGCAGAATGAAAAACCATGAGTGGGGGTAAAAATAGTCATAGATTGCAAACAAACTGCAGAGGTCTGAAATTCTGCTGGTTTCATTACAAAGCTGAGGAGAGAAGAAAAGAATCAACTGAGTAGTTTGTTTACGTAAATTTGGATTCTGGTTCTAAATTTCATGTGAAACAGGGTGAGCAGGTGGTGCTCAGCACTGGGTTCTCCCTCTGGCAGGTGGCACAGGGCATAGTGATCTCTCTTTGGTTTCTGGACCTGGCAATCTTGCCCTGTGCTGATGTGAGCCCCTGGGCCAGCACTCAAGAACTTCAGCTGAGTTTTAAAGCCACTTCTATGCATGGCCAGCAGAAATCCTGCCTGTGGAGAAGAGTGAAGAAGAGTGGAGAAGAGTGGAGAAGAGAAGCCTTAGTGTGTCTATTCAAGCTTTATTCACATCAGTAAATTTTGCCTCACTCAGGGTAATCATTTGAGAAGAGCCAACCAGAGTGCTTGTGGATCTCAGAGAAGAACTTCTGATCACAGCCACTCCTGTCTTTATCACCCCTAAGGTAATCCAGTTTTTAATTCTTAGGAGTGTTTCCTCTCAGTAGTGGTTTTCAATGCAGAGTGAATCACTGGTTCCATTCAGTGACTCACAATCCTTATGCAGATCTATAAAAGTGAACTAAATTGAACAGATCTTGTGCATTTGGATAGAACATGCAACGCAAATACACACAGTTTTCACTACATTCCTAGCAAAAAGTACTTTTTTAGCTGCGTAAAATGTTTCTAGAAGTGGATCATGTAAAAACAAACATATGAATCCAAACCTTATTGTATACTATACAAATTTAGAATTCTCAGAATTAGACAAGAAAAGTTGAAATCCTTTCTATTATGGAACTTCCTCAAATTCCTTTCCTGATTAATTTTAGAAGATACACATTTTTACTTGTTTCTTATGGTTTGGTCATCTAATCAAGAGAACAGGTGGCTAACTGATTAAACACCAGTTTTTATCAAGTATTAAAAATATTTAAAAACTCATTACTCAGCTTCTCCAAAATTATTCATTGTTTTAGCTATAATTATTGCAAATAGCCACAATTACCTCAAATCTGTCTCTGATATTGAGATTTTTAGACTGTACCTCCTTCATTTTTAGACTGTACCTCTTCTAGGGTTAAAGCTTTACATCCATTTCTCTCCACTCTTCAATGACATTTTCAATTATCATAGATCCCTGTGATTCCAGGAACATTCTTTGTGGGAAAGTATACATTGCAAAATTTGTGGCAAAATTGTAAAAATTACCCAGTAGTGTGTGTGAAAATCACACACAAAAATGCTCATTATATGGTTGTATTCTTGGACAAATTGAAAAGTGATGTACTAAACATTACAGAACACTGCTGCCCACAATATCTGACAGTTTTCTCTCCCTCTTGACAATTCCATGTCTGTAAATCACATTGATAGAACTCTCACCCTGCACAGACAAGGCCTAAGCTGTTCATCATGAGACTTCAATGTAACACACATAATGCAAAGACTTGAGACACAGGGGTACAAGTGATGTGGGATGAATGACTGGAATTTATAGCTTATTTTATAGGTACACATAGGAATTCTGGTCAGGACCCCACTATGGTTGATGGCACACAAACAGGGAAAAAAAAAAAGGTCATCCTTCCTGTCAGAAATTTGCAATCCAAACAATTTAACTTGTAGATGTATCCAGGAGCATAATGCACTCTGCTACACAAATAGCTGGTGAGAAACCCACTCTCCTAAAACAATGACAGATGGTTTTAAACAATCATGAGCAATTGCATTAGAAAGATTTAAAATTCTGTTTCCAAACTGTTCTTGAGCACAAGAGTCAAAGTGTTCACTCTGTATAAATTACCCGGATGCAGCAGACAACACTGAGTAAAAGCCAATCAAGAATTATAAAATGTTCTGAACATAAAGTACACCAAAAACTATGACTTCTTTTTATACCCTCTCAAGTACAGAATGTCCTGTGCACTAGTAGAGGACATCCTATACTCTAAGTCTGTTGAAATGCTATAATTAAAGGTCTGTCAGAGTTTCCATTAAATCCCTGATTTTCAGGGTTTAATTAATAATAACAGTGAAAATTAATGTGAGTAGAATTAAAGCCAGTGTCACAGCTCTGCTGCATATTAATTCCTGATTGTAAGTCTCTACAACACGTGGGACTGATCCAGCTGCCTCTCCTCAGCCAAAACTCCTTGACATCACAACATAAAATTCCTCATTGGAGACAGTGAAAATTTGTCTGAACATAGAAAGTGTGATCAGGCTCTGAAATACCTATGGCATCCATACAGTAAATTAAATGAACATTTCAGAAGGTCAAGAATTACCAAATTGCATAAAGTTTTGGAATAAATGCCTTAAGTTCAGTTTAAGCTCATATACCTGAAAAGCAATAAACATTTAAAATTTCTCAGTGAATTCCTTCCCAGCAATCGACTCAATGTAAGTTTATCCATTTATCTTTGGAACATTAATAACTATAATTATTTGTATTTTTTTCTAAGCAAGAATTAAGAGGTTGACTCCTTAATGGAAGATGGAGAACATATGTAAATATTGGGGAATGGACGTCCCCTGGAACTGCAAGAGAAAAATCAGATGTTCTGTTACTGAAACAAAGGCTCCTGGCATTTTGGATTTGGGTGCAAATTACATAGAACACAGAACATTCCATGAGATAATTCCCTGGAAATATGCACCGGTATCTCACCATACAACACAAGGAAATTTAATCTTTCACATAAAAGGATCAAATAAAACTACCTCAGTGTGGAAGTCTAGAGAGGGACCTGGCAGAATACTAGAGGATATTCAGTTCTCTTCAAAGTAAATAGTATTACAGCTGAAAAATGTGAAAGCATGAAATTTTCTCAACACTGCTGTGAGAAACAGACCCAGAAATCCCAGATATATGCAAAATAGTATAGTGAAGGGTGGAGACAGTACATTCAGAAATTGTTAAAAATGTTAAGAACACTTTGTTTTACATAAAAGAACCCATTATAAAATACATTTTTTGTCCAGATTCAAAAATAATAGGTGGCATTATTTCATCTTACATTAAAACCTATGTTGTAAGTCAATATCACACATTTCAGAGGTTAGGAGATAAAGAGGATCAATGCTATTCACTGTTAGGACTGCTAAGTAGGTCAAGGAAGTTCACAAGTAAGAAAATTTCATGTAATAAAGAAAAGTGGGCATTTATATGGTTAATGAAATCGATGCTGTTGCGCTAATGAAAAATGAAGTTGACTTAATTAAAAAGTCACATGATATCATATGTAATGATAAATATTAAGCTGGAAGCAAATGACAGAGAATATAATCTGTTTTCAGTGAATCTGGATACATTTGCAGCAATAAAAATGCTTTGTGGTGGTCTTGATATCTAAATGTTGGGATCCACTGTGGTTGTCACTGTGCAAGTCACTAAATGACAGTCTTTGATCTGCAGAACTTAAAATCTAAACAGATAATTTGGTAAAAATGTTGGAAAAAGAAGAATTATCATTCAAAATGTTGGGAAGGAAAGAATTTTCATACCTTTATCAATCTGGAATTGAGGCTGAAGTTCCAGAGCAAGCTAAACCAGAAGTGTAACTGCCAGGCCCTGCCTCTCTCTGTGCTCCTCAGGCCACTTGCTGAGCTGTCCTAATTCACTCTTCCAGCATAAAAATATTCCTTCAAAACCAGCCACAGTAAGGTACTGACAGAGATCAGTAAAGGAACTGGCAAATACCTGAGGCAGCAAGAGACGAAAATGTGTGTCCAGGTGGGAGAGGATGGAGGGGAAAACCTCCTACTTTGGGATAAATCACACATAGAGATTGAGTCATTTATCCAAATTTACTTGGAAATTCTATGGCATGCATCACATAATTTTTCAATTATGAGAATAAGTGGCTATAAGCAGACTCCAGATAAGTTTAGAATGGACATTTCAAGAGACTTTTTAACATCTAAAGCACCCAAAATTTGCATCAGCCATCTTGTGAGGTTAATAAGAGCAAAAATTGTAAGAAGATTTTAGATGAAGCTTTGCACTGTATGAGATGGTTGACAAAGGTGATAAAGGGTTACAACTTGAAAACTCTAAATTGTCCTTCCAATTCTGTGCATTTTGAAATGCCTCAACTAATTCTTAACTAAAACCTCCCTCAAGTACATTGCTTTGGAGGCAGTTAAATGACATCTGGTGCTAAAACTAGGAAAAAGATAACAAATCTAAAGCTGAAACCCCTAGAGGTGGAGAATAATGCTCTTTATGATTTGCTAACATCACTAACCAGGGTCTTCATAGAGACAAATTGCCAACCAAACCAGAGTAAACGATACAATTAATCTGGAGTGTAGCTTGCTCTGCTTCCACAGTCTTTCAGAGTTTAAAGAATTGAAAAACCAAAGCAAAACCTGGCATGAGGACATAGTTTGCTGTAATCAATATCATGATAAAGTGAGGAATTTATCAAAAAATGGAAAAGGCCAATAACTATTTGTGTATATCTATTGCTGAGCTATGAGCCCTTGTGTTAGATTGAAGCTGAGTACCACACCATCACATTCTCCTCTCTTGTGTTCTCGAATGCTGAAGTCACATGGCAAACATCTGGTGATCAAAGTGAAATCACGAACTGGATAATTTCTATTTGGATGTTACTTTTTGGCTCCACTTATCCCTGCAGCTGGAGCATTTCCTTCCAGCAGCTCTATGCTGTTTTGGGAGCAAGGCTGGAAAAATGCCACAAATTTATGAAAAACTTTGATGGGGCTTAGCGTTAAAGACTTCTGCTTCCCAATCAGTGCAGCTTGAATCAATAGCACTGCTGCTAAACGTAAACAGGCATAATGGGAATTTTACAAAGCAAGACTATTTGTATGTAACATCAAATCCAGCACAAGGTCCTTTCCCTAAGAGTGCAAATCACATTTAGACTAAGACCAGAGAGAAAAGCAAGATTACTTTGTGATGATTTGCTGCAAAGTTCACTACACTCTTTGCTTGATAATGAATTTCACTCATATTGTCATGTGCTTCAGGCTTCATCAACAGAGTGCTCAACTGCCAAAAAACATGATTTTAGCACATCAGAACAAAGGTGGAAAAAACCAAAAAAGAGCACAGATTATTATTTGATTTTCTGCACTTAATAATTCATAAAAATATTATTTTACTATAAATGCTGCCTAACCACAAATTCCAAAAGAAGAAAAGGAAGGGAGAAAAGATGGAGGATGCTACTAGAAGGATGAACGTGGATTCAGGTATATGAAATATTGTCTTATTATGTGATAAGATTTTGCTTCCATCAGAAATAATAAATGGGGAGAGATTACTAAATGCATTTCCACTGCAAAGTGAAAAAAAAGCAGTTTCTGGTATGTTGCACTTGCAAAAATCTGAATTTTTTTTTTGGCTTGCCATTATTTACAGTATCTTATCTACATTAGGGATAAATACAAGACAAGCAGCATCTTTTGTTGCCTCTCAAGTCATACTTCCTGGCTGGTCCACGGGTGCTTTCTAACAGCTGTACACACTGACAGCAACTGGTGAGTGGGTCCAAGCAGCCTTCTCCTAGCTTTTGGATAGGTATAAAAGCATGGCCCTGTTGTAAACAATTAAAGGATTTACTGGTCAGTCAGGCTCCAGAACCTGTAACACACAACAGGAAATAGCCAGGCTTGGTGCCTCAAGCTCCCATGTGATAGAACAATTACAGAAGGAGATCTTGGTCCATCTCCTCTCTGCTTACATTTAGTCTCTGGCTGCTCCTGCTCTTACAGCTGCTCTTCTCAAGCCCATGGATATGCTTTTGAGTTAGTAGAAGTCACTGGACAGGAGGCCGAGAGCAGTTACTTTTGTCAGAGCTTTTGCAAAGAACTTGCTGGGAATTCTTCAAGGAATCAGTTCTTGGAATTGAAACTTTTCACAGGAGTTTAGCTATTTAGCAAAACTTTCATAGAGAAAAGTATCTCAAGTCAAGATTTGTGACAAAGCAAAGAAAGACATGCATGGCCAGCATCCCAGGACAGAGGTACTAGCCTGGAATGTCAAAGACAAAGCGTTCAAGTGAACCTGAGGCAGCATCTGTAAAGTTGTAAACACAACACTGTGCTTGTTAGAGCACCTACATTTTCCAGATTGTTGTCAATACAGAAGTTGCTTGGGTGCATGAGACTCCTGGCAGTTGACTCAGGTTATGTCCTGTACAACACTGAGCAATCCATCAGGAGCCATCTTTCCTGAGATGTGTCGTGCTGGATCAGTGCCCAGTGTGTCCAGAACCCTCAGCCTCAGGGGAGATGTAACTTGGAGCTTATGATGAGCATTGAGGAGCAAGGACTGGAAAGTTGCCTAAGGACTGTGAAAGTGCTCTCCCAACACCCATTTGATAATGAAGTTACTCCAATGACTTCGGTGAAATTATCCTTATTTTACACAGGAGTCAGAGGAAAATGAAGCTGCCTCAAACTGTAAAAACGTACCTTGTACATCTTATCATGCAAATTAAATTAAAACCCCCCCATGGAAACAGTGCAGAGAACTTTCTCTGCATGTGGCTGTAAGTCATTTAAGTCACTCAGTGAGACGGGATAATGGCCATCCCTTTTCACTTGGCCAGTTCATATTGTGGCACTGGCAGGAAGACAGTCTGTCAAGTTTTTGTCTGCAGTGTCTGATTTTTCACCACACTGCTCCTGCCCTCCCTCCATTGTGTCAGGAGTGCATTAGGTGTTGGAAGGGCAACAAGAGACTCAGCCAGTGGGTGGAGAGGCTGGAGAAGGGGAATTGAATTGCAGGCAGCCTGCAGAGTCTGCTGGAAAGGCTGTGCTGGCTCCCTTTGTGGCTGATATGTATCTGTGTCCCTGTGCCACATTACATGGAGGGGATTAGAAATGGGATTTCTGATATTTCAGCTGACATGACAGGAGTGATAATTTCATGCAACTATGTTGCAAGCTAAATTCAAATATTCCACCTTTTAAAGGGATTGTATATATTTTCATCTGTGCTATTAGGCTCAAAACCTTTTTCTGGAATGACTGATACAACAGTAAAATGCACTTCAAAGAGGCTAATACATAGATAATGTCCTGTCTCTCTGAGTGTACCTTACTCACTCCCTAATGACTTAAATGACTACATGAAATGGCAATAAATGTTAAAATAACCTCCAAAATCTCTGTGTATCACAGTGTGTAAAAGTTTGGAAGATCTTTTGAAAATCAAAAATCTAACAGTGTTTTTGTTTATTTTTTGGGGTGCTTTTCTTTTTTAACCAAGGCTAAGAAAATAAAGAAACAAAGTAACACAAAAATATCTCATCTCTAAGTAGAAGGTATCAAGGTCACTGACTATAAATATAAATAATGCTGCTGCATAAATCTTAAACAGCTTCTGCAACTACTAATATAACTTTACAGTATTTACAAGATTAATCTTTTTAAAGTAAATTATGGGATCATAATATCAAACAAGATTATGCTATGTCCTATATAGCATTTCACTATGCACATAGCAGTAACATGACAGCAAATATGCACTTCAGAGATATCAAGTTGCTACTGCATGAAGAGGGTGACACTGAGTGCCAAAGACTAAGCACAGCAACAAGTCTTGAGGCCATCTGATCTCCCCATACAAAATACTTTGTCAAACCCTTGTGAGCCTCATTGTACATCCAGTGGGAAATGCATAATTTTTCATTTCTCCATAGAAATATGCATTGAGTATTCCAACTATAATATACAGGTGTAAGATTTTCTAACTGTTGGCTGTTGAAGCAGAAGAAATACCAAGAACACTACAATGCAGAGAGCACCCTTGGATCCTGTCCTTGGGACAGAATGAAGGAACTTTTTCTAGGTTATATCCATTTCAAGAGTTCTTGCAATGGTATTTTCTGTGTTGAAATCATGCAGCTCACAGTCTGCACCAGGCAAATTTTAGCATAGGTCTGTTGCTTCAGGTGAGCCCTGTGCCCACCTAGCTAAGGATCTTGTTCACTGTAAGGTTTGTCCAGCATGAGGAGCAAATCTCCCAGCAGAGGCAAGCAAGATCACCATAGGAATCCAGTTAGTAATCAGACCAATAGACACCCTTCTGGAGCACTGAATAGTGATAAAATTTTTAAATAGAAAGCTTTGCTTGCTAAGAGTTCTAGGTAGTAAAGAGAACCAAGCTCCCTTTCCCCCCCAAAAAGCCTAAAACCACTCGATTCACGCCAGTATTTCAATATGGCCCTGCACAACAGAACAAACACATTGAAGAGAAGCCCAGTCTGGGGCTGTGATTCCAGACCTGAGTGTACATCAGGATGCTGCTCTCAGAAGCTCCACCTCATTATGTTAACACTGTGAGTGACTTCAGCTTTCCCTGACCCACCCATAGATGGTGTTTGCAGTAAAGGAACCACAAACATGTTTCTGTGCTCTGCAACAACAGCCCTTGGTTCTCCAGAGGATGTCCCTTTCTCTTTTGCAGCTCCCCAAGCAAAAGCTGTTGCCTTGACAACTCTGGGGTATTCTCTGGCTCCACAGATGCTGGCAGGAGGAAGGCCAGTTTCCTTCCACAAAATATAGAACTGTTAAGGAATAAACAATTAGAAGTGTTCTGATTCCTTCAGTAGTGCCAAAACCAGAAAGAAAATGAAGAATCTTGCTACAGACACAGGATTTTATAAGCCAGAAGCAGCAGGATTCAAGCACTGAGAATTCACAAACACAAGTAGGGAACAGAAGAAATTGCAGTTGCTTGAGATTTCAGCAAAGAGCTGGGAATGGCTGTGGCTAAGGTCAGGCTAAGGCTCTTCTCTTTGATCACCCTTCTGTAGCTGGAAGGCCTCTGGCCTTCCATGGCACTGCCCTTGCTTCACCATTACACTCTCTATAAAGAAGGTGATAAAAATAAAAATGAAAACAGAATAAAAACAACACTAAAAGGAATTTTAAAAGGTTTGCAGTTTGCAATGCTTTTGCATATAACTTTTCATAATATTACGTAGGACTAACTTCCTTTATTTCTAATTTTGTTCGACATTTTTATTTTTTTACTTCAACTCCACTTCAAATAAACACATTTTTGAAGCAAAAAAGAAGACACAAGAAAACTGATGGTCAGAAAAGGGATCACAGTAGCTGCACTCCACTAGAAAGGACAGCAGACAGAGGTGCTGTTTGTATGTAACACAAAGGAAACGTGCTGCCTTGAAGCTCTGTTTTTCTGTGTCCCGTAGCTGAGCTGAGGGCTACTCAGCCATGGAATACTCAGCTGTGTGACCATTCTGTCACATCTCACTGCATCCATGAGGAACATCACATCCATTGAAAGCCACAGCTCGTATGCAGAAGGACAGATATGCTGTTGTAATCTTTAAATTCCTCCTTACCTTAAGCACATATAAGCACAAAAGCTTTTGGCTTTTCTCATTTATCAAACCTTCCCCTCCTTCAAGGGTTAGCCAAAGCACAAGCTGTGTGTGCTGCCAGCAGATACCTAATGGTAACAGATTATGTGCATCCTTTACCAGAAAGAAATTATTTTGGAAAGTATCCATTAGTAATTAGAGCTAGGTTTTCAGAGCCAGTGGGAGCTCAAAGTACAGGAGAAGCTACTCACAACTTCATGATGCCAATAAAATACGTAATAAAAAGCAATGCACTCTGTATCCCAAAAGGCTGCAGCATATCAATAGAAACATCTGACTAAAGCACTTAACACCACTGAAACTCTAGCATGCATTATTGTATTTTATTCAAGGAAAACATAGACAAAAGCTACTGGAGCAATCTTTCTGCTAGCAGTTAAATTTAACATGCAACCAGGTATGACCAGGCTTCATGATACACCAACCTGCTAGTCAAACTAATAGCACTTCTATTTTTAGCTAAATGGAAGGGGATTAGGGTAAGAAAACTCCCTCTATTGACCACTGACATTGTTTATTAGATAAAAGGTAATTGCTTGGGGAAAATTCCATCTCTTTTTGCTGCAGCAAATGTCTTGGTTTGCTGTTAACCCTTCTCCCATTACAGTGCAGCCACATCCGTGCCACTGCTCACAGAAGCATAGAGAGCCTTCTGCATGATTGAGGGCAAGAACTTTGTAATGCACCACCTTTATCTGTCATATTTTGGTCTACAGCAGTAAATTTTGTATGCCTCTACTGACTACTCCCTGGAAATATGGTAAAGATGTGGCCTTTTATACAAAGATAACGTACACAGAAATGATATCCAGAGAAAATATGGTAATAGAAAAGAACAGGCTCAAACAACAATGAACAGCTCACAGTCAAATCCAAAAGCATTTAGAAGATTTCAGGCTGTGTTGGTAGAGTACAAATCCATCTTGGATCAAATTATTCACCCATTTACTGTGGTCCCTCACTTGGTCTGGCAATTAGTTCAACTGTGGAATGCTACTTACGAGTACATTCACAATCCCTGCATATTCTCTACAGCACAAATGGACTTTGGGAAGGAAGAACTGGATACAGGCTACCCATTGTAAACAAAACAGACATTACTTCCCCAGAGGTGCTAAAGCTGTGCCTGGAAATAAAACACAAATAAAAAAATTCCAATTTCCTACTTGGTATTCTGGGCAATATGAGGGCATTTATTTAACCTCATCATGCCTCTGTTTTGTCACCTCTAGAACAAGGATCGCATTACTGCCTTCACAGGACTCACTGCTATTTTTGGCTCTGATAGGGCTGTGAATTTTTCTGATCTATGTAACACACATGTGGAGTTTGGTAATTCTGTGCATTCCTGTAAGACAATGCTCTCTTGTTAGGCTATGGACAAAGCTCATCTGTCAAGCAAAAAGTTTTGTTGGCAAAATTAACTTAGCAGAACAACATCAACAAATCAGGAAAACCCAAATCTGATCTTTAACACATTCTTGAGGAACTCACCTGCACAGACAGAAAGTAGAAATTAATGTCAGTGGATGGACCTGATCTGCAGAAAGAGATTTTTCCATTCTGTTTAAGTAACAAAGTTAAGGAAAAAGCTATTTTTAGAATTACAATTTGAAATGCCTGTTGGAAAAATTATGAAAAGCAAAAGTATATTTTGCCCTCTTTTTCGTGCCACTTCTGATTCATCATTGCATGACACAATTTTTACAACAACTTACAGTAAAATACTGAAATTGGTTTAATCCCTTAGGGATGGTAAGCTACTTGGTACATGCGTAAATAAATTGCTTTATGCTAAGCAGTAAGTCTTAGTCTCTTCCCCAAAACTGTTTAAAGTAATTTTGGATATAATTAGTAACCCCTGAGAATGCAATTAGTCTATGACTGGCAATTTTTCAGTAACAATTCCTCTCCTGTCAAATGGGTTTTAAACTGAAAGGTCATTTTGGATAATAATTTCTATGATTTTACCTCTCCTTTTCCTCAAAGTTCAAATTTCAGTTAACTCACGGTGTCTTATGGAAAAGGAAAATGTTTTCTTGGAGTGTTTTTGAAAGGTATTATAACCTTGACCAACATGAAAAGCTTTCAGAGGCAAAACTGCAGTTTTGTTTCTCAAAGTCCTTGGCTTTACTCCCAAATTCCTCAGAAAGCTGCTACTCATAGCATCAAACAAAAGGGTGTTTTTTAACAAGTTTTGTGCTTGAGTCTGTAGAATTTTCTCACCTAACGCACAATGCTGCATTTTCCTTAGCATTTGTCTGCTTTCACTCAGTGTAAGCAGGCCCTTAGTGACCCTTCAGCTGACTAGTGTCAATGATAATAACAATACATTTTTATTTTTCCAACCACTCAAATCTAAAGGCAAGTTAGCTCCGCACATGCATGCATGCACACACAAATGTAAGTAATATGTGAACATTTCCAAAGGACAACAAGTCCTTTTGGAATAGTAATGAATAGAGAAATCATCTTGTGCCCTGCATGAGATAGGTGCATTTCAAAATTTCCCTGTATAGCTTCCATGAAAATTGGCCCCTAAGCAAGGGTGTGAGTCATTGATGAATACAGCTCTGAGGCTTCACGCTGTGCAGCAAGAGCTGTAAAAGGCATTAGAGGAACAGAGGGGAGGAGGAGGAGAGAGAGAGAGGGTTAGGAGGTTATTAAATAAAACCTGGTAATGGTTTTACATGAACGTTTTCTGAGCAGTGTTTGGAGAAGGAACACCCCGCCCCGCCGGGCAGCGCCTTTGCCGGGCGGGGCACGGAGGGGCTGCTCTGCCCCGGCACAAATCACTCCTGCCTCACCAAAGGCACTGCTCTCACAGCTGTCCTCCCAGTGCTCGCTGAAACTCGGGACCTACAAGTAAAATAAATTACCCTATGGCACAGTGTCTTAGAGTGACTTTTCAAATGGATGTTACAGCAAAAGGATGGGGGTTCTTGGCCTTCACACCCATCTCCAGCACATAAAAGCCACTGCACTATACCAGCAATATTGCAGCCTTTGCCAGCACAACTATGCAAAAAGTGCACAACACCATAAAGAGAACAAATTTAAACTTCCTCAGACTTCAAAAGTATTTGATTTTGGCTCATATTTGTCTTTTTTTTTGCCCCAAGGCAAATGTATTAAATTGCTGTTAATTTATATCAACTGATTAGCCATAGAGTAAACATAACTGATAACACATCAGACCTGAATTACGAGCAATTCTCCTTTTTATGCAATTGTGCTTCTCCTCCCCAAGTCAGGAGGTCCAGGTTTCAATAAAGACATTGGGCTTTTAGTCAATACTTCAGTCATTATCATGCCAGATCCTCCATCCTTCAGACTTCCTGCGTGTCCTGATCTCACACTCACTTGTGTGGTCCCCTCAATCTCTCTTCCTGTTTTTGCTTCTTCCATTGTGCCAGCAGCCTTAGTGCACCCATCTGAAAGAGAAGGTACAGTGTGGGCCATTACATCCCATTATCAAACACCCTGCCACTTGCAGGTTCACATGGGAAACTGATTATCAGCAATGATTAACTGACACCAACTGGGTTAGTTATAAATAATCCAATAATCCCTTAAATGAGTCTTTTTTCAGAGGATGGCTTAGATGTACAGTCAGGAGTATTATTTTCCCATATTTTATATAGCAAAAGTAAAATGTATTAGATGTAAATGTATTAGAAAGAAATCCATAATTGAAGTCTTTATTTTCCCACAGATAACTTTTTAAGGAGCTTGGGCATAAACAAACAAAAATGTTGGTTTTTTAACAGGTACAAGAGGAGCTTTAAGTCTTTTGAAGGCCAGAAACAGTGGTCTTACGTTTAAGTCTTTTGAACAAATGAGCACAGTGTTCTACATAAGCAAAAATTCAACCCAAAAGGAATCTTAACAGAAAAACAGTTTGTCATGTTACAAATACTCCAGTTCTTCTAATACTTTTAAAAATAAGAGATATAATTAAAAAAAAATAAAACAAAACAATCTTCTGTGTATGTGGTGTATATATATATATATATAAGAGTAGGAATTTTATGTTCCCTTTTAACTGAAGAGTCAATAACTGACTGGTGCTATTTTAAAAAGAGACACCAACAAAACCCCCCTGAATCCACAGACACGCAGCACCATCTGGTGGATTAGCACGTCTGGCAAACAGTTCTGCATTTACTGAACACATTTCCACAGGCAGGAGAAGGGAGAAATCATACAAACAAAAGCATATCATAGAGATTTGTTTAGTCAGCCTCAGGCAAGAGAAAGTGAGGAGGGTGGAATTTCCATGAAAATTGTGAAATAATACTCTCTGCTTATATAACACTTTATACTTTTCAGACGCTATGTATACATCTGGACTCAAAAATATGTGAACAGTACACTTATAATGACAAAAATTCAAAAGTTTGGTATATAATTTAACTAACTGCATCAAGATTTATTGAATTTGATTTCTTTCATGCATGCATTAAGGCATGTGTTTATAAATTACCATTTTTTCACTGGAACCCTTGCTTAGTGAACAGGACTGATTGCTCACCTAATAACGGTTTTCCAATAATCTGCTTTCTTCTTCTCAGGCACTATATGGTCTCATGTTCTTTCACACACAGGCTCAGCTTGGATAATACAAGATTATCAGGTGCTTATCACTGCAAAGCCACAATGAATTACAGGTGTCAGTTTAAAACCCCTGCAAGGCAAGTTGCATTTATTCTTCACACATAGTGAGTAAAAGGAGCTTCTAATTTTGGGTAGGAAAGGAAGGGGCCCCTAATATGTACACAGGGATGTGCCATTGTATTCTCTGCTGTCTCTCTAGTAGCTTGTAGTGTCTTTGGAATTCCACCTTTCCATTGAGCCAGGTCACCTCACTGCACTCTGCAATAGGTGGCTCTTGGCACACGACCCTTGAGGGGACCAAAAGGCTCACCCGACACTGCCCAAGCAGCTGAGGCTCAGCTGAGGCTCCCTCCTTGTCATCACACCCCTGCATCACCTCTGAACTGATCCCTTTGTGCTCATCCCCATTTCTGACACAGTGCTGAGAGCTGCTGGTCTAAGATTTTGTTTTGAAAAGACAACTGGCTACACATGTCCAGCTTCTAGAAGTCGCCTCCATGTATGCTAGAATCAGGAATATATATATATCTTAAGTCTGAATTTTCTGCCTATATAAGTTTCCCTTCTTAATGGCCATATATCTCAGCTATCTTTCTGCATCATCAGCATCTTTGTCTTGCCCACATTGGTAATGAAGGTGCAATCATCCCACATTCCTCTGGAAGACACTAACTGTACTCAGCAGATCTTTCTCACAATCAGACACATCATCACTGAGCTGCAGACTGGGACAGTGTACAGCAAGATCAAAACACAGGACACTGGCCATCACAACTTCAGACATCCCTGAGGGCAAACAGGAAGGTGGAAAGGAGGCTGCTTGCTGCCAATTACTGTCTCAAGACACTATGTTTTCCTTGATTCTTCAAAAATATTCAGCACACCTTAGAAGCATCCCCAGCCAACCATGCCAGGTAAGATAAGAGGCAAAAAAGATCTCTCTCATGATATTTATATTTTTCTCACAGGCAGATTGAGGCACTGTACCATTTCTTTAAGAAACTGCTGCCCCCATACATTTTTGTTTCTTTTTCTTTCAATACTTTAAGAATAATGCAGGACTGTTCTCAGAGGATGATCAGTCAAATCACCAGCAAGTCACGCCTTTGGCACATCCTCATCAGGCCTGACTTTCACTGTCCTTCAGCAAACTTTTCTTCTCTAAAAATATCCCATAATACATTTATAGATGTGTAGCAAGACCAATGTCTTCTGCAGTCCATGTTGATAGTCTGCCATGGGCCCATGTTTGTAAGAAATCTCACTGCAAACTCCCTGCTCCTCCAAACAACCTCCCAAACATTTGTCAGTGCTTATTGCTGTTTGGCTCAGGCACCTTTGAATCATGCTTTGATTAATTCCTTTAATGTCTTTTCAGACGCTTTAGCCAGACAATTGTCACCAACGGAGGGTTTCTGCATCAAAGCTACCCTTCCTTTTTTTAGGGACTTTTTACAAGAGCATGTAGTGACAAGACAAGGAGGAATGGATCCAAACTAAAAAGTAGGTTTAGATTACATATTAGGAGGAAATTCTTTTCTGTGAGGGTGGTGAGACACTGACACACGTTCTCCAGAGCAGCTATGGATTCTCCATCCCTAGAAGAGTTCAAGGCCAGGTTGGGTGGGGATCTGAGCAACCTGGTCCAGTGGAAGGTGTTCTTGCCCATGGCAGGGGCTGGAACCAGATGATCTTTAATGCCCCTTCCAACCCAAACCATTTTATGACTCGATGATTCCTGCCAAGAGTGTTGTGTCTGTCTTGGTCTGCGATGGTGGAACTCAGTGGCACAGGGTAATCTGCAGCCCAGAAGCACAGATGGTTTCAAAAGGTGACAGGCGCGTTCACAAGGACGTTGCATTAGTGTTTGTGGTGCCCTGAAAGCAGCGTGGCTCTGGAAACCCACCCGTTAGTTGTGGAGATAATGCCAAAGGTGGAACAGGACACAGTGTACCCTCCCAGACACCTGTCAGTCGGTGTCACCAGTGGCAGGTGGGGTCAGCCCCAGCCCGATTTGGTGTCCCCAGCGCTAGATGAGCCGCCCCTCTGCCGGTGCAGCTGCCTCCGGCAGAGCAGCCGGGGGGGCTCTGAGGGGCTGCCAGCGGCTCTGGGGCTGACACCCTCCTCTGCAGCACGGCCCGGGCACAGGCCCGAGCCCGGCCCGCTGACCCGCAATGAGCCTCGGCCACCACACCGGGCCCGGCCCGGCCCGCGGGGACAGCGGGGACAGCGGGGACAGCGGGGGCGGCGCCGCCCGAGGCCCCTCCC
>JANPWX010000041.1:1511295-1539165 GCA_024734555.1 Trochalopteron elliotii
GGAGGGATGGAGGGGTAGAAGGAAACCACGGGTTCCGCGGAGCTGCCCGCGGAATCGTGAGGGCGATCCCCGCCTCCCCTGGGACCCGCATCCCCCGAGCCCCGCAGGAGGAGCAGTGCGAGTTGCCCGTTCCCTTAGCAAAGCTCCGGTTTTTCTCCTGAAATCCCTCATTTCGCTGCTTTGGAGGAATGTAGCAGCCACTTCTTACGTTATTTTTTTTTTTCATTAATAATTGCAACCTGGCTGTTTTCAGGTAATTGCAGGTAATAAGCGCTTAACCGCAAACAGTAACTTGACGATTCTAACTCTTAAACAGCTGCTGAAGATGCAAAAGGAAAAAGAGAACCTGCAGAATGAGCTGACCAACTTTCAGGAGCGCATAGAAGCAATGACGTCTCATTTGAAAAACGTGAGACAAGAGATTAGCTTCTCTCAGGTAAATCACCACCTCTAGCAGATCCTTTTTGTCAGACAGACCTGTAACCTGAGTATCTCTCTGTGGCTGGTATCTCTATCTATTTTGCCAGCTTTGTTCGAAATTTGTTAGGCTTTTATTCCAGGATTTCCACGGGAAACAAAAGTTAAACTATGTATCTCAGTGAAACTATTTGATGGTCATTAAGACCATCCAAATTCAAATTATTGTACCTAGGAAAAAGGGTACATTTTAGAATTCTTCCTGAACGGAGACTTTTGTAGATATTAATAAAAAAAATGGTCAAGAAAAACACCAGTGTAAGGGAAAAAAAATATAGTCATTATAATGATGAAGAATTAGTTGTGAAATGCTGGTGAAGACTTAATTCACAGACATGAAAAATGAAGTAAGATGGTCAAGATCTAAGTCTTTACCTACACTCTGAATTAACTGACCAAAAGGGCTGCATTAGATTTCTAAAGAGTCTTGAGACAAAGATTTACACCTTTCAGATAAAATATCCTAGGTGAAAAAGTCTTAAGAAACTTCCTTGCAGCTGAACAGCTTCTTAATTTTTTGGCCAGATTCAAGTGTTAATTTGAATTAAAGGAAAGCTAAGTTAGGCAACCTCCAGATACAGCTATAGGCCAGCAGGGGAGGTCTGCCTCAGCATAGAACAATAAAATATTTTTTTTGCTGTGCCCCCTGGATCTGATGTAAAGTCTCTGCTGATCAAGAGACTAAGATTTTGATGTTGAAATGTTAAGATTCTGAATCATGGGTGAAAAATCATAGAATTGAGGTTTTAGGGCTACAAAAGGTTGATCTGTGGATACTCGATACAATGTGTATATATATATAAAAGGATATGTGTATTTGAGATACTAAAATCAAACCAATAAATTTTCCCTAAAAATTCCTTCATTTACATGATGAAACCATCTCTGACTTGGGATGCAATTGTATTCAAAAGTTTATTGATGTATGCCTTTTGTTTATTGTAAAACACTGACCTTTATTATTCTGCAGTCTCTTTACAAAGCCAAAGAGAATGAAATTGAAACTGAACATCACTTTAAAGCCCTTGCTGAGAGAGAATATGGACGTCTCAAAAACGACATTAAACGACTGAAAGATGAGATAGCTTCCTTGAGACAAAAGAAAAATATTCAAGAAGTAAGGTTTGAAATTTTTGGAAGGGAACACCTATATTGCAAAATTTTATGGCTTGCACATACAGCTACAGTAGTATAAGTCAAGAATAGCTAATTATAATTAAAGTTTATAAACTGTAGTAGATGATCTGGATGGGCTTTTCTCTTTGTAGGCAAGTAGAGTGACACTGAGGATGTTACTGCATAGACTGGTCAAGACTTAGCAAATATTAATTAGATATTGAAAGAATTCTGTTCTTAATGCCAGATACACAGTCACACATCCATATCACTGTGTTTCTAATTCTCAAAGGTATTTTCTTAATGGTTTAAAAATCAAATGGTTGGTGGCAAATCTTCTTCTCTGCATAAAATAAACTCGGGTCATGATTTCAAGATCAAAGATTTGGTTTAAGTCACAAAGTAATCTAATGCTACTCGATAACAGGTGATCTTCTGGGTTTGGAACTGTCTCCTTTTCTTTCTATTCATTATTCAATTATTTAATTATATTTAATTATTTAATTCTATTCATTATTCAATTATTTAGTTGGGTATTTTTTTAATCTGCTGTTTTTCTTCTTAAGTCTCTCAGAATGGGCAGCAGGATGAAGATATTCACACTGTTCAGCTGGATCTACATTCTGTCATTTTTTATGTCAGGAAGTGTCTTCACAGTCATGTGAAGAGGTCACATTTGAAAATTGATATGTAGGATAAGGGCCTAATGACTGGGCCTTAATAAGTGAGGGAGAAACTTCACCTTTGGAAGCCTCAGATCAGTTTATTATATGGAACAAACACCCTGCAGATGGGTATATCTTGCCAGAGGCTGACTTTTCTATTTAAAATTATTTGCATTTTAAATTTGTGGCAACCTACTGTCTTTTTTCTTCTTTAAGACTAGTTTGTCCAATAGTATTCCTCAAGTGTAACACACAATTAATACAAAAGAAAACTATCAATTCTGTGGACAAGATGTGGGTAGATTTATTACAGTAGCTTGAACTGGTTGCTGCAGTTACTATTCAATGGATATTAAACGTTTGATATTGAACCTTTTAATTTTCTCTTCTTTTATTAGAATACTATAAATAAAACCACGAAGAAGCTGGAAAACCTAAAACAACAGATGAACTTGGATGAGGAGCTTCTGGAGAGCTGGCTAAAGGAATTGAATCGTACAGATAATGATGCCATTGCAATCCAGAAGTATACACTGCAAGATGAAGGGAAACTAGGAGTAAGTAGAAATTGTAGCAATTTTCAGAAACCAAAGGAAGAACCATTTTGAAGAACCATTTGAAGACTTTGTTATGTTATCAAGTCAGATAAAATGAAGACAAAATTTTGTACAACACTGCTTTGAACTGGTTTCCATTTAGCACAACAGTGCAATTCCATATGAGGCTCATTTTGAAGTTGAGAGAACAGGTTTTACAATGAGAGACATAATTGAAGATGTTAATTTGCTCATTCATGTGTGTAAGATTGAAGTTTAAGTTTTTTGAGAGGCTGCACAAATAGATAATAAAGTCTAGGAAACAGTGCCACGGAATTAAGAGGAGTTTGTTCAAAAATTCCCACCAAGTATGGATGAATAGTGTAGGATTTCCCTTTAGAACTGAATTTATTAATATTCCTGAAAACAAATTACAGCTACTTCAGTAAAGCTACCTGGAATAATGGAAGACATAAGCATATATATCTGAATAAAGAGGAATTCCAGTCAAAAGTTCAGAGTTTCTAAGAGTGAGTTCCCAAGTATATTATTAATGTAGAGATAAGTAACCATGGTTATTATTCACTTTAGCCTTTAAATAGAGTGAGGAGAAATCTGATTTTCACTCATTAAATACTTTACCCAAAAACCTTGGTTTACACAAACACTCTCACAGCTGTATGCCGAGGACACCACACACACATTTTCACACAGTGGAGGGTTACTTTGGCCTTGCTGCAGTTTGGTTTTATGGCCACTTTTATTGACTGAAAATTTGGGAGGCTACACTGTCAACTTTTTGTTTTCGAAAACACAATAAAATTGATGCCTCACTAATTTAACCCCTGATTGTAGCAAGGCATTAAGAATTTATAAAATGTGATCTCTATTTATTTTCAAATACTTCATTTTCAAATATTTTCATATCCTTTCCTTTTAGACATTAACCTTTCAAATAGAAAAGTTGACCATGGAAGCAAACCAGAAGCGCAGAGCTCTGGATAATGAGCTTACAGAAACCATGACAGCTCAGGTTTGTGCTTAAGGTTCTCAAAGATCCCATGTTTATTTGTGATATTTTTAACTTCAAAAATCATGGAGGTGCTTTCTTTTAAACAGATGGAGCTTGACAGAGCAGCTGAAGATTTTCGCAGGGTTCATCAAGAAAGGCAAGGACTCATCAGGCAGTGGGAGGATGCAATTCATCAGATGCAAAAAAGAGATCAGGAGATTGATCAATGTGCTTTGGTAAAACTGCTGTAACTGATCCATATCTGGAGTTTGGGTTTGATGTGGGAGGGTTTTTTTTGTTTTTTTTTTTTAACATCAAAACTGAAGTATAATTTTCTGGGTAGCTAATGTTTTACTTAACCTTTCAAAATGCACAGTTTTGACTGAGTAGCTATAAATCTGTCAGATAAAGTAAGCATCATTAATGCTGGTAATTTTTGTGTTTAATTTCATCTCTTTCAAGTCTACCTGAAGTTTTGCTTAGCTTTTTTTTTTCCCCCCAATTCAATCAATCATGAATTATTTTATTTTCATAAGAGTTTACAGTGTCTTTTTGTTTTAAAATTATAGAATATTTTGGAAGTTTACAGTCCAAAACCACTGTAGTGTTTGGTGTGATGTATCCATGGAATAAAGTAATTTTAAAAATGAGAACTGGGCTGTCTCAAATAGTAATCATGATAGGAATTGATCTTCTGGTTGTACGCTTTATTAGTCTAACACATCTTAACTAATGCAAGCAAATCTAAAAAAGTTTTTATCCTGACAGCTAATTGCAGAGATAAAACAGGAGATCCGAAACAAAGAAATTTTGCTGAGAGAGAAGACTACCTTTTTGGTCAATGAAACTGTTAATAATATGGAATATGAAAAGAAAATCCTTTCTGCTGAGCGGGAAGCAAACAACCTCCGAAAGGAGTTCCAGGCTCAGGACGCTCGCAGGACTCAGCTGCAGGATGAGGTAAGGGGGACCAAAGAGTTCAGGAGAACAGATTGAAACTGTAACTGAGGACCAGATGGAGGAAATACAGGAATAGCATTTCCTTTTCTCTGGTTTTATACTAGGCTCTTAATAATTCAACAAAATGTTGCTTTTCTCAGCCAACTCCTGTTTATTGGGGTCTGAACCCTCAACTTGATCCTGTCATTGAGAGTGATGAAAAGATTGGAATGTGTTCTCTGTTGTGTAGGTGTAAAATGGATGGATTTTCTCTTAAATGGTCTAACACTGTTAGATGCCTCAGGAGGCTTCTTTCCTTTAGCATATAGACTGCAGTATTGTATGAAGATGAGAGAAATTTCTTCCAGATTCCAAACAGTTCCTGTCCTGTGCTGTCAGAAGTGTGTGTTCATGGCCTGGTATTCAAGTTACAATTCCTGGGGAAAACACCCAGTGCTTTCCCCTGGCTTTCTAATCAAGAGGCAGAGGGACAGGGCTGTGAACAAGCAATGCTTGATGCTATCCATACTGAATCTACACTTAAGTCTAGGAATGAGCTGTACTGCTTAAATACTTAACTGCCTGTAGAAGTATTTCTAAGAAGTAATTCAAGTATCATGGCTCTGCTGAGAAGGGATACACTTGTATTACCTAAGTTTTTTCTTAACAAGAAAATGGTAACACTGGAGTACTCAGCAAGCTGAGTGATTTTTGAAAAACCCTGCATCTGCTGTTGCCTTAACTTTGGATAGCTTTTCTGTAGCAGGTGGTTCATAGACTGATCTCCTAATTAAACTGTAGGTACCTCAAACAAGGTGTAGGCTATTAGATTACCCTATAATTCATGCAAGCTTGAGGGTTTGTAGAATTCGTTGGTTTTCATCTCAAGCTGTGAGATTCTGGCTTGAAGTTTTTCACAATTAATACTCCATGATGGCACTATAGAACAGTCTCTCCTAATTAGAACATCTGTGGGATGCATGTGAGAAACAAGGAAAGAAGGAGACAGTTCAGCCAACAACTTTTGACCTCTAAGAAACCTGCTATACATGCCCTCAATCAGTCTTCTTCACCTGTGAAAGTGAAAACAGTTGAATTTATGCTGTTAAGTGATGCTGTGAAGATGAAAGAGCTACTGATTGCAAAGTATTCCTATCCTGTTTAATGAGTGTATGCTGTCATGTATTTTTTTTACCAAATATCCGTGTATATTTGTCACAGTGATATCTTAACCAAAATAATGTTATGTATCCAGCAAAGTTCGACATAGAAATGTTTATTAGATATATAAGGTTATCCATCTTAACTAAGAACCTCAGCAAAGTCAGCTGTGTACAATAAAACCATGGTTCCACTCCTACAGATGCTGTTGGACAAGAATTGCAGCTCATAACACCTCTGTAATTCATTCTATATTCTTAATTATTATTATTTTTTCCCAGTACTCCCATTCTGTAATTAGTCTATTGAATTTACTAGCTAGGCCAATTTACAGTGCCTCAGAATTTGCAGCACTCCTCATTTGGAGAGCACTGTTTAAAAGTAATGGAATACTTTCCACCAAATAGGAAAATATAATTTTAAATATCTTAACATCTACCAAAGTAAATAAGAGCTTGCTTGCTCGGTTTTGTAATTTATTAGCTGCAGGCTTTGAAATCCATCGTGAACAGAACTGCTTCTGATCTAGAGTCTGTGAGAACAGAGATAACCATTCTGAAGAAAGAAATTCAGGAAAAACAAGCCAGGTAAGAAACAGACCTTTAAAGATAACATTTGTAAGGGTTAGTAATATAATCAAATCCTTGAGATAGAAAAGAACCTTAAATAATGTTAATGACTGAAACCTCCAACTTTCTGCTTACTTCATGTCCTGCATAGATTTGGCACTGGGTAATTTCAGCAAAATACTCCTGGTAATCCTTGTTTTTAAAGGGTGGGGGGGAAAAAAATTAGGGCCTTGCTTATCATAGGTTGAATTTTAGATTGAGGCAACTGCTCAGTCAGATTTGCTGCTTCCTTTTGGCAGCATTGTCTAGGCAACCTACATTTAATTTCTGTCATTTTGTTTAGCTTAAAACTTCTTAATGAAAAAAATGCAAGTCTTTCTCATAAACTCAAGCTTGCCATTGAGGAGACACTCAGTGCAGAAGAGAAAGCTTTGAGGCTGGAAGAGATATTGAAAGAGGAAGAAAAAAGTGTTGAGGTAAAATGTTTTTCATGGTTTCTAGAAATGAGGAGTTGTTTGTATTTGCAAGCTTTATATTTTAAAATTATCTCCTTAATTTTAAAATTTTCTATTAAAATGAAATAAAAGTATCGATATGACACATAACTATTTCATCAAATACTGAATTAAGTGTGCATGTAGATATGTCTGTGCTGAGAAAACTCTGGAGGAAAATTAATGATGCTAGTAATTCCAGCTCTATTAGTTCAGGATACTGATACCCATCAATTAGGTGTTTAAAAATGAGAATCATGTCAGAATGACTTTTCAGTATCACTGCCACCAAAAACTTCTTAGTTCTAGTAAAACACTGCCAGAATTTATAAACCTGCAAAGAGCTGTGATTTTGGCAAACAGTTTAAAAATATTTAGAAATCTTAATGAGATTTGGCTGTCCTGGTCTGCTCTTCATGATTTTAATTCTACAAGATACTCTGACACATCTAACTTGTGGACTGTTAAGTAATTACTGGCTCCTTTAGATTCATTTTCGTGAATAAAGATTTTGATCTGACAAATGGCCTATACAAGCTATAATAAGGTGACTATTTTTTTAACATGCCTAATAATACTTTTATAAAATTAAAAGCCCACTTCTTAGGTTGCAAATTAGGAAAAAAAAAATCATTATCATCTGCTTAGCTGTAAAGAGCTTTTGAATAAATGCAGTGTTGTAACACAATCTTCTGAACTTTCCTGCATTTCAGGAGATGCTTATATATAGTGCTTTGTCATTTTGCTACTAATTCTCTTAAAGTATTTTCAGCACTTAGGTTCTCACTGGACATGACAGAAATATTCTTTCACATTTTGCTGGACAACTGAGCACTGAATGTGCAGAAGTTTTCATTGCTCTAGAATGACCAGGTTAAATTAGTGTGACAGCAGGTTTCCCACACGACTGACAACAAAGCTGAACCTCTGCTTGCTCTTTCATACCACTGTATGCTCGTTTTTCTTCCCTGTTTTGTGTTTCCTAGAGCATGCATGTGAAATAATGCCTTGCAGTAGATTGAATGTCATTTTTCAAACTTTTTAACTCCACAGGCATTAATGACACATTTTAAATATACTTTCAGAAACTGGAGACAGGATGTCTTTCCTTTATAGAGAGTTTCTTAAATTGCAGGCCTTACTGCTTTGGCTTTAATTTGAAAACAAGTAATGGTGTAGCATTTCATTAAAATGAAAACCTTCTTTGCTTCCCCTTAAGACAGTTTGCAGGGTGGCAGAAGCCTTAGCAGGGTTTCTTTACCCGTGTCTGTGGTGGATAACCTAAGATGACATTGAGCTTGGCAGCTCCACAGCTGCAGGGGAATATTTTAGCTAGGATGAACTGTTCTTGAACAATGTCTGTAATGTATTAGTCAGAAGCCTCCCTTCCATCACCATTAGACACACATGGCTATTTGCTGCATCTGTTAATTTACTGTGAAGAGATATTTACAGGAACAATGTGGATGAAATGTCACTGTTTTGCTCTCTAGTTCTGTGGTACTTCTTCCTCTTCAGTTTGTGGCAAAACACTGTTGCACAGTGGGGCTTATTGAATATCTTATCTCTGTTAACAACCTCACTTAAAGGGAGAACAACAATTTCTGTTAAATAAATTAATTTAGATATGCAATAAAGACCATGAAATGAAGGTCAAATCATGATGCAGTGTCAGTGGATGAATTTATCATTGTCATTAGCTTCAGAAATATAGCTCAGCATTTGGCACGTGCTTAAAAACCAGTTTGCTTCTAGAAGAAAGTTCCTTTGTTCAAGCATGATGCAAAGCCCACTGACATGTGCCACAGTCCATAATAATTTCATATTAAACTTACACTTGCGTTTTACATCCTGAGTTTTGAATTTGGAATTGCACTTACAGCAAGTTCAACTACAAAAAAATTCTGTTGGGTAGAATGTGCAAGGTGACTACAAACCCTTAGAGAAGGCATTAAATTCTCTTTCACCATTATTTAAGCCAGCAAGATGGTTACATACATATTAAATCCAGAATAAACACATTGTTAATCAGTGTAGAAAAGTGAGTTCTCAGGTGTTTTGCATACTGATTTAAATGTACATCTTGAAATTCTGTACCAGACTTGAGCTAAATGTAAATGAGTCCTTTGGAACAGGAAGGGGAAATCACATCACTTGTTTTAGGATGTACCTCACAGGAAACTGGAATAATAAATGGCCTGAGCTTTGGAAGGTCTTTGGCTACTTGAGTGGGGGAGGTGGAAGGAGGGAGGGAAAGAACAAAATTGTTTTCCTTATTGGGATTATAAAAAGAAAATAATCTCAATTTTCATTGTTTTCAGTCCATTTCACTTTACCTGAAACATTCAGCGTTGTTTTTTATCCTACTAAAACCTCATTTCCTGCACTGATTTAGATATTAATGGCAATTTACCTCTGAGAAAAAGGAAGTGATTTTAGAGAGTTTAATTTTTCAGAGTTATTCCATCTTTGATAAACACACACATACATATATGTGCACACACAGCATTACAAGATTTAATAAACCATTGAAAAGCTTTGTATTATATTCCTCAAATATTCACAGATGCTGGAGGCAGGAAGGAGGTTTTTCAAAAAGAATGACAGGGTTGCATTCCTATAACTGGGAAAAAAAGTCATGTAATTAGAGGGGTTGGATTAGATTTTTAAAAAATGAATAAAAAGTATTACTTTCTATTTAAGTCAAACACGCTTTTTGCCAAACATTTTTAAGACTTACAAAATTTCATATTCATATTAATGGATATAGTAATAATATTTTTTCTATATATGATTAATAAAAGCAAATAATGCCTCAGAAATGAATTCTGATGCGATTGATTACTTCTTTCTTCTACTTGATCAATTTGTCACCAGGAAAAAGAAAACGAAATGAGACAGTTAAAGGAACTACTTTTCAAGAAGTCTCAGGAGTTAAAAGTGCAGAGTGATAAGGAGAAGATTGTTCTGGCAGAAATTGAGGGAGGTCAAAAATCCCTTAAAAATCTCAAGAGTCGACTGCGCAAACTGGACACAGATCTGTTCAAACAACAAGAATTAATATCTAACCAGGTAAAAGGTTACTGTATATTCATACTGTGATTGTTTCTTCAGTCTACTGATAGCACATTGCTTAAATTCTGTAATCTTTAACAGTTTTCTGTTTTGGAAATGTTATGCAGGATCATTTGAAGTCTGAATTCATTTCTGTTTCTAGATGTACAGATAAAATTGAAATTATTGAAACTTGCCAAAGTATCACCTACATTTTGCACTTGTGTGTTTCTGTATTTTTTGGATCTACTGTTTTTCCCACTAATTCGTAAAATCCATTCTTTACTTTGATCCCTCTGAACCACAGACACCTCAGGGTATATTTTTAAAGCTATACAAGAGGTACATGCCAAAATCCTGTTATTTACTAATTGGATTATGTGCATATTTCCTATGCACCACTTTGAAAATTTGCTCTTTTATATCAGCATCCACTGGTAGCAACAAGATGGCAACTCCATTGTAAGCCTCCCTCCAGCAGCCTGTGCTGAGTGTGCTTTGTTACTCTTCTAGAAGAAGATTACCTCAAACCATCACTGCTCATCAGTCATCTAGAGATATTTTGCTAATGAGGTCTAAAAGCCAGAAACTATTATAAAAACAATGGCTTAATTGGGTGACTGTCCTAAAGCCAACATTTAGATCCAAGTTTATTGCTTATCTCAGACTATTAATTCTCTTCAAATTTATTTTAACAGGATTTTTATATTCAGCAAATACAGAGACGGCTGTCACGGTTAGAAGGGGAGGTTAATTCAGATGAAAAAAAAGTTTTGGAAGGAAAAGTTGCTGAACTTAAGAAAACCTTAGAAGAAAAGAAAAAGGGATATGATGTTCTACAGTCACTGTACAGGAAACTGCAGGTAACTTCCTTAGAACATAATTTTTACTGTGTATCATTTAGAAACATCAGTAAATTAAGTAGATTGGCTCTTAGTAATTAAGAATTTGTCATTAGACTAAAGGGAATCTGACCTTCGTGTAACCCATGAGGAGAACTTCATAAATTCCCTATAACTTCCAGAAAAATAGATTACTACTGCCCAAGTGAGAGACCTTAGCATGAAGACGAGCTTTGAATGTTGGAAAGACAAGCTGAGCTTCCATCAGCATGTGACTCAGTGCTTGCAAATGTCCAAGTTTGTCATTAGGCCCATGCAGAAATAGGAGAATGCTGTTTTTTAAAGGTATTACTTTTATAGTTTTCATAAATTCATAAGTACAGTTGCATTTAAAGCTGTCCAAAGTCCCCATGCAGCACTCAGCATGAGGTCATGCCATGCAGTTTGCAGAGCAGCATATTGGACATGTCATGATGATGGTTCCTGGTTCCAGGACTTGAATACATCTCATTTAAAATTAACTGGTAGATTTTCTTGCAATTTACATTCACTGAAATAAGTTCAATATAACTTATTTTAAAACAGAATGATATCCAAATCACCAAGAGAACAATTGATAAGACAAGAGAAGAAACAAGTGGTTTGATAGTGAAGATAGAAGAACTAACTCTTTTCAATGAGCGATCACTTCAGGAGTTAAGAAAAGCAAAACACTTTAAGCAGGTACAGTATTATTTTGCAGCTTTAATAGTACAGGACACTTGTTTGTTTGGGGTGTCGTCTGCCTTCCATAGTGCTACATCCTTACATCCATAAGTACACTTCCTGTAGTTTTCTAATTTACACTTCTTTCCCAAACTTCAAAGTCTTCTTCCTCACTATCATCTCACTAAGCAAAGTGTTGCTTCTCCTCTCTGCACAGCATGAAGTTTGATGAAGTATCAATTTAATCCCACATTAGTTATACCACAATATCCACCAGCTCAGTGGATGTTGGGTTTTTTCCCCTGAGAAACAATCACCTTTAAAATAAAAAATTTATTTACTGTTCTAGGACATCTTTACTTAACACTGAGTTTTTATTCTTAATCTGTGATGCCTACTAATAAGTTTGACACAGTATTGCTATTAAACTGTAAGTATTTTTTTTCTAACAGATGGTTTGAATCAATTCATATTCCAGTTAAAGGAATTAGAAAATCCTTTCCTCACATTTTGATAATCAGAAAAATACAGTTCCCTCTCCTCCAATTACTGCACAGGTTTTTTTCTGCAGTAAACTTTAGCCTTTCTAAAGGAAGCACTAACACAGTAGAAAAAAGCAGAGTCTAAGTAACAGGGGAAAGAGTTTTGCCTTTGACTTAACTGGTGCACTTCCTCCTCAATGAAAAGTCTTTCCCTAAACATGGAATTTTTTGCGGGTGATGACATTTAGGGGAACAAAAGAAGCTGATGACCTAAAAGCACTCGGATAAAAATTGGTCAAGTTGGAATCATAGGAGAATTTAAAAGAATAATTTCATGTGTTTGAATGCTAATGAGGTTCACCACTTGCTGCTTTAATAAGCTTTGGTATATACAGTATTTGCTCATGTAACAACATGATTTGCAGACAGAATCTACAGAATCTAGACTATACTCCAAGACAGTTTTAATGGTTCGAGTGAGATATTACCTGCTCCAGAAAGCTCCTTCTAAGGTCTCTTATTTTATTTGAAACCACCTAAACTGAAAAAGTTGTAGAAGGAAAAGTCTAATAACCCAAAACTCAGCCTGAATTAGAAATTCTGATGAATTTGTATAAGACCATTCAGGAAACAATCTACCCCCCTCACAGTCACCATGTTAAACTGTTGGCAAATGAGAAAATGACAAGATTTTTAAATGCAGAGCAAAATGAGTCTTATAATTGTATATATATTAAAGGTAAAATAATTAATAAATATTAACTTACTAAATTATAAATAATCTTAATTAAAACAATGATTTCTTATTTTGATACCATTTGGCACTTGTTAGGAGATGATGGTTGAAGATAATCTCTTAAAACTAGAACTGAAGCGCCTTCAAAATACTCTGTGTAATAAAGCGGAGACAGTTCTAACACTAGAAAAACAACAATTGGAGTTAAAGAAAGTCATAGCAGAAAGATCTGAGGAAATCAGGATCCATAAGGCAATGCTGGACTCCCAGATAAGACTGCTGGATCAGGAACGACATCGTTTGAGGTAACTGTTCTTATAGAAATTAAACTTGTAGCTTTGACTGAGTGCATTTTATATGGGGCTTTCTAAAAAGAGAAGCATTTTACCCTGCTTCACTATTAGAGAAATAGAAGGTTAAAAAAACCTTGCTCAAAGTTATCTACCAAGACAGCTGAGGCCAGCAAGAGACCCCCATCTGTGACCCCCAGGCTGCAGCTTTAACCCCTCAGTGAACAGATCAGTGGCCTTGCTGTGAGTGAGGAGCCTCAGCAGAAGTGAGAGGAAACCTCAGCCACAGACATCTTCTTACAGTAAACACTCTGTGTGTGACTCTGCCTTTTTCAAAATAATCTGGACATGTGAAACGATGTGTCTGGAGGTATGCCAAAGTATATGAAACAGAAAAGTTGCTTTTAAAAGAGGGTTTACTCCCAGCTGCTTGATAAAACCTAATTTCTTTGATTCAAACAGTAAGACTGGATTGCTTTGTGGTGTATTTTGTTTGGCTGGGCTTTTTCTTCTCTTTAACTAATGAGCTTTCCATTATGTATTCTATATAACAAATTAAATCTTACTAATTACATATGCACCCTCTTATAAAGCAGTGACATAGAAATAACATTTCCCTCCTGTAATAATCAGTCCAAAGTATCTGGGTTGGTTTTAGCCCTGAAATCCCAGTATCTAGATTCAGCCAAAGATGAACACTTCAGCAGCTGACCTGCCCTGCTGAGCACAGCTCTCATAGTGGCAATTAGGGTGATTTAGTGTGGCTGAGAGCACAGACTGTGGCCTTTGGTATCACCCAGCTGCTGGAGACTTCCAGAGAGTCTGATCTGGGGCTGTTCCTCACACTCATCCTGCCGGGGGAATGTTGAGGTACCATCAGCAGGGAGCAGCTGGGGCAGCTCTGAGAGTGAGATCCCAAAGCTGTAACTGTGGGGAAAGGACTGTGGCACAGGCTGCCAGGATGGGATGGGATGGGTCTGGGATGTGCAAACAGATTTGACTCCATTTAGAAGGCACACAGGTAACCAGAACAAGGGATGTTTGTGGCTGGGAGAACACAGAAAACCACCAAGATCTGTAGCAGCACAACTCCTGGTCCAGGCTGCTGGAATAAGACCAGGAATTTAAACTGCTCACAAACCACTACCAGACAAACACCTTGTCAACCCATTTATTTTCTCCCCAAACAAATCAGTGCTGAATTTCAAGATCGCCTATGGAAAATTGATAAACTGAAACGCAGATATGAAATTTTTACTCTTTCCATGATGCCACCTGAAGGAGAGGAGATGAAAAGTCAGGCCTACTATGCAATTAAGGTATTTTATCAACATCATTCATTATAATTTAATTATTTAAGCTATAGATTTCCCTAGGCTCTTAGACAACCTCCTTGCCTACTGCCTATTTTGAGTCTAATTGTTCCATGTTATCTTACACCATTGGTAATTTAAATGTAATAAAATAATTTCACAAGAATTTATGTGGAGCCTTAATTCTGAGCAGTTTGAAAACTTCACTTCAGTGCTCATTAACTTGCAAATACACAAGAATTACTGGTCAAGTGATAATCCACTATCAACTGGAAACAACTTTATTGGAATCTCACATGACCTTAAGTTATTCTACCTGTCAGGGTTATTTCCAGGTATTCATTTTACCATAAGGGGTTTATACTTTGAAGAATGTCTGCTTTCCCCTTTCACTTACCAATCACCTATGTATACTTCAGCTTTTCACTGGAAGAAAATCAATCTTTATCCAAAATGCAATACCCTGGTTCTTGAACAAAAATCTGTTTATTTTGATCTCCACACATTCTCTGATTTCCCATTAAATCAACACACTTCCAGCTCAGAGCTTGGCTCTGAAGTTCATCTTTTTCTTACTCTTAAATTTCTTAATGATGGTATTTTGCTACTGTGAGATCCAGGGCAGCAGAAGACTCTCTGCAGAAGCCATGTGGTCACTGTGGGTATATAAAATAACCCCTAAATATTGCTGTATAATAAATATTTTCTGTATAATTATCTTAATATTTTCAGTATGTCTGCAGTCACCTGAAATATTGGGTTTGCTTTCAGGCTGCACAGGAAAAGCAAGCACTTCAGCAAGAAGGTGATGATTTGGATGCAAAGATCTGCAAAGCTCAAAAAGAAATCATAGCTATGGAAAACAGTTTGTGTGTAGTTAAAAACTGGAACAAAAACTACAAAAACTCTTTCAAGGCAGTCCCTGAGACAAGTATGTGAAATAGAAATTAGATAGAAAATAGAATTTAATTCTAAATAATACTTATTATTAAACTTTTGTGCCCTCTGCTGGCTCTGGAACCAGTAGCTCTTAAATCATTCTCCCCCATGAAGTCTGTTACTTTTTCACAGTGATTTGGAATTAGTAGGAGAGTATTTAAAAACCCCTCAGACACTGAGGCACTGAAATACTGCCAACAGTAATATAGTAATATTCTCAGATGCAGTTATTTTCAAGTGAAAATTGAGTTGTATTCACAGCATAATGCTGCTCCATTGTTTGGGATCACAGGTGAAGAACTTGAGGAGAAATTGAAACTAGAACAAAACAAAAAGGATGCTGAAGAAAAATACAGAAAAAAACAAAGACAGATCAAGGAACTTCAGGAAAATCTCCAGGTAAAATACAAGGGAAGTTCCAGTCAGACAAGACTGCAGCATGTAGCCAAACCCATGCAAGTCATCCTGGAGGAATAATTGGAAATTGTGGTACAATTTTTTTTCTGTTCTTTTATTAAGATATGATTGTTAGAAGGCTCTACATCCCCTTCTAAAAGGTGAGCAGTTATTTGAATCACACCAAAACTTCAGGTGTTTGGTCACATACAGCTGGAAGTTTCAGAATCCCACATGCACTGAGAGCTGCTGTTCTGGCAGCCACTAAAGCAGCTGTGTTCATGTGCAGCACACACCACTATTGTACCATCCTGGTCAGCACTGCAGATTAAAATCCACACAGTTGGGGACCTCTGGCATCTACATCCCAGGATTTTTCTGGAACAGATTCATTTTTATTAGCACTTGAGGGTGCCTCAGTTAAACAGGATTAAATTAGCTGGCTTGCAACTTAGCAGACTGAGCACTAAATGCAGGCAAACTAGAACTTGTGTTTTCAGGCTCCATAGCAAGGACTCACTCATGGTTCCCCTGGTTATCAAAAAGCCACTTGGACCTTAAGAAAGAGGAACACTTATTTCTGATATGTGATATTTCAGGTATAATTTTGCTAGGCAGAAGAAAGCAAAGGCACATGGTCATATTCTACATGATTGTTCTAAGCCCTGAGTCACTGCCTACAGTCACCAATCATTCCTATTGCTTTTTCTACCACCACAGGACATAGCTCTTATTTCACAGATGTTATTTCTTAAGGTAAAGGGACACAGATCTTCAGCAGGGAGTAAGTCCTGGGATATAATAAGGTGTTAGAGCAAACCCATTCCTGCCTTCTATTTTTTTTTTAAGTTTTATTTATTTATTTTAAAACCCCAGCTGCCCTTATGGAGCTGATTTTATTCATTCCAGTCAAAGGTATCCCTCTTCTACAGGAAACAATGTTAGGTTTTTTTCAGGATAGCTTGCACTAGTAAGTTGGTAGGATGCCAAGTAAATAGTTTGTAGCCACTAAGATACATCTGAAAAGACATACCTGTAACTTCATTAACAGTACTTTTAAAAGAGATGTAAATTACCTGGAAGTTTCTTTGTTCAGGTCTGTATCCAACAAACAGTTGGACTGGCAGAAAGTTTCAAGTTAATTAGCAGTAATTGCTTGAGCTGCATTTAGAAACAAGTAGTAATGACAAGAGACCCTTCCACAAATACAAAAAGTGGAAGGATACAAACCTGCTTTATAAACTAATATTACTGTTCAAATGCATTTACAGACCATGCAACAACACTTCGATATAATACAGAAGCAGCAGGCCCTCTTTGAAGAGCAAAAGAAGGCAAAACAAGCTCTTGTTTTTCAGCTGAAGAAAGACATTGAAGAACAGAAGCCAAAACTACTGAGGGTTTTAAAACAGGTTTGTGTGTTTATTGATGAGAACTTCTAACTTTATAGTGATAGTAAGTGTGGGTTATCTCTGTGGGTTAAACGGTGTGGTTTTAACTTAGCAGGTTTCTGAAAAAGTGTTGTATGTTCATAAGAATAATGCTTTAAAAATATTTGTGTTAAGTGTGCCAAACTATCCAGAGAAATTCAGGCTCAGAGGGAAGATGGAGCAGAAACAGTGGAAGAGAGAGACATTCACCTTCGTGAACTGAAAGGCTTCAACAAAACCATCGACCAAGTGATTGCTGATGTTCTGGAAGCAAATCCTGGTTTAACTGCAGCCTTTCAAATGTACTTTGACAAGGTGAGCTTTAACTCACCTTTTTAACTCACCTTTGAGCTTTTTAACTGCCACCAAAATCTTGAGTAAGAGCTCCAGCCTATTAGTGTCTCTCAAGGACAACACACGATAGGGGGAAAAAAAGGAAGTGTTCACCTGCTTTGAACATCTCTTCAAATGCCAAGAACTATAAATGCTTCTGATATCCCAATCCTATTATATAACCATCAGGTCTACTTTTTTCTTTTCTAATTTCCTAGTACAACTTGGAGCTTCCTACACCTGCTTCTCCCAGTAAAACTCCTCAGTCCCTACAGAGTTCACTACCTCCTACCAGGTAAGTTCTAACATTCTTGAGTTTCTTTGAGGTTTTCTTAAGATCAAGTTTAAACAGCAAAATTAGTCCCTAACTGAAGGAATTCTTTACTCTTGAAGGTCATCTCAATTGTCTTTTTGCTGAACTTTGTAAAAACTTTCTCCTTACTCTGTCCTTTAAGTTTACTACATTTTCCTAGCACATGAGGAGGTTTACTTCAGCAGCCATCAGAGTTTAGCAAACCAAATAATTACAGAATTACACTTACTTTTGTTTACTGTGCTCTAACTAAAAGAAAAGGTGGTTTGATGTTATAAAAGCACAATTTTGAGCCACATTTTACACCTGGCAGTGTGAACACTCCTTCCTAATTAAACAGAGAAGGTATTGATGCTTTTACTGGTACCTTCTTCTCCTGTTCAAGGTATGCTCAAATAGAGCCTGTGCCATGCTGACCCAGTTATGATCCAGCATTCCCTGGGGTTACTGGAGCCATTTATTGGTGGTGGCTGCAGGGATCTTTTAGGGGGTTTCACCTGGAATGAACATGGCTACTGTGTGGCTTCCTTGTGAGCCACTCTTGGCAGCTCTGTTTTTAGATGCAGAGATTTCTGTATCCTAATTGATAAATTTTTGTCTTTCAGATGCTTCTGTAGAGAAGCTTCAGCCTCTAGTCAGGCTTCATCAGTCAGAGTCGTGGAGCTGACCTTGCCTATGCCCACCCCTGAGGAAGCAGCAGCTTTCAGCTCACAGCCACCCAGCAGAGGCAGCACCTCTGGCATTTCTGGACACAAGAGGCCTTAAGTCATTGTTTGAAGGCCACATTAGTTGAGATTTCTCAATTTTTTGCAACTAATATCCATGGAATTACGTGGAAAACTTGCAGCTGGAGAAGTATAGTTGTCCTTGTGTTGTTCTGCCACCCACCTTGGCAGATCTCCCTGTCAACTGTGTAACCTTTTCTTCAGCAACACAACTGCTGCCTCCAAGTGCTTGTAAAGCAAATTCCCACCAAAGCTCAAACCAAGGGTTCTCACTTGAGCTTACCTAGACAATAAATGGTGTTCAAAACTTGCTCTTCTACTTCAAGTTGGGTTTTTGGGTGTTTTTTACATTACTCTCAGAGAACATGCAATACACTTGCCTTCATAGACATGGCAGGGTTCCATGGAGTACACAGCAAATATAACAGTGCACCAGGATAAAACATCCCAGCAACATTCACAAAAACAGAAACAAAAAATTAAGAAAAATTAAGAAAATTTAATGATCAAATGGGCTATATACATTGATGGCACATGACTTCATTCCGTTATCCCTTTTCTATAGCTGGAAGTTAAGTTTGATAGAAGAATATCAACAGTCAGTAGTACCCCAGGGACAAGGAAAACCAATTGTTAAAGTGTGTGTTTGATGTGAGCACAGCTAACTACATCCAGGGGTATCAAGGGATTTCAGCCCATCAGATAGAATATTGTACAGGAACACCTCAAATTAAGAGCACAGGAAACTTGTATTTTAAATAACTGATATTTTATGTAAGATATTCTTCCATCTCTTTCCACCATATGATCTTTTAGAATTCTTTAACATTCTGAAATGCAGAAAAAAATCTGCCTCTCACTCTTTTTGTGTATTTCCTCACAAGACACTAAGTTAAAAGTTCACATAACTACACTCATCCAAGTAGTGTATTCTCAGGTACTTCACTGTTTCTTCTGCTTACTTCCTTTTTCCCTCTCAAACTCAGCTATCTGATTGAATATGTTAACTAAGTTCTGAGGCAGGTTTCTTTTAACACCACTTTCTGTTTGTTCTGTACCATTTAATGATACTTCTTCCTCTGGTTCCTTTGTTTTATCAGTCTCTTCATAACTTCTTTTCCTATTCTTAGACTCACTTTCATTTTTATGCTGCCTGTCACTATCATAACCTTTGTCACCTTCATGTGAGCAGCTGCCAGAATGTGACCTGTACTTCCCCCCTGACCTGCCAGAATAGTCAGACCCTGGGGACAGGTAATAGCTGTCTTGGCCTGAGCCATGTCTCTTAAACTGCTCTCTTCTCCACTCCCCATCCCTTTCAAATCTCCTGTAATAGTGCATCCTGGGTTTATAATCTGATTTATGATACGAACCTGAAGGACCCCTCCAACTGGAGAAGAATCTCTCTGGTTTGCTGTATTTTTCCATTCTGCTATGACTTGGCTGACTTCTGGAGCTACTGTAAGAATCTCTTGAATCTTCAGACCTACCTCCAAAAGTGTCTTCATCATCACCTGAAGTCCTCGAAAAAGAACAGTGTCTGTCTTTCTCTTTTACCTTCATTTTTGGGCACGCTATGCTGTCCTGCCTTTCCAGCAGCTTTTCCACTTCAAAACTTTGGTTAAGAAAGGAAGCAGAGGTATCAGCTGGAGGAGAATAGCACTCCTCTTTCCTATTCTGATCTTTATAATGGGAAGAAGCTCTAGATGAGCTTTTTTTGGAGCTGCGAGCAGACTCGGATCTATGCCGACGCTTTTTCCTACGTTTCTTGTGATCAGAGGAAGAGGAGGAAGAAGAAGCTGATACATCTGATGATGAATCGCTTGATGATGAGGAGGAGGAGGACGATGAAGAAGAAGAAGAAGAGGAGGAGGAGGAGGAAGTCGATACTTTCCTTTTCTTCTTCAACCTAAAAAAACAATTAACCTGTGAGATAACTTTCAGTGTCAGGCAAAAACTGCACGTAGAAAGCAAACCTGCATACCCCAGCTTGGACTGTAAGGTGGGAACAGAAACTGAGCCTGAATGGCAAGACAATTTCAAATATCATTTCTTCATCAAAAAATTAAGATGAAATCCTCTGAATCTTTTTTTAAAAAAAGACCTCTTTCCCAATTTCACATGGCATTATGCTTTGCAATTATGTCACATTGCAAAGTACTCCTTAAACAACTTCTTTTCCACACACTTCTCCATTAAAGGTTATATGCACTAAAGGACACTATCCACAAAAACATTCTGAGGGAAAAGCAGCTTACCCAGGGAGTTGTTTTCCCCAGCTTACTGTTTTTTGAGATGGATTGCTCACAGTCTCATCTGCACTTATTGCCACACATAACCAGTACACTGAATGTAACAGTTACCTTTTTTCTTCTTTTAAGAGCTTACGCAATTTTTCTGCACTTGTTTCTATTTTCTTTGCTTTCTGTCTCTCTTCTTTGGCAGCTTGTTTCTCCCTCATTTCCAAAGATTTCTTTTTTGAACCCAAGCATCATAAAAAAGATTACATTAGTAGTGTTAACATGGGTATTAACCCCCATTCAACCCCATCCAAATGTATACACCAGAAATATTTTACCAGGATTCCCAGACCAAAAATGAATAGTGTTCAGGAATTTGGTATTGGCCATTGTGACAGGTTTGTATTTAAGGACCATATTGCAGTTTTTATTCCATTAAAAAATATATTTGACCAGTCATTGCAGTGGTACCCATGATCCAGCCCACCAGGAAGCATAGAGCCCAAAAGTTATAAACAGAATATGCAAAAAAATCCCCAATATTACCAACATGTAGAAAAATAAGGGAAAAACCCCCAAATAACCGAAACAGAAGAGTTTGAGGGAAGTGTCATCATTATGGTAGTTCACAAGGGGAACACGGCAGAAGCCAGTTGAAGAGGAATTCAGGTTGGCCATGTTTGAATACAAACCGTTTTGTAACAATTTCACAGAGCAGTTTGATGCATAGTTTACGTAAGAAATCAAGTTCCAGGGGTTTGGTGGTGATGAGCAGCACCAGGCAGCAGGCACAGCCACAACAGTTCCGTTCAGAGGGAAATGCATTGGAGAAAAACACATAATCAGTATTACAGGAAAACACACTGCACTTGTTCCAGCCATTCAGCACAGCAAGGACAGTATCAGATTTATGTACTAAGTTACAGGTAAATGCAGGAGAGCATCTAAGCAGATAAATAATCCTTAAACTACTTAAGTCCATAAGAGATCAGACTTCTGCCACTTACACCTCTACAGAGTCGCTCTATTCAGATTGAGCAGAAAGTCTGATTGTAGTTTTCAAAACTCAGCAACTGTCTTAACAGCTATAATAAAGGAAACCCTTCACTGCAGCCAAGGCCATGCACAGCAACAAACGACAGCTGTCATATTCTTTATCTGCTGCATCAATGACTGCAGAACAATGTCAAAGGAGTAACATTTATCTCCTGCTTGTGGAGAATGTTCTTCATCATTTTAACTGGCACCTCTTTCTAAAGCACCCAAATGCAGGTACTGCTCAAATAACATACACCTCTTTATCTCTGGTGTAGCTCAGTTTTGTCAGATTGTCCCATCTCCTCTTCCCCCTTGTTTCCACACTTCCTGTCAGCATTATGGCTCCACCAACTGAAGAAGTGCTGACTAAGGCCATCTACCCCAGCCTGTGTACATCCTCACATGCAGAAGCACAGAACAACACAAGCCTGTTCCCCAGTGCTCTGTTTTACTCTTTGACCCACTCTGGAAGACAACACAAGCAAAGGAGGCAAATGAAAGGGAAAAGATGACAACTCAGATTAGCACAGAGACCCAGCAGGCTCACCTGGGAAACATGCTGCGTGCAAGGGAAGAGAGAAAAAACCACCAGACAGCAGAGGAGAAAGCTGAGATATTCAAACTGCCTGCCCACCCACCCTCCACCTCCTGCTGTTTTCCTTTAAATTACCTTTTAATCTCCCTCTCATGTGAGCTCCCTGTGCCTCAGCTCTGCCTGGTGTGACTCTCTCTAATTACCCCAAGGACCAAGGGTCCGGCCAGACTTATGGTAACAGCTTTTATTTGGCTTGTGGAAGTGTTTTACACTGTGAACATTGTTTTAAATTAACTTCATTAATCACACTGTGTGATGGGACATTCTTATCCCTGCTCTGCTCTTTCCCTGTCTCCACTGTCTGGCATTTCCTTACTGTCCCAAAACAGTGGAATCACCAAGGGGTACCTTTCTTCTGGTAGGTACAGCCATAATGCTCACTAGAAAACATTTACTGTGGAGTAGGGAAGCAGAGAATAAGACAAACCATCAATTTAACTCCTCCCTGTTCACAGGATTTAATATGGTTTTTCATGTTCATTTATTGTCAGCAAGAGCACCATATGAAAAGAAAGTAAAGAATCACCTGCATGTGCTTACGGAGTTTTGTTAAGGCCTCTTCTGCTTCCTGAAAAGTCTCATCCAAGCTTAAGGCTTTTTTATAATAACTTTCAGCATTTAGCAGTTTCTCTTCTTCTTCCAACCTAAAATTCAAGTGATAATTCATAGTTAGGACACAGATTTTGAAAGCTATGTCTTACTTTAGGGCTTTCTTATTTGCACTATGACTCTACCACTACATCCCCCTGAGACCCTCTCTATCATCTCAGCTCACCTCACTAACAACACAGAACAATATTTCTGACCTTATCATATCCTAATTCTGACCTGTACCACTATTCTTTGAAATATCAATTCCAGTTTCAAAAATACTGTCTCTCTCTATTCTTAACACAGGGCTTAAAAGAAACCTATTCCCTGAATAGTCAAAATTAAAATTTTGCATTACAGTGCGTCACCAACATTTCAGCAGAGTAACAGGACATAATTTTGTTACAAAACTTTTTTTTAAAAAAAAAACAAAACTTCAACAATCCTCAACTTTTTGGAATATATTCAAACAATTCACAGGACTTTATGCAAGCCTGGTATCCTACCAGTGAAAGGGTACCAAGGATTAAAAAGGATATCAAGGATTAAACCTTTAATATTTTGCCAGGATTTTAACTGGGACAGAGGACAAAGTGTAAACCAATTACACAAGGATGGATATTTCCAAGGACTTTTATTTTTCTTTAAACACATAGCCAGGAAGGAAAGATGCCATTCTGTGTCCTCACTAGAATGGTAGTAAAAAAAATATTATGAGAAAACTTGTTAACAGCCAACCAAACTCATAACCCCAACACTTACTGCCCTCCTCTTTCCACAAGGGTCTGGCACAGGTATTTCCTTGCATTTCTATGGGTAGGACAATTTTCTAAAGCAATTTCAAAGTCCCCTATGGCTTTGTTCAGACTTCCTTTGGTTGCATACCTGGAACAACAGAAAGTTGCATATGAAGCAGAGATGCTTCTCTTTCACAAAAGGGGAAAGAAGTGAAAGGAGCAGACTTACAGAGCTCCACGTGCCACCAAAGCTTCGACATTTTGTGGATCGATTTCCAAAGCCTTGTTGTACTCATTCATGGCTTCCACGTGGCGCCCAACCTTAAAATAATCCACCCCAGCCTTTACACTGGAAAAAATATTTAGGAAATAGTATGTACAGGTAGTCTGTGCAGATTGTTCTGTTACTCACAAATTGCAAACAAGGGACAGGTTAAAACCTGATCTTGTTATGGTGTGCTTCACACTGGCATTTCAGTTAGGTGGTATTGACTTAATTCCACAAAAATGTATTATCTTTAATCCAGTATCTTAAGGCACTCAAGAGTATTTCTGCAGACAGTGCTACTATATTACATTGTTTTTCATTAATGAAAACATTGTTTAAGCAATTTTCTGCACAAAACTATGTGTGACCTACCACCATTAACCTTGAACAGGCTTAATTACATCCAAAGATAAAAATCCCCATTAGAGTGACAGCACAAGGTGATTTGGGCAGATGGTGCACACTCAAACCAGCTCATCTCACACAAATATCCTGATGTTTTACATTTCATATCACCTGAACATTTCTTGCATGTTTTCCAAGAGATTAACTCATTAGAAGAGGACTGATACAAGGTGATCTTCAGAACAATTCATTACAGACTTTTCTTAACAATTAAAATTTAATTTAACATTATAAGCAACCTTTTCTGCTTTATTTATTAATCTGCTTTATTAAATAATTAATTAATCAACATTGCAAATACACTGCATAGTGTAAAAGAAAAAAGTAAATATCCAGGGCTCTTCTCCATTTAACTTTCCAAAAACAGCAAGTCCAAGTGCACTTGCTACATCTGCAGTCTGAGGCTTAAACGACTGGACAAGTATGAGATCATTCAACACTCAATCATAAAACAGAAAATTGTGTTATTGGTGTCATCACAAATCTTGCTCTCAACTCTAGCATGGGTCAGGATGTTAAAAGTATTCTAAGAACAACTCCCTTACACCTGACACACAGTTTGGAACTGAATCTCAGGACTTTATCTGTCACATTCCCACTTGGCAGATAGGTTTATTTTCAGTAAGATCCTGCTTACATTGCTACACATGCAGTGGAAAAACTGTTTCAATGTGTGTTTTCTTTGTAGAAATATCATCTGTAACCCAAAAAGCTTTGAGGAGAAGTATCACATACCATTTCAAGGCCCAAGATGCAGACTGCTTTTTCCTCAAGGCAGGGGCAAAATCTTCTTCACTGAAATTTTTACTTTAAGGAACAAACAAACAAAAACATCAAGCTGGATGTCTAAGCCTACAAAGTTAAGCTTACAGTATGCAGTGCAGTTGAAATAAGGTGAAATACTTTTTGTCCATGCCTTTCAGCTCTCCCGCACTCAGGAATGTTCTTTCATATTTCTGAAACCAGTTTTTCCCAAACCATTCCAAAAGTGCTGAACTTCTACAACTGCAGAATGTACAACTGCAGTACATTTAACAAAAACATACAAAGCCCTCACCTGCTTTCAGCCTAATATACATAGGGGTCACAACATCAATCATTGCAGATATTTGACTTTTATTTTACAAAAAGGGTCAAACCTATTACTAAAATAAACATTGTGAATAAACATCTGTCAGAAGACATTAAAACCTCAGCACCCTGGGTTTCAATCCATAGATGCTGACAAGAGCTACACAATAAATTCCATAGGTATCTGATACCAAACCTTGTGTGTGGTAAGGTGTCTTGCTTATTCAGAGCAGTAGGATTTCAAATGCAAATTTCTTACTCTAGAGGAGTTTGCTTTTAAATATTTAAAGACGTGCATGCTGCAGTCATGCAAGTCAAAATGTAAAATTTGAAGTACAAGTAGTCTAGGACTCCCACTCACAAGTCTATTTCAATGGATTAGAATAATCTCCACAGAGCTACAGGAGAGGAACAATGTAAAAATCACTTACATTTGAAGACTTCTCAGCAAAGACGGTGGATTTGACTCACTTAGTCCCAGTTTTTCTGCTAAATATTCAACTAATGATGGATTAGCAAATCCTGGGGAACGATGCAAAACCTCTTCAAATGTCTCTCCTGTGTTGGCAACTTCCAGGCTTCGCCTTAAAAACAGCACCAGTGTACACAAAGGAGACCTCAGGCTCTGTACTCTATTTCATCAACTTATGTTTAGAACAAAAATGCCTATATGGCATCTGTATTACTGCTCACAAACTGTTCTCTTCTACAGGCATGCATTTTCCTGCTATTTACTGACCCTTATATCCTTAACCCCAGGTGAGCTTCTGAATCCTATCTGGCCACCCACCCTCCTATCACCAGGACATACAAAAAAATTACAAATATTACAGCTGTGTCCCCATCTTCTAAAGGGAATTTTAAAATGCTAAGGATTCATATTCCAGTCTCCCAAGGTTTTGGGGTTTTTTAGTTGTTTGTTATCACAGTCAAAAAGCAAAAGATATCTCACCCTGCCTTTTGTTTTCCTTATATTTTTGGAAAGAAGCTAAAAAGCCAACCACACCTACATATCCAGACACAAGTATGCTAGAGAGAGGAACAGCAAGGAGGATGTGATCACCCAATAAAACCAGAAAGCCCACTGAGGAGTTTAAGAGACAGCCAGCCTGTCAGAGATGCTCTTCAGACATCCTGACAGCACCCAGCAAGTGCAGCCAAACAGCACATCCTTACTTATAGTGCAGTGGGAAGTCATCAGAGGTGATGACACCCAGTTTTGTGCTGGAAAGGTTGGGTGGAAGAGCTGAGCTGTAAAGAGACACCGCCAGCTTCTCGTGGTAGCGGTCAACGTCCTTGAGAGCAGCTGCAGAAATAAAACAGGGCAGGATAAAATTACTGAAATGGCTCCAACCCAAGACAAACCAACTCCTGACAACTTCTGCATCTCCTCACCTCGAATGAGGTCTCCAGTTTGATAATATGACAGAGGATCTCCATGGTTGCTTTGAGGAGGCACATCCCTCACAGGACACAGGGCCTGCAACAGAACAGAGCAGGAATGTCATAAATGAAGCCATAGGCCTGAGGGCTTTTTTCCCTCCCCAAGATCAAGCCAAAAAAAGATTATTTTAAGCCTAACACACATCAGAACTGCAATTCCTAAAATATGGCTTGGTTCAAGTAAAAATTCATGCATCCACAAATTATGAACTTTTCAACCCAATAATGTGGGTCACAGCAAGATGTGTTCACTGGTTGAGCACAGTATCACAAGCTGCCCACAAAGGCAGACACTACTCATCACCCCAAAGCTGTTTCACCTCTACACGTTCCACTCCGTTAAGAGATGCCAGAGCCAACAAACAGATGTAAAAAATGAAGTATTGACCAAAGCTGTATCTTACAGTGATTTCCAAATCTGCAATTTCCCGTATGACACCACTTCCCAGACAAATCAACACCATGAAAAAGCCAAATTCACGGATAGATGTAATCCTGCCAATCACGATATCGCCACGCTCGATGTCACGGAAGAACAGCTCTCTCCTCTCCTCCCTGGGCACCTCCAAGAACCTCTCCAGGGGTGGCATGACGGCGTAACACTCTGCAACAAGGGCACAGCCAGTTACAAACGGCCACGCTAGGCACTGAGATCATAAAATATTTGATGACAGAAAAACACGTGAAAATACGACTTTTTTTTTTCTGCTAACAGGAAGCTTACGCATAGCCTATAAAATCAACAGCAAAAATTTTAAGCCTGTTTTTAAAGATACCGCAAATTGAAGCGCTGTCCTTACAGAGCGACCCCTACCAACCCACACACCCTCATTCTCCTCGATGGTGTCCTCGATCGGCCCGTTGGGTTTCCACGAGTGCGCGAACAGCAGATCCGCCTTCTTGGCGATGAAGCGCTTTATCTCGGTGTCGATGCTCGCCCTCTCTTTCCTGGGGG
>JANPWX010000041.1:1544165-1637855 GCA_024734555.1 Trochalopteron elliotii
GCTCTCGGCCAGGGCACCGAGTTACGGCAGTGGAATGCAGAGCAAGGAAACGGAGCTGGGGAAGGGGCTGGAGCACAAGTGCAGAGAGGAGATGCTGAGGGAGCTGAGGGAGCTCAGCTGGAGAACAGGAGGCTCAGGGGACACCTTCTCACTCTGCAACTCTTTGATAGGGGGGTGCAGCCAGGTGGGTCAGGCTCTCCTCCCAGGGAACCAGCCACAGGACAAGGGAAAAGGGCCTCAAACTGCTCCAGAGGAAGTTTAGGTTGGACACTTGGGAGAATTTCTTCATGGAAGGGGTGGTCAGACATCAAACTGGGCTGTCCAGGGAGGTGGTGGAGTCGCCGTTCCTGGAGGTGTCTACAGAAAGATTGGACGTGGCACTTGGTTCCATGGTCTAATTGACAAGGCAGTGTTGGGCCACAGGTTGGACTCGATAATCTCAGAAACCTTTTCTAACCCAACTGGTTCCGTAATTCTGTGAATAAAGCAGTGAGTGTGAGCCAGCACCACGGCAGGAGGCTGGGGCTCAGTGTTCCTAACCCCATTCCTGGCACTGTCCCTGGCCAAGGTCCCCTCGGCACAGCCCACAGGTGACACTGCAGGCAGGGATGTCCTGGCTTTACTAAACTGCGAACACGGGCCATTCCTTGGGAGAAGGCGATGGGCTGAGAGCACAACCAAACTACTGCCACGGGCCTGGCGCCGGCCTTGGCTGCCCTGCTCCCCAGAGCTAACTTTAGATGCTAAAAAGACACTTCATTCAGGAGGCTCTTCATGCTAATCACCTCTCCAGCTAATGGAGAAAGGTGCTTAAAACCAGCTGGATATAATCCAAACCTGTAAGAAGAATCACAGTTTTTCAGCTCCCAAGAATAATTTGTCCCTGGCATTGCATTTAATAATTAATTTTAAAAGGGAAGGTGGGTGGGGGAGAAAACCCACTGCAGACAGCATAATGTCACTTCTCCCCTCAGTACAATGCTGAAGAAAAAATAGCAATCTGGCTGTCAGCAGATCAGGAACATGGACTCCTCTAGGAAGCAGCATGACTGAGAGGGCAAGGATCATATCAAAGACTCTGGTCTCAGAAGCTCAGTTCAAAGCCAGCAGGGATATCACTGGTGTAGCAGACTTGGGGAAGACACTGGAAGGGCAAATTTATATTTTAGTTTCATTTAATATCCCTCTGTTTTAATATAAAAGAAGATAAAGGAGGCACAACAGTTACTATGTACCAAACAGCTGCCAAGATTTTGATTTAAGGTCTTCCTGATCTGTATGAGACCAGGTGTGCTCTTAGATTGCTGGTTACCATGGTGGGGAAACATCATTAACACCAGATGGAAATTTCTAGACATTAAGACTGATTTGGCATGGGAAGGTTAATGCACCTGCATGGATCCAGTGCAAACAGGAGCCTTTCCTGGATGAGTTATGTGCCAAGTGCAGTGTCCTGAGCCATGTGGCACAACTGCAAATAGCGGCAGTTTTATTTGAGGGAATGGTATTTTGAGTAAGAGTTAATTGGTGTTGCTTAGCAAATACAAGAGCTAAAAAAAAAAAAAGTTGTTTGAAGCACGAACTCTGCTTGTGTAAGCATTTCTCCAGTCTCATATGCAGATACACACACAGAGTGTACAAGAAATTAGACATTATGAGTAAAGACTTCCAGTGTGTTACAACTTCTGGACTTAAAACAGCAGTAAAAAATCACTGTGAAAGCACAACCACCTACAACAACAGATTCTTCTTACAGACATTTTCTTCTTTGTATAAAATCAATCACGTTTCAGGAAATTCAGTAATTTACAACACAATAATACACAGAAGGTAGATTAGTTGCCCCTGAACATGAGGGCTAGCTTCGTATTTAAAGTGATCTATTTTTTATCTGGGCCAAACACATCCTGAAATTATCTTAAGCAAACTAAATTACGCCAGATAATTCCATCTTCAGAAACAACTTAGCTAGAGCGGAGTATGTGACCATGAACTTGTAATTTTGCTTCCTATTTTTCAGGTTATAGTAATGAACTGAAAAGTATTGTAAGACTTTGACATACTGTACATTGTTCTACCTCATCCAGGGCACACACAAGCTTTTGCATCCTTTTCTCTCACAGGATCCTTCCTGGATATTCACTGTGATTTTAAAAATATCTCTCCATCTTTTCAGTGGTGGAAGTTTTCTGCTTTTCTTTTCATTCTTTTCTTGCTTTACTTCAGTTGGCCCATAGGAAGTGCTTTTGATAAAAGAGAATATCAAGTCACCACAGTTCAGACAGGAATGAGGATAAATGGAAGAGTTTGGAATAAAGCCAGGGCTATGTACACTGCTCAGGAGATGCCAGGCCTGAGGATGGGGCATGCTCCATATGCTGTTAATCCTCTGTTCCATTGATTTAGGAACTGCCTGGATGAGTAGTGCCTGATCCCATCTGCTAAGTAAACACCAGGTGGGCAGGAGTGCCCTGATTCTGCAGGAGAAAGGGATACAAGTCAACATCTCACCCTGCTGGAGGAGGAACACTCCAGATACTTTGAAACCAGACGTGTCTGAGCACACTCAATGTAGATCTGATGACTGTTCAGGTCAGCGCATGCTGAAAGGCAGCTCACAAAATCCACCCTGCAGCCTTTAACTCCCACAGTAAAAAGATGATGAATTTGCACCACGCCAGCTTTGAACCCAGAGTCAAACTCACAGTGATATTGCCCCTGAACAACCCAAACACTGGTAGGCATGATAGAACTTCAAAGTGGGTATGTGAAATAGTAAGCAGATTTCCATCCAAATCCAGTGAGCACAGCTTGAATGCGACAAGGTCAAGCTGCTTCTCAGATGTTTCCAAGTACCCAATATCACTGGTGAAGCTTACAAGAAAATCTCATTCAGGAAAGGATTTTGTGCCCAGAACCACATTTTTATCACTGACAAAAAGATTAGATTCTCCAAGATCATACATGTTGATTGAAGTATTGTTCTCTGTAAATTGTGGGCACATTTGAAGATAAATTTTAGCCTGTTGCGAACAGAAGTGAAATATTCAACTAAATATGTCCTTTGGGCTATGAAAGAGGAAGCTAATAGTAGTAATGAAAATGAACATGAAGAGTTGTACTTCTAGCTGTGTTAGACTTATGGAAAATTCTGCTAAAAACAGTCCTGCTGCCTAGACTTGCTAATTTATGAAGCAGCAAAGAGACTGTCCAGTATACGAGATATTATTTTAGCTCAAGACTGATGAAGGGACCTTCAGCACAGAATAACAGCTGGCTAGTTAAAAGCCCTACTGTGAGGAAAACAAGATGTCTGCAGGTATAATCACAGAATATGATGGAGGAAATGTGAAGACAACCCCAAACTCAGAGTGATGGAGCAACCCAAGCCATGACCATTCAAGCATTTGCCTTTGTAACGAGTCCATTGTTCAGGCCAGCTTTGGCATGGTGTGTAAGAGAATATGGTTTCAGTGATGTAGACTTACCTGGAGCATGCTCAGCACCTGTTTTTGGCGTCAAGGACCTTTTCCCTTCTCAGATTTCTAGAAACATGTAGACAAAGAATAGTCAGTTACATGTTATAAATATGCAAAGACAGACTGTGGAAACTGCCCGGGCTGTGAATCGACAGTTAGACCGTGCTGGAGCACAGAGGAAATAATGGTTAAGAAATGTCAGTGGAGACCCCCCTCGGAGCCCTGTGGATTTCTGTCAGGCTGCAGGCAGTGGCACTGCTGAGCCTTTGTACACTGTGAGTTCAGCCTGTGCAGCGTTTGGTGCCTGCAGGGTAGTGACAAGTGCTTAGAGGTTTCAGGTGAAACTGAAAAGGTTGCTGGATAAAACATTGCCCTTGACATCTTTTACCCAAAATGTGAAAACCAGGCTGTGTTGAATTAAAGTTTGCTTATTTGGCAGGAACCCCAGTCAGGCAACTTAGCAGCAATCATGACACAGACAATATGTACACACCCACCTGTACAGCTTGCAATACATCTAGAAATCCTGCCTGCAGAGCAAATTCCTGTGATACATGGGGGCTCAGCAGCAGGTATGCTGAGCAGACAGGTTTTTGTGAGGTTTTCATGTATTTTCCAGCTTCTAACACTCCATAGACTGGCAGTATCTCTTGCTTAATAGCAAGGGTGAGTCATCCTGGTTTTCAAGTTTTAGAGTGATTGCACCTTAAAGCAGCATCAAAACTTTCTTGTCAGCAGAGTAGATCACTACTTAGAGCTCAAAATTACATTTCCAGGGTGTAGCAAAATACAGTGTGAATATTTGACTTCAAGGCTGCAAGAACTACAAGGAGATCTTTAAGCATGCAACTTCTCTTGGTTATTAAGTCTCTCATTTGTAGTAGAGAAATATTCACGTTTTTTCATTATAAAATGCTTTTTCCAGAAATTTTCATCTTTATAACTGTCATAGAACATATATGAAATTTCAAAGGTTGTACAAAGAAGTCTCTAAAAATATTTTAAGGATCCAAATCAGCTGGAGTTTTTCTATTTCTGGTAAAACAAGCTCTTATTTATGTATCTCGTGGTCAGTTGCTCTAACATTCTATTTGTGTAACATGTGCAATAAATACTGCCTAAAAAGCAATGTGCAAATATCAGAAGTTGTTCTCTCAATTGCTTGCAATGAACCAGGCATGTAACCATTGTCACAAACTAATTAGCAGCTTCCTCATTTCTTTTAAATTTGTCACTATTTAAACTACACTAAAACTAAAAAGTTGAAACTGCTTTAACTAACTTATGAAGAGCTAAACAGTTGGCAATACAAATTCACAATACAGATTAATTATCTTCATGTTTGCTCCCATTTAATGCATAAGCATACCTTGAAAACAAATTAAATATACCAAAATTATTTTTGTCTTTAGCAGGTGAATCTCTCTTTAAAAATGATAAGCAGAATTGGTGTGATATGATTTCCAATTAATTTTTATCTCAATAAGAATATTTTGGAAATGGAGTGATTAAGGAGTACTTTTAGAAACAGAAAGAGAAGTTAATTACAGAATTATCTGGTCGATATAATTCCAGTAAGTAACAGCCATAAGTAGATATTCATTAGTCTCTCAACAGATCAAGTTTGTTTTTCCTATCAGCCAAAAGCAGAGGCCAGATGGAACACTGGTATGCCAAACTGATATATGTATATGATATTTGTTTGTTTAAACATTTGGTGAATTCCTCACAGTTTTACATCCAAAAAGCTGTAATGATTGGCAAGTAAATTCACGAGCCATGGAAAAAAAATATCTGCTCTGAATTTAATAGTTATCTTTTTATTTGTAATTTATTATTAGAGGTTTCCTGTTTCTATCATAAAACTTTTTGAATCTGTAAGTAAAACCTGTTGCCTGCTGTTCCAGTCTCCTTTTTGGCTCAGTGAAGAAATCACAAAGGCTGAGACAAAAACAACTGCCACTGGTTTAATGGGCAGTTTTGTGCCTCTGAGGGATTTTGGATAGAGACTTTGTGGACTTCCCACTGGCTTCAGGAGGTTTCAGGTCAAGCATGAAAGACAGAAATTGGTAACTAAACTTTCTTTGCTTTCCCTGCTGTCTATAATTATGATTTAATCAGGGCAATCAAATGTTGAAGTCCAGATATGGTTTAGCTGGAGCTTCTGGAATATAAGAAATATACGGCTGTTGATTTCCTCTCAATTCTTGTCTTGTTAAGGCAGTTGAACAGAATACATAACCACAGGGAATAGAGGCTCTGAAACAGATGAAAATCTAAAGCATAAACAGGAGGAGGTAGCTTGAAATGTGGAAAAAAAAAGAGAAATAGTACTGTGAAATAAAGATGTGTATGTTATGGCTGTCACTTAGAGCAGAAGAAAGGGACCCCTGCCAAAAGTACAGCAAGAACCAGAGCTGCTCTCTTACAAAAAACCCCAAACCAAAGCAAAAAACTACAACTTCCAATACTGTGTCCCAAATCAAATGCAGAGACCACCTGAAATGCAAGTTATACATTCCATGCGTCTCTCTTTTGTAGCACATTTTACAACACTGATACCAAATTGTGTTTTTAAAGATATTGGCAGCTAAAATCACAGAATGTACCTGAGAAGGAATAAAAAAAAAAAAAAATAAGCTGGCATCTAAATACGTTTGTGATTCTGACCTAAGAACGGATGATAATTAGTATACCAAAAATTAAGTTTTTACATATGCAAATGGAATTGTTTGCTGCTGCTACTAATTACAGATGTAGCTCTGTGCTGATTTGATTGGGAGTGAGAAATAAACATACAAATCTAAACCACTGGTGTATAAAACTCCCCTTTTGTAATTGTGATGATCTGGTCCTCCTACAACTGGTAAATATATACATGGGAGACTGTGTGTACGTGCGTAGGAGAACAGTAAGTGGGAGAAAGAAATCCAGATTTTTCCATCTGTACAAAATGTCAGCATACTGTCTATAAAAAGGCATCAACGAAATCCTTGTAAGCACCATTCAGGCTACTCGAGTTCTAATCTGTATCTTCACTGACAGCAGGGGTTAATCAAAGCTCCAATACAATGTTTCCTTAGTTGAGAAGCTGCAAGGAAATGATGCAGCACTTTCAAATATGCTGTTAAGCTTGGGTAGTGGGAGACAGCATATGTGCAATTGGAAGTTTAAACAGAAGGTTAATAGCCCAGGAAAAGGTTGGTCCTGAAAAGTAACACTTCAGGCTGATGTGGTTGAAGTGCCTGGTTGGCCCCCCCCACCAGAATGTGCCTCTGAGAAATTCCAGTGGCAGCCAGGAAAAGAGATACTAGTCATGTCCTCTATGCAGCCTGCAATTACTTTTTATTTTTCACCTCTCTAACCTGGTTTGTAATCTCATCTTGCAAATTTAGCACTTCACTTCTTTAAAGATGGAAAAGCCTGCCTTGTGCTAGGAGTGATCATAAAGTACACCTCAAAAATACGAAGAACAGGTTTTCTTCAGAATTGGTGATTTTAAAGAAATTTCAGCATCCAAGAAGAGTTCAATCTCCTGCAATCCAGAAGAGGTTTGGAAATTTCAAAGGGAGGAAGGGTTTTTCCCCAGACTGTGAGGAGCTGGCATTGAGTGCTGAAATAAAAGGAAAAGCCTTCCCTACCCAAAGCTGGAAGTGCCTTCTTGTAAGGATCATTTACAGTGTCAGGTGGTCAGAAACTACAGAGTCTTTGACAAATCAGTTGTGGCAAAGTGCTGTCAAAAAACCCCACTCTACCAGCAGCATGTAAAGGGAGGATACGTGACAGGGAAAGGATAGGGGAGAGGAGAGTAGAGTAGGATGCACAATATTTTAGATAAGACCAACTGAATGTATCAAAACATAACAAGGGCTATTGTGGAACTCTAAGACGTAATGGCAGGCTCTGAGCTATAGTTCCTGCTGGTACCTAAAATGGACCATAACCCTCTGTATTCAACTTCAGAAATTGCACCTCACATAGCTGAGAGATGAAACAGTCATTTTGGCCTCTAATAGCTGTGTTAGAAGCCAGAAAGAGCAAGAGAAAGGCAGCAGCCTGACTATTCTGATATATAAATCCTTTCCCCCTGTCCCCCCCAAAGTAAACATATTATTGTTTTGTACTTCAAAATAATGATCACAGAGAAAAAAAAGTATTGTAAAGTAAGATAAGAGTACAAGAGCTGTTCAACTTCCCTGCTACCAGAATGGAAATGCAGACATTTTTTTGTAATTGCAAATAATGCAGACACTGCTTTGTAACAGGAAAAAAGGAAAGCCATTATTAGCAAAAATCTGTAGATTCTTTAGGTGGAAAAGTACACAGCATAAATTGTTTACATTTTCAGTGGGGAGCATCCCTCGGTGCATCAAGCTGTCGCACAGCTTAGCAGCATGACACATCTTAGTGATTAAATGCTGGCTCCCTGGCAAAATCCAAAAAACGAAACAAATGAATTTTTCAGTGGAGAAAGCCACTGTTCTCTTGTACAGTGGCTCTCACAGCTGAAAAGAGGCAGCAGCAGGGTGGTAGAAATCAAAGTCACTCAGCAGGTGAACTGTAGTTTGAATGTACCACTTCACAGGGTGTCTTTATCTGCCTTTGGTCTCACTCCTCTGTTGGGGTAAAATACACCATTACTTACAAGTTTGATTGCAGTTGTTGACCATGTAATAGACCTTGGAAAGCAATTATTACATCCCTTCACTTATTTTGTTTGGAAGCCCTAAACCAAGCAGAGTTAACTCAGTTACTCAGGTGTGTGAAATCAGAGCAGTGACAAAGCAAGAGCAGCTAAGGTCACCAGCAAGTGGAAGACAAGGTGAACACCACAGGAATGTCAGGATCAGGGCTGGGGACAGTGATCAGGGTCAGACACAGCCCAGCATTTGCCCAGTGGGCCCTCAGTGATGAGACAGCTCCAGCTGGACAAGCAGCCAGTGAGTTTGGGTCTAGATTCAAGTCTGAGGGCCAGAGCTCAGTGTAAACACAACTGCAACAGGACTGCAAAATAACATAGGGAAAATGATATTCAACCCTCAACAGCAACTACCCAGGGAAAGCAGGGGTAGGCCCTCACTTCTAGTTTTATTCATACTAATTCTTGGCAGTGAAGATGCTGATGTTGACCTGAGCCCATAAACCCCTTAACTCCTCCAACTAAACTCCATTAGGACATGTACTCAGGGCCCTGGCATAAACTCGGGCTTAGCTTTTTGGCCAATGCAAAAGCACTTGTAGCAGATGGCACAGGTCCATTTCATCATGCAGGTGCTTGTATGTGACTCATCAGCCAGTCTGAAAAGCAGAATTATCTGTATTTCTTGCAAAGTTCACACTTTGTTATCCCCAGCTGTTCACTGTTACCAGTCCCACCCATACGTTGCCACATGAGGAGTCAGCTTAGGCTTACTTCAACTGGTATAAAAACAGTATTATTTTTTGGTGACTTTGTAATGTTTACCCACTTTTGTTTGCTTTATGCTGTTTGCAGTTCCAAAGGGGTGACATTCAGCAACTGATCATGAAAATACTCTCCTTAGATCAAAGAAACTAGTGCGAGCAGTGTCACATGGGGCTGATGAAATGCACGAGCTGACACTTGACAGGACAGCGATTATCCCAGAATTTAATAACATGTTAATCATCTTAAGAGTCATTATTTTCTCCCAGGCACACACTGTACTCCCACAGGGACATTAAAAAAATCCCCAACAAAACACCCCAGAGGATATTTCTACAGGGCAAAACATACTGGAAAACTAAAAAGATGCTGTGTATGAAAATGGTGCCTTCCACTGTCCCAGAACACAAAACCACCAGAACAGTGGAGCTCTTTTTGTGCAGCTCTGTGCTACTCATCCCAAATTATTTTGGATATAATTGCATAGACTTTTATTTACTAAATTTAATAATAATATGAATGTGAACGTGGAATATAGTCTCGGCATACGAACACAAACAGCAAAATCTTCCCCCCACACGCCTTATGTTTCTTGCTAGATTGCAAAGGTTCCTGTGGAAAATCTGTATTTGATTCCTCTTTAGGTGATGGACCTAACTGTGACTTCCAACAGAGCTGGAAGTCAGTGCCAGGTGCAGCAGTGGCTTTTAGTACTTTTTTATCTGCATTATCTGTGATATGAGGTCACAAATGATACTTTCACATATGATACCAGTCTGGAGGCTTTTAATTTTATCTGAACCTGCCTGAACTAGATGTGGGGTATGAGTACTGTCGGTTGCAATGGACAGTAAATGTTTGATTTGGGCATTTTCAGTCTGAGAATATTCCTTTAAAAGGTGTCCAAGTTTGACAGACCCATTTAGCCCACAGGGAAACTGCTCCTTCCCGGGGAAGCAACTGAACCTATTTGGTGAAGAAGGTCCCACTGGCACACATGGAAAAAGAGGAATGAGAAAATGACAGTCAGGAGCTTTGTCTGAAGCCCTGGCAAAGACAGTGAGACACTTACTGCTCCCATGAGGAAAATCCCTAGGGACAAGAACAAAAAGTCATCGAGTTGTCAAAAAGTCATTGAGTTATCAAAAAGTCAATCCAGAAGGAAAGCCAAAATCTGCAAACTCCCAAACAGGAGACACAGACATTATTTTTTAAATCCCATTTCACTTTGGAGTTATTATAGATAAAGAAGTTAATTACTGTAGATCCTATTCTAATACAAATGACTTATGAGTTGCAAAGTCTTTGGGGGATACTCACTCAACAGATCTATATGGACTCATCTGGGAGATGGGACTGGTCCCAGGCCCTGCCATGGCTCTGAGCTGCACTTGTTTGGAGTTTACTGTCCCCCAGCCAAGCATTAACAGCCAGCCCAGTCCCTGCTGCTGCCTCATAAGGCACTTACACAATGTACATTAATGGGAGTTGGTGAGAAGGTCATGTCCTGATACTAATGGAAATGAATTATTCCCAGAAATATATTTAGTCAAGACTGTGTCCAAGTCTTCAAGCAGTGAGGTTCAAATAGCTCCCTGCGAGATCTTTACAAGTTCATTTCTGTATCAGAGTGGGGTTTTTTTTGTGGTGTTCAGCTTAAAGTTTAATTTCTTCCTCCTTTCTGCCTTAGGACATTCCAAAGAATTCCTCTTATTTCTTGCTGTTTATCCCATTTGTAGTCTGTTGGCAAGTTCTTTGTTCTTAACCACTTAACCTTCTTTTCACCAGCCCATAAATATTGATCCATTCCAACCTTCCCTTTTTGTCTATACAGAAGTCCCTCTGGAGTTATTTCTGCCCTATACTGAATGACTTTCAATTTGTTTGTTGTAACAACCTAAAAACACACGGGTTCTGCCAGTATTATATGGAGATGAACAATTCCTCCTTATTCATGCTGCATAGGCACAGGCATTCCAACAGTTTCACAGTCCTTCATGTTACTCCTTCTCAGATTTGCCCATCATAGTAAGTATATACAACATCAACTCCTTTCCTTGAGAAGAACTGGCATTTTTCCAGTTTGATTTCAATTTTATTTTGCATTTCATCAAGATTCTAAGACCTCCAAGAAACAGTTTGCTTCCCAGTTTCTTTCTAATACTTTTTCCCTAACTCGTCCAGAGTGCATCCAAAGCACAAGTGGGATATGCGTTAACATGGGATTTTCTTCTTTTTCTTTGTTCTTAGTGACTGTATTTCCCCAGGAGCTACAAGTGACCTCTGCTGTACAATAAATCACCTCATTCTAACCTAGCATTCATCCATTTACCAAACTGCATCTTGATGTTACTCTTGACTCACCATTAGCTTCAGGAAACAAACAACTGTTTGGCAACATTAAAAAGTATCACAGCAGTTGAATCTTATTTCAGAAATGGAAACCTCTGCAGTTTTGGTGTATATATGAACAGATATATTTATGAAAATGAGTATGATTCACTGCACAGATGAAAATTTTATATTTCATAGTCATCATTTCATAGTTCATATTTCAATTAGTTTTTAGTAATAGAGTAGATGCTGCAGCAACTGCTGCTTGCAGCAATAGGTCTAGCGAACTTGCATATATAATACACTGTGAAGCCATAACATAAACTGCCCTGGATGGTGACCTGAAATCAAGAAGTTAAAATTCAAAATGGGAATTAAAAATAGAGGAAAATAATCTAGAGGGAAATTTTCCTTGGTTCAATTCAACTCAAAATGCAAATTCCTAATAACAAAATCTGTCTCAGTAGTCATAAACTACTTCTGCTTAATATCGACATACAGAAAGAAGCCTGAAAATCTGTTTAAGGGAGTTATTTTTAGATGAGTTGTCTGTTGAGAAGAAATTTTCCTTCCATATTCCCACCAGAGAAAATGAGATGCCACTGAGCTTTGGAAGCAGTGCCCATGGCCACCTGCACCCATCTGGTCTTAGTCTAAGTCCTTTCTTGGCTTTACACAAATAAAACTCCATGAAGTAAAATCTCACTGTTTAGTGCTTACAGCACCTGCTAAAAACATGTAGTTACTGCTATTTATCTAGAGTGCAGAATCTTCTCTCTCCATTCTTGTTTTTTTCCTCCAACTTGTCCTCACAAAAGGTCACAGAAGAGAAGAAAGTCCTCCCTTTTTGTGAACCTGGTATAATCCTATTGATTTACCTTGTGTTCAACCCAGTTAATTTCAATTTACCTTTTTGTGATTTGTTTCTCTCAAAGGTAATAAACCTGTGCTAACCGTTTTACTTCCAGCTATTATTTGTTTTTGCCAAACACCAGAGGAGAAAAATGAATGGTGATGTCCTGTGCTGTGCCTCCAGGTGATGCAGCAGAGCAATCCCAGCCCACAGCTCACACAGAGCTGGGGCAGTGCTGGGGGGCTGTGCTCCTGGAATGTGACCACACTGGGTGACACCTGTGGTTAGTTCCTGTCACCCAGTCCCTGGGAACGCCTGCCCCATGGCTCTGTGTGGGCTGTGACAAAAGTCAGGATCCTCCCTTCAATACACAGTCTTAACTGTGATACTTCTNATATGTGGTCAAGGCCTCTGAATTTCTGGAAAGACTTAAAGTCTAAAGACTTGATTGTTAGAAAAACAAAAGCTCAATTTTGTGGTATTAGACCAAAGAAATAATTCTTGCAGGAAATAATAATTTATTATTTTTAAACATGAAAAACAAACAAGCAAACAATGAATTCTTAATGGAAATATAAATTTCAACATTTCCTGTGAAATTGCGCATTAATATTATTATTACTAAATTAGGAGAAAATTCCCTTCAACTTTTCAATAACTGAGAAGCAGCTTTTTGGCCCATCTCTGTAAAACTCTCCAGCACCTCTTCAGTGTCAGGTCAATTCTGTTTGCTCCCAAGAGCACAGAACTCCTTGGAGCACATGGGACAGGGTGGGGAATCATGTGGGTGTGGCCATATGGCACAGGATGATGTGGTGATGATGTCAGATGGGGGATGTGAGTACCTAAATTAGTTTTTTAACAGTGGCTTGAAAAAGGGAGCCATGAATAATTCTGGGTTCTGGCAGGCAGAATCCATCTTTGTTCCGTGCCTGAAATTCAGGGAAAAAACCACAGCTGGGCAAAGGGTGAGCTCTGGCTTGGGCAGTGCAGGATGTGGCAGAACTCCCTGCCTGGTCTCATTTCTGGGGAGGGCAGTGCCATAGAACACAGCCCAGTCAAAGGTTTTGATGTTGACATTATCAGCATTTTCCAAAGGAAAAAAAATCTTCCTGAAAATTTCCAGTGAGCTGTTATTACGTGCTGATATTGAAATATCAGCACAGCCAAATCACATTTTTCTTATTTCATCTTATCTATGCCCCTAAATTCTCCCTTTTCCATTTGGGATCTCCTCCTCTTGTCCTGAACTCAGCTGTGACACTATTATAAAAACTGCAGTGATCTTTTGCCCTCTTAAAGGCTTTTTCTAAGTGCTAGATTATTACTCATTTATAGTTAGATTGCTATTCACTTAGAAAGGGCCTTATTCTGCTCTTGCAGTCCCCTTTAATTGTGAGACATTGCACAGAAAATATGTAAGTGGTGAACAAATAGGGAGAAAGAGAAGGTCAAGCCCAAACTGATGAGTTCTCTAGAACAAAAAAGGAGTTATATAAATAGACAATTATATTTTCTCATTAAAAAGAAAGTTTTTTCATTTTCTTTCTGGGTCTTTGAATCTACTGTAGCAGATTCAGTGGGAACTTTTGTTTTCACTACCTAACTCTGGTTATTCTTCTAACAGAGAGTTTAGCTTGCAATTTCCTTGTGCTATCAGATGGAGAGCTCTGTGATTATCTTAGTGGGCAAGAGATGGAAACATTCCTTAGGCTGAGAGCTGTCTGAAGACAAGCATTTCAGCTTTGATGCTGAGTGGCCAAATATTGCTTGCAGGTTTCTCAGAATAAATCAAAGGCAACACCAGCACAATCATAGAAATTAGAAAGATAGAATCCCAATAAACGACAAGAAAACAAAACCTCAGGGGGTTTTAAGAATGTGGATTAGTTTAGGTAATTTTGAGCAACTATTCTCAAGAAAGCACTTGGGGACAGTTAAGTTTAATTAGGCTGCAGCTCATCCTCACTGCAGGTGGTTTTCTTTCTGCCATAAAACACTTTCCTCCTCTCAGGTGTAGAGTGAGCACCAACAAACCCCTGAACTGCTCCTGCTTGATAAGAGAGGAAGGTAGAGTTTCCTGGGCCCATCTATTAAAAGAGGTGTGACCCTGATTTGGAATTACCAAGAGCTAATCTCACTGCAAGGTGCTGGGCTGGGTGAGGAGAGGTGCTGGAGTGTGTGAGCTGGGCTGGGAACACACCCTGTGTGCTGCCAGAGGCTCTGCATGGTGAGAGGAGCTGGCCTGACACAGCATTATTCCTGCCTGGGCATCCCCCCAAGTTTTTTGTGCTCTACCAGGGTAGACTGCATTCTCCACCTTTTCCTACTCAGACCTTTACAAAAATGCCACATTTATCTGCTGGAAAACTTACAGCTCTGATGTATTTGAAGTCAACACAACTACAGGAAGAAAATTTCAACAAGTGCACAAAACTTAGGAAGAGGCTTTAGGTTGCTGGGCAATTTATTTTCTGTTATTTTTAATTTATTTCAGTTAAATTTTAATCAGGCAGAAAAAAAGTGAATCTAAAAGAAGTCAGAATTAATTATATTTTGTGTTTTCTATATTCATCCGCAAGTTTTTTTAACATGGTATCCTCAGCGTTGCATTTGTGGCAACAACGTGGTGGAATGGCTCAATTTTATACATAATTTATTGAAAAATTTTTAACACTGCATTCCTTGAGTCATTTTCATGTATAATTGAGCTTAAATTGCATTTGGGTTATTTTGAATTAGGAAATCTCATACTGGATCAAGTCACATTAATATGTGCTTATTATCTAATAAGAAGCCATTGCTAGGTCCTTAGTGATTTTTAAAATATCCTGGAATCTCATTAAAATGAAATCGAATTGCTGTGATTTTAAAATCCAAACTTGGACTTTGAATATATGAAAATAGGGCTTTTTAAACTTCCTGAGTATTTCCTTACTTTCTATTAAATTATGAAGTTGTCCCAAAAATATTCCTGACTGTATTGTCTGGTTTTAAAGTATTGATCCTGGTTTTAGAGAAACATCAGAGAACCAATGAAATTCTGGCAAAACAAACAAATAAAGACAAAATAAATTGCAGGCCAAATTATAACCCTACTGCTCCTAGACATCCTGAAGCTCTTGTGAGGAGCCATTTAGATCCTACACTGGCTACATTCATCTATCACCTTCCTTGTACCCTCGCAGGGGCAGCTGGTCTTGTGCAAAATGGGACAAAGAGCAGGAAAACGGGTGCAGAGAGGCTGCTAATTTGGGAAGATGTGAATTTTCCCTTCCTTATCACACAAACTCTCACAGTAGTCACCAAAGTGTCCAAAAATAGGAGCTTTCAGCCCTAACTATAGCCTTGTGAAACAACGAGGAGCTCGTAGCATCTCTCCATCTCTCCTACCAGGGAGACTTGTGGTTTGGGGAGCAGATGGATGGAATGGTGCAGCACATTTCAGCCGGTCTCAGTAAGCTGGCAGAATATTTCACAGTTCAGCAACATCATTTTAATTACAACACAGCTCAGGTTTTATCATCAAAATACTTTTGGCCTAATTTTGATTCATATTGACGTGCTAACAGGAAGAAGGGATGATGGGGAAAGAGAAGGAACTCTAAAAGAAATTAATATTCATGCCAGCAAAAAAAATTCATCATGCATGACCTCATACCACAAAAGTGTGAAAAAGAACATTATTAACAAAGGCAGCACTCGGGAACGTGGCTGGGTTTGTGCTGGTGGCAGCATTTCTGTAGGACATAATTTGCTTTCTTTATTCATTGTAATTGGATCTCAAAACACTTCCTCGGTTCTGCAACTTGAAATTTTAGTGCCAGCTTAGCAGAAAGATTCCTTAGAAAAATATTTGGAAATTCAAATCTCTTCTGAATATTGAATAAAACACAGATATTTAAACCCTTTAAGACAGGCTTGCTCTGAAGAACTCTCATAGCACTTTCTTGTTCAACAAGGCTGCTGTCTGACATTGCTGCTCACTGAGAGTAATGCAAGTAAACTTTTGCTCTTCCACTCCTCCTGGAACTGATACATCCAAGAGGATGAAAATATGTTTTTATTACTACTTTGTTCGACAGAAGAATCACTACTTTTTCATTGCCTCCTTTTGAGGGTCTCCCTGAAGGCACAGGGGTGGCATGGGTCTAGAAGTCTGAAGAGTCCAGCCTTCAGAAGTTTTGTTCTTAACAATAACATATGAAAAGGTATTTAATTTTTTTCCCTTGACTTCTCTCTTCATAAAAGATATTTTAAAATATAAAGTGAGGGTATTTGACATGGAAAATTAGTAGGCTAAGCAAACAAAACACCAACAAGATTTATTTAGAGCAGAATTTCACTTTAGAGGGTTTTTTTCAGCACCACTGTAACAGTAAAAAGATCCTCATTTAATTGTAAATAGTAGTGTAAGAATGTTTATATTTGGGATTGCAGATTGCAATATCACTTGACTTCTTTCAGATTACAAGTTCTAAATGAGTGAAAAAGTATATATCAAATTATGACAGCAAATGGGTAGAATTTGCAAGAGTTCATGATGCTGAGAAAAGAGCATTTTGAATTTCTGGCCACTGATATTACATGAGATGTGAGATTTTGAAAATCAGGCCCTAATTTTTTTGCTTCAGCTTTCCAAAGCATTTACTTGCCTAGAGATCAAGACAAACAGCCAGGAGATTTATGGAAGCACCTAAACTTTGGGCTTAGTCAATGTAAATTAAGCATATAAGCCTGTCAGATGCTTCTGTAGATCATAGTGGATGTCCAGCAACATATTTAAAAATAGAAAACAATTATAAATCAATTCTTTTGAAGCTATAACCTCTCATAAACCTTATCAGCTATTGGCATCTCAGCATCCAGGGATAGATTGCTTACAGCTCAGATCCTCATTTTAAAGATGCTCTTTACCTGTATGATGCAGAAACCAAACTCAGATGGACAAATCACAGCTGAAGCATCAGAATGTTTCTGCTAAGGGACAGTACCTGAGCTTCAATAACCCTGCACATGTCATGGAACCATGGGGAAGTATTTTGAGATGTTTTCTCCTGTGAGATTTTATATTCATGCAAAGCCAGGTCAAAATGACAGTGGCTTGTCATTAATTTTCCCATAAAACCAAAAGGAATTTTTCCTGTTTCAGTCAATCCTGTGTTGTCTAATATAGACTGGCTAGGAATATAGAGGGAGATGGCCCATGTTTTGCTTGGAACAGATGCAAACTTGGATCTAAAATGAGAGGTGTGTTTTGTAGGTTGTTACTGATGACATATGGGCAGGATAAATTCAGAACAGATTGTCATTTAACACCACCAAGAGCCTTACCCTTCAAATGAGGCTGGATATGATCCTAACGGGTTACATCCTGCCTGCACTCATGTCTTTGTGTCCCAGAGAAATTGTTTCAGCTCCTTTGGCATTGTGACAAATCCACAAGGACTAGTGTCATTTAGAAGGAGGACTTTGATGACCTGCACTGCTGCAAGTGCCCCTGCTCTCGTGGTGACCTGTGTCTCTGTGCTCCATTGAATACACACATGCACAGCACAAGCTCCTCAGGCCTCTGTCATGCTGAGGCTTACACCAGGAATTCCAGCATAGAACACCCTCATGGGACATCAGATTCCCCAGGATTTCACCTCCAGGTCTGTGTGGTAAAAAGTAAGTGAGAGCCCCTCTGCCTTGAGACTGCCAAGGGGTGGGAGGGAGCCTCACCCAGGCAATGATCACACTCACTGGCAGCTTGGAAATGCTGATTAGTAGGAAGGTATTAGGCTTTAGCTGTAAATCTGAAACTTTTGGCTTGCTAGACAGTCACCTGTGGGTGACTATGGATTAATGATGGCAGAGATGGCTGCTTTCCATGGACCTGCCTCCTGGCTTGCAATCAGCTCTTTATTATCTCACTAGTCTTAGAAAATTTCCAGAGAACTGTGCTGGTCTTTTCTCCAGTGACATGAGAAAGTGACCAAAAGAGAGGAGGGAAGATAAAAAAAGAGACCAGAAATAAGTCTCTTAGTGCTCTGCTCCTCTGACAACAGTTCACAGTGGGGTGAGAAAAGAGTTGTGTGAGTTGTCCAGCTGCCAGAGGAGACTGAGGGATCCTCTGAGAACCCAAATGAAAATCTGGCTGCCTGAGACTGCACGTTGTGCCTGCATTTGAGACTAGTCCTAAGTGGTGTTCTCAATTTCCATATTAATTCAAGGACTGCAGCCAAAGGTAGAAACCCAAAGTCTCCAGGGAAGAAATACAAATTGCTTTGACTTCTGAAGGAAATCAATATTAGACGGTGCATTGGTTAAAGTGTTGAAACCCATGGATCAGTTCCAGATCCTGTGTAAAGAGATCCCTTAGGAATTCTTAGAATAGATCTTCATTATATTCAGCTTAGAAGCACTTCAAGCAGGAGACAAAGTAAAGCTGGACAATTCTGCAAGTAGCTTGTCTTTTGTCTTGGAACCCAAAATATATTTCAGTGTAGTTTAAAACAGACTGCAAAACCTGTGAGCTCTGGCAGCAGAAACACCTCTCTGCCTCCACAATCTCCTACCTGGGACAATAATGAGCAAAAGAACAAACACCTAATGTTAAAAGGAGATAGAAAAAATTACATGAAATGAGAGACAGGAAAACCACATTCAATTATATTAACTTACAAAGCTGGATCCTAAAAAACCACCCTGTGGCCTTAAGAAATAATGTGAAATTAGGAGTAAATGTACAGATGAGTTACAGGAATATGAATTTTAAGAAGATAGAAGACACTGTATTGGTTTAACCACTCCTAGGCAGTAAAAGGACATACTCTTCTGTTCCAGCTGTGCCACTGCAATATCCTGCCACTCTCAGTCTAATCCTCATGACAAATCCTCTGATTTCCTGTGGTAGAAATTATGCTGCCTCAGATCTGCTGATGCTCAGGCTGCTTAGGTGACTTTTGCTTAACCTTTATCAGTCTAAAAAAGGCACATTAGTTGAAATGGTTCAACAGTACATTTTTTCAATAACCCATCTAATTTTTGAATAAAATGGCTTAGGGAGCACACAGAGAAGCAGTGCTGCTGGCATGTTTGAGGGGGCTGTTACCTCCAGCACAGGAATGGTAAGTAGGTGCTGGGGACTGTAGAACTTTTGACAGCTTGAGAGAACTATTTGCAGAGTGAACCTCACACCTCACCCTTCTTCAGTTACCTGTTTCAGATTCATTGCAATTTTAATGCTCTGGGCAGTAAGCAAAGTTAAGCCAAATGGTGGAGAACCAAAACAAGAAAAAAAAATTTCAAGCCTGTTATAAAATCTTGCTTTGTCCAGTCCCCCAATCAAGGATTGTATCTACTCTCATTTAATTAAAAATCAGAACCAAAATTCCTCTGTGGCAAAGACAGTGTTGGTTTCATAAATCAGTGAAAAAACCCACATTTTCAAGAACTTTCTAAGTCTTGTTAAAGACAGTAAGATCCATATCATCATCACAATAATGGTTCCATAACTAAATACTTATTAAAGACCAAAAGCACACATACACACTCTCAAAGTCAAAAAGCATACAGAGATCCATGCCACACTCCATTTACACAAAAGCCTGGTTAAAAAAGGAGCAAGTCACCATCTGCTGAACCATCTGCTCCATCCAAGTCCTGTTCTTCATTTATGGTCACTGGGATAGGAGCTTCCACAGGAAAAAAAAACCTCTCAGCATCATCAGAATCCCCAAATAAATGTTTAGTACCTTCTAATGCCACCCTCAGCTTAGTCTAAACAGTGGTTTCAGGACAAAATTTTGGCTGTGGACAGATTTGTCTGAGCTTGCTATATACTTGAGGATTGAGGACGTGTTTTTAAAGCAGTTCAAGTGCTGAGTGAGTTATCTGAGGGGTTCTGCTATTTCTGCTCCACTGCTTGCCATGGCAGTAGCCCATCACCTTGGCAGAGAGCCACTGTGGGAAAAGACTGCCCTGTTTGAGCTTGTGGGAATGGGGCCATGTGAAAAAACAGTGAGTTTTTCCTCTTCATCCTGGTGTGCTTTCAGTTCAAAAAGGAAAAGCACTGACACTCACAAACCGTGTATGTTTTTACATACTACCTGGCAATTACATCATTTTTGCTACATTATAACTGTTTTAATGCAAGCCTGCTTCACCTACCAAGGTATTTGGGCATTCAGAAATTACTTTCCTTCTCCGAAAACAAGTGTTCTGTGGAAGAACTGTGTCTCTAAATGTGATGTGAGCAATGAAGGATGGAAGTTTCCTTGGACATCTAAATATTTCCTCAATCAGTTCACTTGTCTGTGTCTTACAAACCCACTCAGGCAGGCAGAAAACCAGGCTTTATGCTTTCCTGCATTGAAAGCACCTGTGTATGTAGGGGACAGCTGCATGCCTGGGTTATTTACTGTGCAAACAGCAGGAGATGGAGCAGACAGCTCTTCCAGTCCCTTTGTCTGCAAATACTTGGGCAAATATTTAATCCAAAGCAGGCCTGTTTGGTACTGACTAAATTGGTGCATCCCCTGGTTCCCAGATGCAGAGGTCGGAATTTAGTGGAGATGGGCACAGGTATCATGAAGGGCAGGTGACCTGGTGACAGAAATGTGTGTTTTGTTCAGTGAAGCAGTGATCACTCCGAGCTCTGAGCTTCACCCACCAGAGAAGCATCCTCTGTGCTTCACTACTGCTCTAGGCTGTAGTAAAGTCACCTTCAGGTGGACTTCACTGCAGTGAAATAAAATGGGTCAGATGAGCTTTGCTTATCTGCTCCAGTGCAAAACAGATGAGTTACTTTAAAAATCCCAGCCCAAACCTTGCTGCTCTGACATCTCATGTTCCCTGAGCTGTCACAGGGCACCTCTGCACAGCTCCCCACTGCTCGTGGCCTGGATGATCTGCTCTGCCTTTCTTTTCCTGTGCAAACCTCTTCTTTACTTTACAATTCTTCAATTATTTTGCCTTCAATCACTGAAGAGAAAACATGCATTAAAAAAAACCTAAAAAAACAAATGTCACCTTCCCCCTCAAACTCTTACTCTTCCTTTCGATCCTTCCTTTTCTGGATCCATTTCAGTGGATTCTCCCAAAAGGGATAAATTGCAACAGCCCATCAGCAGGTACCATTTCCCACATAAATGACTGTGTTCAAATGGCATTTCCAGTCCCATAACAAACACACCTAAATGGGTGCTGTCACCAGGTTTCTGTAGCAACTCCAGTGCTCCAAACTGCCCTCAGCAGGCACAGCTTTGGGTAAAGTGACCTTAAATCTTCTGCACTCTCTCTCTCTCTCTCTCATCTTCAGCTGGGGCTTGGCTTGGTTTCATGGCACAGAGCCATCTAATAGAGGCTGCTCTGGTGCATCACGGGCTGGCACAGCCCCAGAGGGATATTCTTGCAGAAAAGGATCCACTGTGGCTGAGGGCATTTCCCAGATCACAGTCCAAGGACAGCAGGCAGAAATCAGCCAAGAACGTGCTGCCCCTTTGTCACTCTCCCACCTTGAAGGCCCATTTACTAACAAGAAATTCCCAGACACAACAGGGTTTTGGTAAATTTAATCCCTGGAATGGCAGAAAGAACCTGGAAAGGGTCATTATCCATCTCAATGGGTTTTATTTTCACATGTGTCATCAGCTGATCCCTAGAGCTGCACAAGGCAAAGGGAATATCATTGGAAGACTTTTACAGTCATATCTCATATACATAAATGATAATTCAATATGTAAATCATAAACTAACAGATTATAAGTTCATGCTAATGATCCATTCTTTAGTTCAAAAGGAAATAATTTGCACCACTGTGTTAGCCATTGTTTACATAAATATTGTACAAATTCATCATAAACTCCCAGTCTTGAGGAATAATGAGCTATGATAGCTGAGGAGTTCTCAAGGTATCTATTTACTAGAAAGGGAAGCAAGACCTAAAATGAGCAAAATAATGTGTTTAGAGGGGGATCCCAGAGCAGAGTGCTCATTTAAAACAGGAATGGTGAATGCTAATCACAGCTAATAGACAAAGCAGAATCACTTTCCACAGCAAAATTATTTAGTGCTTCCATTAGAATTCCCATATAGCTTGAAAGCAAGACTGAGAAAACTGGCATGGAGTTGGGCACTGGTGTAGGAAAAACACAGCTCTGCCTAGAGTGTAGGAACCTGCAAAGGTAGTGATAAGTGGATAATGGACAGGATTAGCACAAAGCCATTGGGACAGTACAGGAGCAGTGTTTATTCCTCTCCTGAAAAGAGGGAAGGTGTCCAGGGCAGTGCACCTGAGCTGGAGAAGGTACATCCAAAAAGAGAGTGTGGGTTTTGCCCTGACAGCTCTTTGTTAAGGATGAAATTCTGCAGCAGCAGAACTGTAGTAACCCACTGTTCACTCCTGTAGGGACTGGCCCCTTCAGGATCCTTCCATGCTGAAGCATGAATTTGACTGGAAATGGGATATTTATCTTTCTTAAGCAACATTCATATATTTTTTGTGTCTCAGTGCATAGACTTGCCTGACTCAGCACCATTTTAACGAGAAAGAGCTAGGACTCCCTCATAATGAGGAATATTCAGGCCATAAAATATACTCCTCTCTGGCTCTTTCAGTCCCTGGCATAAAAAGCCAAGAGGATCCACATTACCTGATCATTTCATAACTGTCTCTCTCAGCCTTGGATTCTTGTGACAGCAGATTGCAGTGTCCAGTCATCAGGGCTGCACATATCCTGCATCCTGCACTTCATTTCTGTGGAGGATAAAGATTTAAGGATATTTGGAGACAGCAATTTAGGGGAGAAACTCTCTAAAAGCTGTGGATTTGGTGATATTTTCAGAAGAGTATGGCTCTGCCTGTTCAACCCTCCCTTGTGTATTTCCAGACACACCAATACAACCTCCAGCCTTTTCACAAGTTTGCTTGATATTTCACTAAGTACCCTCTTATTCAGAAGCCACCAAAATAAATGAATGCCTTTCTATTTTACAGTTAGATACTTAAGAATATTAACTTTGTGCACCAAAAATTTCTTACTGCTGGTTTTCCAGACCACACCTTGTTTCTGCTACTCAAACAACCAAAGTTTTACTGAAGAACTAGAGCTGAAGGATGAGGAGTTAAATGCTGTTGCAATTTTTGTTTTTCTACCAGATTTTCTTCCTGAAATTAAGCCATTTGTTTTTCATTGGCAATAAATAAGTCCCAAAGGTATCAGAAGTGGCACTGTCTGGCCTGAATTATTGCTGTTACCTACAGATGATGAAGAAATCTGAGCCAGGTTCACTGCCAACACCTAAATGCTGCAGTGTACCCACATTTGGCTGGGAAAAAGCACATTTAGATGAAGTTCAAATTGTATTCCTCCTCCAAAGAAAAAGAAGCTTAAACCTATTTCTCTAAGGCTTCATCACTCTGTTAGGAATGTAACAAATAATTTTTTACCTTTTAGCCAATCCCATTCCATGGCTGGTTACTCCATGGGGAACCTTAATTTTGAAAAGCAAGGTCCCTTGTGGAGGTTAAAATAAACATTTTAACTAAGTCATTAGGAAATAATTTGTGCATTCTTTTCACCCTTATTCAGCTGCTACATTCATTAATGTTAGAGAATTCTGGTTGTAGAGATTGCAAGTCTTGGTGGAATTAAAGGCTAAAGAACTTCACAATGTGCTGCACTGCACCATAAATCATGCCAGGCTACATGGCCAACCCCATTTTCTGTCATTAGCAGAACTGATACTGCTCCCTCCAGGGTGAAACCATTTAAGGGAATTCAAAATCCTATGCCACCTGTCCTCCAAACTTGTCAGCTTTTGAATCAGGAGGATCCTTAAGTAAAAGGTCTGCATCTTTTATTTTTCAGTTATAACCCATCAGAGGGTTTGAACTGGGTATCTCAGCAGGATGTTACCATCTCTAACAGCTGAGATTCCATTTAGCAACTGCCCTACAACCCAAGAGTAAATGCAGCCTTGTAGAAAGATTTCAAACTTGCAGTGCAAATGGGAGCAAACCCATGATTTTTAAAATTTGAAAATTAAACTTCATGAGATTGACTTTGGAGATTTATCTCAAGAGCAAATGACTGAATAACACATGATGTAAATAATGGATTTTAGTGGTTTTTTCTCAACATGTGAACAGCCCTAACTAACTGCAGTCTTCTGCAGGGAAAAATCAGGACCAGCTCAGTATTAGAGATGATAAAATTGTTCTAATTATTTTTTTGTTGAAAAATACCAGTTCATCAAAGGAGAGATCATATCAATAGGGATCTACTGGAAGATGCTGTGTTACCCAAAAATTTTTCTGGGTGGTTTTTTGCAAAGTCCCATCTTCCCAGAAGGTGCTGATGATGCCAGCACTGCCTTTGCAGCGTGTTAACCCTGGAAACCAGGCACATTTCAGCCAGAGTCCCTTGGTTCTGGACTCCTAATTCAGAAATTTAGGCTTTGTGATGCTGCTTTGTGAGATTTGTGGATTCTGTTGGAATCTTCCCATTTCCAGGAGGACAGATCTCCCCAGGATGAGGCTGTATAGGGTCTGGAGCCCGGGCAGGACACCCAGACACCCCTGGAAGGAGGGACTGCAGTGACTGCACCCATCAGAAACACACAGAGCTGGGGGTGGGATCCACACAGGGCAGGCAAAGGAGCAGAAGATCCCAGTGAAACTGCCAAGGGAATTTATGAAACAATCCTATTGCACAAGTGACCAGCCTTGCCTATTCTTGCAACAAATTTTATGGAATCTTATCGACTTCAAGTTAAACAGTTCTTTGGTGTATGGTGGGCATACTAAGACTCCTGAGATACCAGAATCCTTTGCCTGTAACCTTGCAGAAAGTTTCTTGGTGTCTCTGTTGATGATAAATTCTCCAGGTCAAGAAAGAAAAATTCTTCCTTGCATTGACTCAGGATATATCTTTCTTAGTCAACTCCAAAGCTACAGTTCACTCTGACCCCAGGATTTTTGGTCTGTAAAAGCTGTAATGTAGTGAGAAAATGAGCATTTTTGCATCCTGCTGTCTTGCTCTTTTCACATTGCAATCAGCTTTATGACAGTGGTACTTAAAGACATTCTTGCAGAGGCCACTGATAAAATATTTTAGTCATGTCAAATGTCATTCTTGTAAATCCCTCAGACTCTGTCCTTACCATTGATTGAACAATTTCTACCAAGACCTGATATTATGCCTGTGAAGGTCATAAGTCTAATGCAGGCTCTAGTAAAACTTACTCAATTTTACTTGAAGTTCTCAATCCAAATACTAGCCATGCATGCCACTCCCAATTTGTGTTGGCACAGAAATTTCAGGAATGACAGCAGCATGATTCAGACTACTTTCGTAAAATCTTTCAGCATATTGACATTACATTAAATGCCAAATGCCAGAGGAACTGCCTTTTTCAATCCTGACATTGCTGCTGTTATCTGTCACTGTTACTGAACTACAGCAGTGCCAGGATGCCAAATTTAGATCAGGGTTTTAAAGCACAAAAAAAAAAAAAAAAAAAAAAAAAAAAAAGGCACAGAAAGCCAGGGAAAAAGTCTTTACCTTGATAAATAGTTTAAGTAGACAAACCCCAAATGGGATACAAATCAAATATAGATACCCAGAAAGTTGGAGCAATTTACCAAGAGTTTTAAAGCAAGAGTGGCAACACAGGACAGAAAGCCAGTGCTTCTGAGCAGCTACATTATGCTTCAATAATACATTTAGTAATTTTTATTACATGATTGATATTCCCTATTTAGCAGACATCCAACAGCTGCTTTTACAATAGAGATTCACAATATAGTCAAGGGGTATTTCATAATACCTGTCTTTAACTGGCAAGAAAGTTTTTATGTCCTAATCATTAAATGCACAGAAAAGTAATTTACATAGGAGGTAAAATGGGGAAAAAAAAAGTGAAGGCACAAATGTGTTTTGCAAAGTTACAGCATGTTACAAAGACCATATATGAACTACCCACACAGAGAAATAATAAATCACACAGCATCTGCCTTCAAGTCCTGCATGCTGCTGAACCACAGTGACAGAAAGAGTTTATCTTTTATATCTTCCATTTCCACTGAAGCTAATCTTTTCCTCCCTGGTGATTCTTTAAATTAATAGCTTTTAAATGTTCCTTTCCAGCAGAGAATTTATCTGTGCTTGAATTTTCCTGTAGCATTTACATCGTGTGTGATTCTAGCAGAGATCACAAGTGAAGCCTGTAGTTCAGACTGTTGAACCCTCCTCACGTTAATGACTCTGAACAGTACCTGGGCCATGAAAAGGGGGGAATTAATTTGATGAATTATCAGCACAGGGACTCCTGCTCTGTGTGCAGAGCACTGGACAGCCTGCAGGGCTGTGGCCAAACTCCACTCTGCTGTGTTTGCTCCATCTCCCGAGAGCCACAAGGACCCTGGGACAAAGAACCTAATTGCTGCATGTCCAAGCCAGATTGATCCCTACCAGAGTCCCAGCAGGTTCCCCATGCAGGGCAAGGGCATTAAAGGCTTTCCTTCTGCCCCTCATTTGTGTAAGGTTTCAGGGCTGAGAGGAATTTTGCAGCTGTGTCATTCCACTGACTTCTATGGAGTCATTTCTTCTTTAAAATTAAATTTGGGTCTAAGAAATCAGACTTGATAGAGAAATGTCCTAAAATATTGTAGTAGTCCATCCCTGCAGTGCCTGACACTGCCTATGAGTGGAAATTTGCTCGTGCATCTGCACAAAAGTGGATTTAGAAGTTATTAGATAGATTTGAGCCTAAATGTAAAACATCTGATTTAACATTACACATTCCCATGAGTTTTGCTTATTTGTGTGCATAAGGAAAATTCAATGATTTCCTGTTAACATATTATTCAAAACATAAAAATCAATTAAAATAATTTTCTACAATTCACTCCTTGCCAAATGCTGACACAGTTTAAACTCACTACTGCCCTCAAAAGCAATGGGAAAACCAAGATAAAGATGAATATGGATTTATCCACTTTAAGGAAAAAACTTCAAGTGTTTTTCCACCCACATTACAAAGTAACTGAAGAACAATGAATAATTAAAAAGATTGGTCAGGTTTTAAATAAGCTTTGCTCATATGTGCTCTAGATTAAATAAATCTATTGTGATAACTTAAATAAAATTAATTCTATTTTTAGAGGATTTAGTCTAACTGGATGTAGCTGGTAATTAAGGAAATAGCAGTTCCAGCACTTGCTCTTTCTTGTATTTTCTTGCAGACAAAGGACACACAACTTCCTACAGCCCAGGCACTGCAAACCTTCTCAATAAGAAAAAATATCTGTGGCTGGCAATACCCTGTGACTACAGTCACAAAGGAATGATAAACGACAGGGAATATCAGAGTCCTCACAGGCCTAACTTTTTCATGGAAATAACTCTTCATTTCCTGAGCATTCTCATAATCTTTGTAGAATGTGACACACCCTGGAGTTTGCAGGTTGTGATTTGTTCCTCTTCACAGATTATGAGAATTCTCTCTATTTCACCTCTTCCCTGATGGGCAAGAGATCCATCTACTCCAATCATAGCAGAATTTGGCCTGTCAAGTAGGATTGATAAAAAGATTGAGCCAGGACTTGTATTTCAAGATTAAGACTTATTTATTGTTGTTCTGACAGGACATGCTTTGTTCCTCCTTTTGTTCTGGAGGTTTATCTTAAAATGTGCTGAACTCTCCACAGATCCTACATTCAAAAGCCAGTGAGAGCCTATAATTAAAGAGGACTTAAAATTCAGTAAGGAAATACTTTTCCTATTCATGGCTTGACTGGCTATTTTAAGTAGGGAATAACTTCAAGTTATAATCAGAGAAATTAAATGGTTAGAACACAATAGCTGACTTTCAAAGGCATTTTGTTAACAACAGAATTTAAGCACTTTTGTACCTTTATAAATCTGCTCCACAGCATTCTTCCTACTAATAAAGGAACTAAAATAAGATTAATCTGTGTTGGAAATGGGGAGCAGTGCTATGTTTCCATGATCAGCAGGTCCCAGGTGGGGAGTCAGGCATCAATGAAGATAATTTGTTTCTGTGAGGGGAATTGCTTGTGTCCAGCTTCATCCCTGTACCCCTCCTCATCCTAGAGCCATTTCATTAGCTTCCCCTCTACTTCAAGCAGTTAATTTCAACAATTTTTCCCTCTCAGGCTAATATTTGAGAGAAGGTTTTTATTCAGGCAACACTTGTTTGTTGCCCTATACACCCTACAATAATTCTGCTCTGAACTTGCCTGCTTGGTGGGTTTTTTGTTGCTGTTTTGGGGTTTTTTAACCTGTTTTGAGGTGGTTTTTTTTAGTTAATGCAATATTATAGATTGCCAGAGATCCTTGGCAGGTTTTTGATTCTGGCTAAACACATCCTGCCTTTCCCCATGGTAACTCTTTATCCAGATCCCTACTTGCTATAAATCCTTGTTACTCACTACAGATCAATGAGGTCATAACAGCATGCAACAAGTTAATAACTGCCCCCCTTAATGCCAAAGGCAAGGAGAGCTTTGAGCAACAGTTTATCTTTAGCTCCCAGCTTATTCACCCCAGGCAGCAGGACTGAGGAACGTGTGTAGGTGTTTGCTGCAGCAAATGTGGCTCAATGGAGAGTCAGAGCTGAGCTTCCTCTGTCAGAACTATCTCTAGTAAGTGACACAGATTAAAATGCACCAAAAGAGTTCAGGCAGAACCTGTGTAAGAAGCAAGCAGCTAAATACAATGTTATGGTTTTCATCTTTTTTTGCAGAGGGGAATTAGCTGAGGCAATTTCCGTGCTTTTGGTAGAATACTCACTGAACAATCCCATTAGAGAAACAGAAATTGAATGGGCAGCCAGTCGTAAAAATAATTACTCAACCTTCATCCTTTCCAGCTGATTTTTGAGAATCTAAACTCAACAGAGCTCCACAGGCTAAGCATGAATTGATTCACCCAAAATTGAATTAATTCAATTTGGGAACAGTCATGTTTGAAGGCAAAATGTTGCTTGATCAAAATTTATTATTTTGATCTCTGATTTCTGTGCAAGTGCAATCAAAAAATGAAATACCTGGATGTGGAGGATGATTATGTCTAGACATCAAGCTTCTACTTTTTTCTATCACCGGCATCAGGATCAGAATGTTTGTACAAAGTCCTTTAGACAGAAGCTCCAATATGAAAGCAAGGCATGGAAATCCCAGAGCTCCATTTCCTCCTTAGGTACTGGGTGAGATACATAGCCTTTCTATATTTGATTTTGACATAATAGCAAGAAATATTCCTACCAGCCCAGGTGACACTTTCAGATACATTAAACAATTAAAAATGTATAAAGACAAATATTACTGAGATCAAAAGCTGCAATTTGAAAGGTTCCAAAATATAAAACCCATGCAGATACATTAATAGTATTGAGACTATCTATTAGCTGACCCTGCACAGCAGAAAACACCACAAGGTTATCTGGGTATTTCTTTAAGGTGTCCCAATATGGGAAACAGCAATAGGAGTTAAACAGAGCAAGTGCATGCCAGAAGCTGATACAAATTTATCTGCAGGCCTACAGATGTGCCAGTTAATATCAGTTTTTATATCAGGTGAGGTTGCTGAACTCTGCAAGATAACAGCGAAATGGTGTGATTTTAAAGCCACCATTCAGGCTACATTTATAGTCAAACTCACAGACCCCAGTTTGCAGAAGGGCAAAGAACTTGCTGTTTCCACTGCTTGCCCTAGAAAACTAGGAATGCTTAAAAACTTGGGTTTAATATCTGAGAAGGACTGCAGAATTACACCATACATTACAATGTAGCTGCAGCATACCTTTTTAAATCAAAGAATAATACACAAAGAGCTGAATTTCTTCTATTTTATCACCCCCTAGTTAAGCACAATCATTTCCACTGATCTGTGCCATGGTAGCACTCAGGATCCCAACACTGAGGCCTGCTGAAGGCACACACAGACTCCTGTCATGCCTGCACCTCTTGTGGTTGTTCATGTGCACAATGAGTGTATGCAATTTTGTGTCTGTCTTATTCATTAACATTGTGAACCCACATGCATGTGCAAATACTACAGAGAAAAGAAGAGATCACAAACTCTTTGGGAATCCATGAAAACCTCAAGGTGTTGACATTATCCAATTCAGCTCTCTCCAATCACTGACAGCATGGTCTGGCTCACTGTTGGTGCAGTTACTTGGTGCTAAAGGCAACTAAAGTTACTCAGTGGACAGTACAAAAAAGACACTTGTCAGAGACATGGGAGAGGAGAGTTATGTAAAGATTCATGAGCGAAACATTCCTGCAAACCCTTGAGTCCTCCTTGTGTATGCTTTCTCAGCAGCTAGACAGCACGAAATTTCCAAAGGGAGAGTTTCTCGCAAGGGGATTCACAAAATACTTGTTGTCTACACCCTGTGCTGAGAAATATTTCCTCTGTAACATCTAAACTCCCCAGGCCCACTCTGTCTTTTTATTCATGGTTTGGACAGAATTTTGAAAAAGAATTTTTTCTATTAGAAACAATAATTGGCATGTCCATTCACTATTTCTTAAGACATGGTATGCTTTCACAACTTTTTTTCATTATCATGAAAAAGAAATAGCCCTTCCTTAAGAAAGAAAGGTATCCCTAAGCAGGAACAGCAAATGCATGAAGAACAGCAGGCAGGTTCATAACTCTTGCAACTGTCAGTAGATCAGGAATAGTGTTTTCACCCAGAGGGTGGCTGGGCACTGGAAGAGGCTCCCAGGGAGCAGTCACAGCCTCAAGCCTGTCTGAATTTGGCCATGGCTCTCACAGACATGTGGGATCGTTGGGGTGTCCTGTGCAGAGCCAGGAGTTGGACTCTGATCCTTGTGTGTTCCTTCCAACTCAGGAAATTCTGTGATTCCAATACTGATCTCAGTTGTTCAGAATTAGACACAGAAGCTTTTAGAATCAGCAAACACCTTAAGATTAAGAACATTTCTCTCTTCAAGTCCAGTTACAATATATGTGTGGTTCAAGCTCTTTCTATCTCTTGCTAGCTTTTAGTCTTTATTTAATGAACTCTTTACTAATTGGGAAAGGTCCTTTCCAATTTGTGACATGATTTTGGATTGCTTAACAGATGTAATTAGCATTAGGTCACTTTATCTCTGAATCAAGCATTTTCCTGCTGCTGCTATCTTCCAACATTTAATGCATTAGTGCTTCTTAATGCCTCCAGGCCATTATTAAAATTTGTCCCTTAATCTGGAAATGTGAATTGGTGGTCCCCTGAAACCCCATTGTCTGTGAACTCAGCGGGGAGAGTGGGAGACAAGGAAGGGTGCTGACCCTGGAAAGACAGTAAGGATGCACAGACAGGAAGGAATTCACTGAGCAGCAACCCCAGCACTAAGCTGAACTGAAGGCTGAGGCAAAAGTGGCTTTCATGCATCCCATTCAAGACTGCAGCAGGTATTTCACACTCTAGAGCAGAAGTCCTGACCTTCCCAGCATCATTGGCAGACCAGAGCCAAAACCAGACTCTCCAGCTCTGTGTGATCCTGGAAGGAGACTGAATCAACTTTTAAGGATTCATAAAAGTAGCCACTGTAAAAAAAAAAAACCCACAGTGCAGAACATGTTACAAAAAAAAAAATCTGAAACTATCATCTACATGCTGATAACTTATTTATTAGCTTACTGGCTCACTTAACTTATTGTTCACAGACAAAACAACCTGTGGCATAGACAGAAGGCAGTCTGGCATGCAGTGAAGATAAATAGGTACCTAGATACACATTCTATATCTGCAGTTCAGTGAATGCCCTCTGATTGCCAAGTATGAATGAGCAACAAAGAATTCAACCCAAAGACTCTCACCAAAAACCACACAGTGATTCTTATTTGCAAAAACTGAAAACCATCCTACTCTATTTTCAGCTCATTAGTATTCCTTGTTCCCTTGTGGGGCACAGAAAATATTGTGCCTTTGTTTGAAAATAGATTATAAAGAGAAACTGGAAAAGGAAAGCAATAGTGAATGTGGTGTTTTTAGAGACCCTTTCTTCCACCACTTTTCAATTTTCGCTTTTGTGTCTTGGTGGATAATAAAGCTAAAAGCTGGATGGCACCCACACACAGCATCCCAAGTCTAAAACACCAACGACAATTCAAGGAGCAGAGATTCACTTCTGAGCTCTGAATGGCACCTCTGTCTCAGTCCTTTGGGCTTTCTCCTTCTCACTCAGCATTTATTACCTTTTTTTTATGTCCCTGAGTTTGTGTGAACACAGACCCCTTCTCCTCCACACGGCTGCTCAGGCTGCTGCCTGGCCAGAGATGAAAGGAACCTGCATTGCAGGGCCTGGAGCAATGTCAGAGCTGCAGAGAGGCAGAATGTGCTGCCCAAGTGTAGCTGTGGCCACTGGCCTGGGCCAGCCTTGGCCAAGGCACCGTGGCCTGTTTGAATCTCAAGTGTATGTGCCAAAATTAAGCTGGCAAACACCTCACCTCACCACATACTTCAACAGCTGAATTAGTCTGTTGAAATTGGGAATTTCACCATCCACCTCAGTGCCCACACTGCCTCAAGGGACAGCCAGAGTACATGCCAAGCTTATGCTTGCTCAAAGCAGATGTGTTTTAAGCTAAAACCTTACCAGCTGAAAAATTACATGACATGTCTTTAATTGTACATCAGGTACTTCCTAGCTTCTGCTTTTATTCAACTTTGGCTGAGGTTCCATCCACAAAGAAGGTTTGAAAATGTAGGTGGAATAACTCCCTCCCCTCCCAGCACCATGCCCATTGCTGCCAGTTTTTATGAACAGCCCAAAGCTCCAGAAGAGAGAAGGCCAAACCCTCAAAGCTGTTATTTTTACATCTTGTAATCCTTACACCATTTTGGGGGTTTCCAACTGGTTGGCAGACATTTGCAACATCTGATGTTGGCAACACTGCACATTGCAGCAGCTGAGCTCGCACGAGCTGGATCCTTCTCCATCTAAAGGAAGCTGATTTCAAAGCATATCCCTCATCTAGAGATGCTCTTCCATTACTTCCCTCAAGGAAAACAGTGTTTGCAGTCTGGCCAAAGCTGAACTTTTTATTTCAATTGACTTTGAGAGTGACAGCAAATTACCTAGGCTTACTATTCAGAAGAAAAAGTAATTCAATAGAAGGAAAAATGAAGAAAAGTGTGACAATGAAAGAATGACCAGCTTTGCTTGACTGTTTCTTCTTGTGGCAAAGAGAAATGTTAAGCAAGAGAATTGATCATTTAGACACATTACAAAGTATAAAAAATGGGCAGTTAAAATTAATAATCTCTTTGATATCATTGATTCCAAACTTTTCTGACTAAACACAAAAACCCGAGCTACCAGGAGAAGGAATTTGTTCAATCCCTGCAGGCTGGTGTCTTTCTCTGTACTGCAAGATACTTGAATTTTAAATGCTGTACTACTTAGCACTTAAAATCTTGGCTCTGTATTCATTCTGATTACTTTCAAACCCAGCTTTGGACTGTGCAGGAAATGAGATAGCTGGCATGTCAGAGTAACACTGCAATCTCCCATTGCTGCCTTTTTGTGCTAAAAGAGGAGTCAGCCATGTCGTGCTGCAATATCCCCACTATTTTTAAAATGAGCAAAAATATATTTTTGCGATTTTTATAGTAGACTGAGAAACTCTTTTCAGCTCTGCTCAATATGATTTTTTAATACTTCCACTGGCTCTGACCAGAAATTTTATGAGGAAGTGACAGATAATTCACAGCAAAGTGCTTATTTCTCTGACTGTACTATTGCTTGGCTTGCTTGATGCATGGGGCAAAATGCAAGTTTTAGACATATTGCAATGTCCTAGTGTCAGAAAATCAAATATTGGTTAGTCAGTGTCAGGGAGCTGTAAACGTGAAACTGGGACAAAAAGAATGAAACCAGACATCCTCCTTCCCACAGACAATATTTGTCTCCCTGGGTTTGGGTGCTCTGCCCTGCATGTACAGCCAAGAAAATTTTTGCAGCTGGTCAAAAGACCTAAAAAAAAAAAAAAAATGGGCACAGAGGAAATCACCATTGCTTTCATGTCTCTGGTTTTATGCCTCTTCAGTTGCATCCCACAGTCCCTTTCACTGTCAAAAATGACTGTAGCCGTGGCCCTACTGTAACTCAGTTCAGCCCCATGTGGATAAGCACACAAGTGACTATTTTCAACTAATTTTTGCAACTGTGCATCCACAGTTTCCATGCATTATAATGACTTTCCCTGCAATCTTCTCATGGATAGAATCTACAATTAAAATAGAACTACAATTCTTGATTTGCAACTGCACTTCTTTGTGAGGTATTTAATATTCAAAGTCTGATGTGTATTGATTGGAAGTTCCAGTCACACAAAATAGATGTTTGTATTCTAATTACAAAATTCTAAACTAGATTTTTATCAATTTCATCAGTTTAAAACTTACATTCTCCAGAGTCTCTTTCAATATTTGTTTTATATTTGCTGCTTCTATTGGGGAAATAATTTCTTAGAATACTTCTGAAAATGGAGTATAGGAAATATAAAGGATATTGGAAAAGTGGATTAACCCTCCAATTCATACTTACAGTTGCAGTTTCACAATGTTCATTTAATTTAGGATAAATTTTACTAATATGGCACAAATATGAGAGTACTCCTAAGTTATTTCTTTATGCAAAACCTAGAATATTAGTTTAGTTATTGGTTGTGCAGCAATATTCAAAGGTTCTCAGAAAGCACAGACTTAAGGAGAGAAGATACAAGAGGACATGCACACAATATCATAAAATCAGTGTTTGTGGTGCTGGGAGCATGGATTGATGGTCTTGCCCTTGGAGGAAGTCATCTTTTTGTATAGACACTGCCAGACCTGACTTTTATCATGCCTCAGAAATCATTCTAAAGCCCAGACTGTTTTGCCTGAAAGGGCATCACATGACATTTGCAGAATTTCCCTAGGGCAGAGCACAGCAAGGGTTTATCTTGCAGGGCTGTTTGAAGAGCCAACAATTCATTGATTGCTCAGTGTTGTGGAGATGGAAGTGTTATGTCAGTGCTTAACATTTCTCACTATTTCTGTAATGATTATTTGTGCCTTGGGTCTAGCAGAGGAATCCACTTTTTGGAGATTCCCTCTAAATGGAGGCTCATTTAAAGCTGGATGCTGGATTCAGCTTTCAGGGCATGAGATATCACTGCTGTTTGTGGCTACATTTGAACATTTGCCTCCCTCATTATTTATTTATTCCTGGTGCAACTTGAAAGTGTGTAGGCCTCTCTTTTTGAAAATTATAATTTATTTTAAATACAAATATATATTTATAAAATATTATATAAATTTATGTTTGATATAATTTAATTATAAATTATTCATGGTTATATGAGCCAAAAACAATAGTATAAAGATATTGAACACCTGCCTGTGATGCACCTTTCTCAGCAAACCCCTTTTTGAAGTTAAAAAAAGCTATCCCTCCCATCTCTCTGCAGAGATCTATTGCCATGGCTCTGATAAGTGGTATCCCAGGAGCAAGTCTGCCCTGTGTTCCACTAAAGAGGAGATAACCCAGAACTGAATTCTCTTTCCAGGGTACTCTATCAAAACACTGTGTCTCCTACTGTGCTTCTGCTCCCAAAGTTCTTCACTCAACTTCTGACCCATCCTAAAATCTCAAATTTTCAAATGGAAACTCACAAACTACATTAAATTTAAACCCTGTGCTCTTCCATTCTGTTCCTCATAACCCTGTAGGCAGACAGGCTCTGCATGTGGATCTCAGAAAACATTTGCACGCTTTCAAGATTTTTTTTTCCACACTTTGAACAGTGCAAGGGAGGTTTTGCTTTTGTAGCAAATCATCCCTGCACCTGCAGACCTGCACCATACAGAAAGACATCCAAGGAAAAAAATCCCCTTGGCTAAGAATTTTAGCCATTAGCTTTCAAGTAGCAACTGAATAATCATCATGATGAACTTTTATAATCATTGTGAAAAGGCAAGCATTTTGAAACCACTAATAAGTGCACTCACTGAGATTTCCAAACAGCTTCCATTACTCACTGTCAGTGCATCCTAAGTTGGCAAAGCCTTGTATATTTGGTAACTTTTTTGCATTTAGTGCATTTATCAGTCATTTTGAGTTCCAACGTGATTAGCTGGTATCTGAACAAATTTCTTAGGCAGTCTTCCAACTAGATTATATGATGATTAAAAAAATTACATGAAAATTGGAAAGGGGAATCTTCAAGACAGAGCAATAATCCCCATCAGAAGTATAAATGGAGGAGTCAAGGTGAGAGTGAAGTCCATTACTCTGAACAACTTCGACATAAGCATCACAGCAGAGAGAAAATGAGATCATAGGGTAGAGATGAGATAAATCATTGCAGTTTAGGGAGCATCAGAGAGGTGGTGCTGATGGAGGATTGTGCACACCCCTGCCAGTTCCCATCACAGCAGGGCTCCCAAAGTGCAGCACTTTGAGCCTTTCAGGTATTTCTGTCCCTTGGGCTGGGCAGGCAGAAATGCTGCTCTCAGGAGGCAGAGCTGTCCAGCCCTGCCTCACCCTCACTCGAGGCTCTGTGCAAGCAGCAATGCTCCATCCATTGCCTTGCTCCTTCAGAGAGCATTTTCAGGGTCTTTGTCCTTCACCCCACTATTCCCCACTTCCTGTGTCCAGACAGGATCTCTGCTTCCTCCAGCTTCCTCCAGCTTCTTCAAAATATTCCTAAAGTACTTGCTTGTGCTTCTGTTATTTTAGACTACATTTTTGAGTATCAAAACCTATTTTTGAGCATTCAAACCTATCAATCACATAATCTTCAGCTCCTGAATAGATGTAGATATGCATAGGCATCCATGGGCAGGACATCACTGTGTGAGAGTGTTCTGGCAGTTCCACCAGGAGCTGTCTTGCAAAAGAAACCTTTCCACAGCACAGACTCACATGCAGAGCCCTGGTTTTTCATGCTTAGGGTGTCAGAAACATCATCCAAACCATTTAACTCCAAGCCCCCTGGACTGTCATAGAGGACTCAGCATTTCTGGTGCCAGTGCCTGCCAATCCACAGGCCAGCTGGGAGCTCAGGGAGGCTGAAAATCACTGCTCAGTCAGTGAGGGAGCTGCAGGAGATGGCAGCCATGGTGTGGGTAGCTGGGGGACAAGGGACAATTCCTCCACAGCAGCTGAGAGAAGGCTGATCCCTTCTTTACACAAATTCCAAAGTGTAACACCACGCTGCTCTAGGCCCTTGGTACAAGAAAAGCACACCGTCCAGTGACAGGGTTACATTGTTTGCATGTGGGAATGGTTTGTGGAAATGATTAGCAATGATTTTGAGACCAATTTTTGCCTCAGCCCCTCTGGCACTGGTTGACAAAGGCCTCTGGCGCTCACAGAGAGTTTTGCAAACGCAGCATTCAAGCTTTTGTCTCTGCTGTCACCAGTTCTCACAGCTCTGAGGGATTAATTTTTTGCAAATGGAAAGTAAGCAGCTTGTTTCTGTTTACCTGTACAGTGCTGTAATAACACAAATTCAAAGTGGCCTCAGCCTCGGGCATGGCCAGAGGCAGCACATTGGAGAGCTCCCTTCTGCTTTTCCATGAGAAAAAAATAACCACGGGGTTATGTAAAGAATAGAGGGCACTGACAAGGGTCTTTTTGAAAGAGAAAAAGAACTGCAGATAGTGATGAAGCAAGAAGATTCAGTTTAAACTGGGGAAGGTGAGGAGATGGTAACAGAGACAAAGCAAAGAGGACAGCAGAGTTTGGGGAATGCAGCTGCTGCATTCCCCTCATTGTAGCCAGCTCAGAACCAGTGTTTCATCTGTCCCACAGAATGGATGAGGGCAACAGAGTAGGAAGCAGGGAGATCAGAGGCAGATTTGGCAGGGAGGTGTCTGTACAGAGGTGTGGGACTGGCTGAGAAAAGCTGGACTGGACTGCTCTGAGCTGGGGGGCATCACCCTCTGCTCTCCCTTGCATGTGTAACTGTGCTGTGGCAGGGCTGAGGGCAGGGAGGTTTAAAACCCTCTTAGAGCCCTGCACATTAAATGTCTCCTGTTCTCTGTAAGCAGCCTTTCCTGGGAGAGAAAAGCAACCTAAGCTTCAAATAAAAAGACCTGAAAGAAGCTGAAATACTCTATTTTGAATATAGCAGAATAAAACTAATCAATTATTCTCCAGAAAATAATCCTCTTTTTCTGTTATCAGGAATTATATTGAATCCTAACTTTAATTAAACTAAAGATACATGTTTAGGTGAGCAAATGATTTGGTTAATGACACCCAGCTTCATCTGTCACCTATTATTGTAGTTCTCATGGAAAGAAATGGTATATACCATCAAATACTCAGCAGGGAGATCCATTAGATTAGGGGCTCAAACATTTAACAGAGTTTCTCATGTTTATAGGAATAAAAAACCCTATGAGTTGCTGCTGTGCACAGAAGAGCCAGGTAGAAGAGGCTCCCTATTACTTTCTGCACTGGACCTCCAAGAAGAGCCTGAGAAAATGCACACACAGCCACCAGAGTGAGAATTAAAACTTGCCCTGATTTACAGAGGTTTATTAATGAGCCCAGACAGGAGGAGAACACAAGAGACAAGGAATATAATCTAACAGTGAATGGAGAGCCCTATTAGCAGAGCCCAAGAGAGGTTTACCAAAGCTGTGAGGAGAGGAAACAAAGCAGGAGCTGTGGACACAGTGAGTGCGCTGTGCCTATGGCTCATAGGAGCTCCTTTCTTGGAAAAACTCATTTCCACCACAGGGTTAAATTCAGTGGAGGGATCAGCAGCCACCCCAAATGTTTCCTCACATAACACATGTGGTAACATAACACAGTGATACTGTTCATGACAGTCACTGCATATCTACAGAGGAGAATAGACTGTGTGTTTTCTACAGATTTAACAGCCAGCCTTCAAAGGCAGGGACCAGAGCAAAGAGAACACAAACAAAAGAATTATACACCAAAATATGAAGGAACAAACCCACTAAATGTAGTAGAACAGTTCTGGATATCAAAGCAGTCACCCCTGGAGTATTTAGCTGTTTTAGGATAAGTGAAAGTCATCCTACATAATGGTGAATCATTAAGAAAATACATGTACACAATATATCCTAGCCCCTTGCTATTACTGTATATTTATAGTGATGTGTCAATATAGGTTTGCATTTTATATTCTTCTGTCTAAAACTCTGAAGGAACACCATGTTCATTAAAAGGCTGACAGAGCTGTAGTTTCAAAATAACTTTTTAGACACTCTTTCCATGGTAAAAGTTGTGAAGGTTGCTGTTTCTAAAAAAATCAAGATAGTTTAGTAAAGTACAGATAAATAATAGATGGTCAGCATAAAAGATGTCTGTTTTTCCTCTCTCAAACATGTTAGCCAAATGCAGAAAAGTAAACCCTAAGGAGACTGGGTCATAGTTAATTTGGTTGTCAAGGGAGAATATTAAACGATGAAATCACTTTTTCACCTCCATAAAAATGCAGCAAGGATATTTACTTTGCATGTATAAATTACACAATTTATTGTTGTATTTTAACATTTCTTCAGACCACCTCCAAGAAGGTTTCCATAGAAACCTAAGAAGAAAAGCAAAGGGAACATAATTTTGCACAGTTCATATTGATTTTAAATACCACTGCATTTACACCAGCAATGTGTCTCCTGCACACATTTTTTATCAGCTGACAATCTAAGTGTTACAGTTGATTAAAATAGCAATTTAGATTTAGCAGTTATCAAAAACACTGTTTGCAGTTCAGTCTATCACCTACCCAAATTATGGCATTGTAGAACATCAAAGATGAGTAATTTTTTAAGAAACTATGAGGAGCTTTATCAAGATGAAAATTGCTTTGGAACAGCTCTGTCCTCCATTCTGTCTGTTCCTGTCTAGGGCTGATTTAAGGTACTATAGACAATGGATTAAATCTATAAATTAATCTCTTCAATTCCTGAAACTGCCTTGTATTGGTGATTAACAAAATTATTTCTCCAGAGAGCCTGACCTCTGTTCTTTCCAGGAGATGTGACTTGGACACTTTCTGAGGATGAGTCTCTGGTAGTGCTGGGGCACAGGCTTTTTGCAACTTTAATGTCTTGATTTCATTCCACGGGTTTTTATTTATTGCACAGGTTTCTGTTGCTGTTGCTTTGTTGTTTTTTTCCCTTTCTCATTTTAAAATCTCCTCGCCAAAGCCAGAAAACAAGGAAAAGTGGAGAAATCAGCATGTTTTAAACAATTCCCAAAGGCTTTCAAGGCTGCCTCTTTCCTGCATGCAATTACTTACTCCTGTTGTTCACTCCTGACTCATTTATACGTGCCTGAAACCATTTTAGGGTAACCTGTCCAACAACAACTGAATATTGTATCCTGAGAAGGAGCCTCATGCTGAGATGGTGGAAGATTCTGTCTGAACCTACAGGTACTTTCACTCAGAAACCTCCCTGTCTTCTCAAGGAAGCTGCAAATTAGTAAAACCTTTCAGGATTCCAAATTCAATACAATTTCTTCCCATTTAAACAGGGCTGAAGCTTGGTGACCTCTCACACTGTTTATCCAAAATGCCAGTTGCTGCAACTCAGAGCTGTCTCAGTGGCTTTTACTTCTGTGCAGACCTAGCTTTGGTACTCACAAAAGAAAAAAAAAAGAAAAAAAAAGAATAAACTTGTTGTGTTATGAGGCTAAAAGAATAAATTACTTCAGTTTTTCTCTCTGGGATCCATTATTTTCACTTTTATCAGTTCTGGATGAGAGAGCACTATTTATGCAAATACAACTACACACTCTTTTACAGACAGATCATGTGAAGATGAAATTCTATGCTCCCTTTTGATTGCCAGGTGATCAGTAGAGATGACCTGTGATTTGGGGCTTTTGCTCTTAATTTATTTTTCATCATAGTCACCTTAGGAATGGCAGGGTCTTTTCCGTTCTGCTTTAATGAAAAGCCTTTTTTCTTTTCCTCAGAATATCCAAAGGACGACAGAAACTTCCTTGTAAAGAAAACAAAGGGGATTAAACCTTCTTCACTTTCTGCACTCACAAAAACCAAGATGCAGGCAACAATACTGAAAAAACAGCAACATGATAAGACACAGCACCACTTGGGAATTTTCAAGCTTGATTTCCAAATTATAACCCCTTTCTAAGACCATAAACCACATCATTTTCATAGTGGAGCAGTTTCAGATTTCCAATGTATAGGGTTTTTTAGGTCAGGTCTGCTAATGAGCTCAAAGTGAGTGACAAAAATCCCCCTGGTGAAATGATGTAACAAATATGAACACTGAGTGTGTCCCCCACAATGGGTAACGATGTTGGCACTGCCAGAACAGGCCAAATTTCTGCTCCTGCCATTTTAAAAAAAGAAACACATTGGCCTATCTTTCCTCATTCTCCGATAGTGAAATGTAAAAATAGAACTGTGCACTCCAGAGGGCTCCAAGGGCTCTTTTCATTAATGTGAAAAATCCATAATTTATAGCTCTGCAGCGTGAATAGGTTTGGAAGACATTTAATCACTAGTGAAAATGCCATAACCCCAACCCCACTCCCACGAAAATATAGATAGCTCACAGCTATTCATCTGGGCTTGTTGGGAGCTGCTCGAGTGTTCCACATATTCTCCCTGGTGAATGGGAGCAAAGGAACACGTCGTGAGAACTGCCAGTCCAAAACACAGCTTACACTGGAAATACACAAAGAGTCATTTCAGAAGGTGCATAAGTGACATCAGTTGCTTTCTAAATATAATACATTTTGCCTAAGTACTATCCAATGAGGATCAAGTCACACTTGTGATTCTGTCACACTTCTAGGTGTGGTATGTGGCCAATGGGAAGGCAGATTTAAGAAAATCTGTCTTGGTATTAAGGATGGGAATGATTGTATTCCAAGGATTAATCTGTATTAAACTTCAGACCCCTCCACAACCAGATTTGAAGGCTCTATGTAGCTTTTTCCTTTCCAGTTACCTGCTAAGGAAGATAGGAAAATGTTTTGCTGTGAAAATCATCTAGTTTGAAATGTTTATGTTACCAGAGGGATCAAAATTAAATTAACCTACCTTGTTGTCTGACTACACACACAGATGGATCTACTTTTGTTATAAAGCAGTTTAGATTTCTGCAATTTCTCCAGATCTACTGTCCCCTTACAGTGGAGTTTAAAGGTGGATTAGATACTAGTGAGATCTACATGATTCTCATGGTGTTCAAAGCCACCACAGATGCTCAAAACCTGCTTCCTTCTAACAAAATTTTGTAAAAATCAAAGTCTTCTTTTAAATACCTGTATCACCAAAAGGCTAGGTACTGATTTTGAAAACAAAACGAGTGATATGAAATGTGTGCTTCTTAAAATTGAAGAAGACAGTAGTTAGTGTAAGTATTTAAAATCATGGACAGCATCTTCTATTCCATAACTCAAAAATTCTTCATCTGATTGCAAAAAGTGAAAGAATGCAGCTTAGAGAATATAAAAATAAAATCAACCCAAACCAGAACTAAAATGTGGGGCAGGAATTGAGATGACATCCTGTGTCATTAAATCCAAATCTCACATAACCATGTGGTGTTTTAAAGAGAGAGACTAATTTTCCAGGTTTTCCATTTCAACAAACCCAAATAAGGATAATTGTGGTGTCTCATTCAGACAATGCATTAATCCTTCTTTAGATCCCCCAGTACCAAATCAGAAATTCTGACTGAGAAACAGTGGACAAGGTAGTGGACATTTCAAGATTAGTTGAAAAAATCTGTTTGGCTTCTGTAGCATTGGCAGGCTCTGTGCTGGAGCTGGTCTTACCTGTCTGTGCCATTCCAGCTTCACGTGGCCCTGTCTGTCAGGAGGCAGCATGAAAGCACAAAGCCCTCATTAGCCCAACACTGTGCTAGTGTTAATTGGCTACAAAAATTACTATGATTTCGACATGGTTTTCTCTGTTGCACTGATGCTTGCATTGCTAATTGCCACCTTGGTTTTGGATGCAGCAAAGGGACACAGGCACTGGCTGGGATGGTTCCTGTCCATCTCTTTCCATGTTTCTGCAGTGCAGGCATCTGGAGAAGGGAAGATGCCCTCGGCTGGCAGCTCCAGGCTCCCAAGGTGGAACTCCACAACCATCTCAGCTGGGGCTGGGAGCACATCCCTGCCTGAAGAAGCACAAACACATCACCTCAATGTATCCAATTCCCACCACTTGTAGCTGAGTTTTCACTGACTTCATCAGGGGAGGAGGACAACGTGTTCCACAGAGTATATTAACAGTCTGCAAAATTTAGAGGTAAGCATAATGAAGGAAGAATCTTCCTGAATCCGGCAGCATTCATCCCTTTGTTAGCTCCCAGATATGTCAAGGACACTCAGGAAAAGAAGCTGAATTAACCAAAAAGGTGTCAATTTAAGGCAAATTGCACAGATCAGCTCTGCTAAGAGGATGGATTTTCCTTCAGAAATAGAGATGGTATAACTTGGTTTCACTCATTTCAAAGTGAATTGCACTAAAGCAAATTGGGGCCAGTTAAATTCTGACTGCGTGTACATAAAACGGTTTTTTATGGTTTCACTGATACATTTCAAATCCAAATTCATTTGGTTTAATTTTATTGAACATCCCTGAGAAGACAAGATATAATCCAGCTTTAAACATCTGTCCTGGGATTTTTTGATGTTTGCATTCTCTCCTTTTTCATTTTCTTTCTTTTGCATATCTATTTGAATTTCAAGATAAGTGTCCCACTGGGTGGTGTTAGTTTTTTCGTTTCAAAAGGAACCATATGGAGAAAAACAGCATTATTGCCAACACTAGCATTAAAAATGTGAGTCAGGCCTTAAAAAATTATGAGATTTATTTAAAAGTGTGAATCTTTCCCCCACAAACAATATATTTCCTTTTTTTTTAGTATGCATCTCATATTTTTAATGTACACAGCCATTTTTTCAAACTGGGATACAGCAAAATCTGGCTTGGCCAAGGAAGCCCTGGACTGCAAGAGCCAAGGTTAGAATAAAACTACCAAATAACAGGAGAGATACAGAGCTCTGAGAATTTAAATTCTTGCAGTCGGGAGACAGGTCTGCACTAGAGCTGTGGATGCTGTGCATCAGTTAAAATGAACCTGTTCCATGGGAGATGGACAAGACAGAGCTTGGCCAGTTCAAACCTGGCATCTGGGGAGTTCAAATCCCAGCACAGAAATGGCCCATTTTCTCCTCATTGTTTGCATAACACTGAAGTCTTGCTTGCTGGGAGGGATGTAAGTGAAATGCAATGTTTGGGGCATTTTGCTGAATTATGATCAAGTAACCTTAACCTACTATTCACACTATCAAACTTTTCTGTCTGCCTGGTATCCAAATTTTCTCCTATAACAAAGAAGGGTTTTGATCAAATTTTGGCTTAGAAGCTTTTATTTCTTAAAATCAGTCCCTTTTTTTAGGTTACAGACAATCTTATTGGTGGTGAGCTTAAGTTTCTCTAGTAATAGAAGCTTCACAATATCAAGTGTTTTGCATCTGGGTCAACCAGGGCAGACAGTCCTTAAATGAATTAGTGAGAAGAGTGACAACTGCTGCTTGAAACTATGGAGTTTTAATCAAAATAAAAATTTAAACAAGTTAATGCACTGAGGAAATATTTCTAACTTGCAACTGGCTTCATTCAACAGATGTGAGTTCACTGTGCATTCACAGATGATGTATTTAAAGCATGAGCAGCATCACAGAAATATTTTTTCACAGGAACTAAGCTCAGAGCTAGTGCTATGCAACACATAGATTTTGAATAAAGAAGGGATCAGGAATCAAACTGTGATGCTTGTCCAAAAAGCCTGGAAGCAAAGCAATTCCTACAGGTTTACTCATAAAAATGATGAGAATTTATCCAAACCTTCAGAGGAACCTCTCCCAACCCTCCAGCACAGCCCCTGAGCTTTCCCCCGAGCAGTGAGGGGTGGAAGGATGGAAAGAGGAGCTCCTTCCTGTTACATCTACACTTTCTGCACACATGACAGCCTCAAACCCCAACCCTCAAGCCCACACATTGGTACAGATGGGCTGGAGAGCCAAAGGGATTTTTTTTTCATAGCCCCATAACAGAATTATTTTCTCCTTACTTGTGCTGTGAATGCATTAGCAGCCCTTCAGTGTTCAGCACTGCATGGGAGCTTTATGCTACACACAATACAAGTTATATAAGAATAATTGCTGGCCTGCACGCTGCGAGACTTGATGAAGGACATGTCTACTTCTGTATTTTATTTTTTTCTTGAAGACATAAGTGTACCATAAACAAAGAACATTAATTATAAAGCAGCTCCCTGGAGAAATGGAAATGACTTGAGGAGTAAGAATGATTGCTCTGTCCAGGCCACGTCCCACTGAGATGCAATTTGTTTCCATTTACATCACACCTCTTTTTCCTACAACATCCTGTATTTTCCTGACTTTTCATTACAACCCACAGTACATAAGGCTCAGTGAAACCCACATCTGTTCTTCACAAAACATGTACAAAATACAGTAAAAATGTTGATGCAGTGTATCTAGAGCTGCAAGTTATAAATATGCAGTTTTTACTGTAATTCAGAATTTACTGTAGTTTTACTGTAGGTCAGAATTTTAAGCCAGACATACAATCCTCCTTTTCCCCTGAATGATTGTAGACACAGCAGCATATCTTGTGTTTCCATCAGATTCTTTTTGCAGCAAGGCTTTGTTTTCAATATGAATATTTCTAATAAATTACATGAGGGCAAACGAAGGGAAATTGTGTCAAATATGATTATAATTACCAAACAACAGATTCCTGTATCTGCAAGATTGTTTCATGCCTGTTACAGGTTGGAGTGAAAGAACAATTATTTGTCTTCCAGTCCAGCAATCCAACATGCATTTTATTTCTAAAATACAGATTGATCTGCCTCGAGGTAAGCAGAGGGGTGTACTTACAAAAATCCTGAGGTTTCTTCAAACTCATGGTTCTCATGACAAAACACAGTGTAAACCTCATAGAAAATCAGTATTTACTGAGGCTGCTTCAAAGACAGACTAGAACACAAGAGCTGGGCTCAAGCAGATAGATATTTAGCTTTCTTTTTCATTTTTCATCTCCTGGGCCCAGGGATTCTACTGAGATTTTCTATCCACATGAAAATACAGCCATCTGGGAAAATATCAAAAAACCCCAAAGGCACAAAAAAAGAAAGCCAACTGTTATAAAAGTCCTAAGGTCTCAAAAGACTAAGTATGTCCTGATTACAGCACCACAAACTACCTCCACAGCCTTTCCCTCTAGGTCTAGGTCTAGTTCTATGTCTAGTTCTAGGCCGGTTTTAGGTCTAGGTCTAGTTCTAGGCTCATTCTAGTTCTAGGCTAGGTCTAGGTCTAAACCATCGAGTGGGGCTACAAACCACATTTCAGGGATCTCTGTGCTCTGCTACAGCAGAGGATGATGTTGTCCCAGCTGGGGTGCAAGGATTTTGGGGCCACAAATACAATTTATTTTGTAGGCCATCCGTTGATGTGGTACATAAAACAATTGTGGAGCAAGGTCTGCGCTCTCTCTTACAAGGGCTGGAGGAGCAGCACTGAATTGAGGGCTCCCCACTGCACATTTTATATCTCTATATCCTCTATTTGTGGGAAGGAGCAACCTGAGCAGCCAGATGCTCTCAGGAGCAGGAGATGAGGAGTCCATCCCAAAAAACATTGTGTGAAAGCACAAAAAAACCAAATTATTTGATTCAGTCTTTGGTTTATATCCAATTTAGTCTCAAATTGGTCTGGTCTTCTATGATCCTTGAAGAAGTAAAGTAAATTATAAGCAATGAAATTAAAGTGAGCCTAGTCCAGTATTTAAGATCAAATATTCTGGAATAGGCATTAAGGTGTGGGGGAGTTGAAGGTGAATTGTTCTCTGGAGCAAATGGAAGAACTTCCTCAAAGGGAAGGGAAACCTGTTTTGATACTCACTTGGCTAATGAGATGCAACATAAAATGACTTTCTAGTTATTATGCTGAAATATGTCATGCATATTCAAAAACTATCTCTGAGGAACTGAAACAATTTAGGCAAGATGAGCTACAAAATACATGAAAGGAATTGACTTCATGATCCAGCTAATGATTAGATAGGCTTCACTGTTAAAAATAATGATTGAACCAAAAAAACCTGTACATTCACATTAACTGCAACCACTAGAAGTTACTGTGAGCATGCAGGCTGAATGGCAGTTTAATTTTGTTTCAACTCTTTGCTTTTCATTTGTCTTAAAAAAACCCAAGAGTCAATTTATGTTATTTGCATACGTGGACACTCAGCATCAGTTTTCTTGGAGCTGTCTGATGACTAAAGTATTTCCAGTTATTCATTAAGGTAGTGCAAAAGTGTTTTAACTGTCAAAACTAAATTGTTTGACACTGTAATGGTGCATATGCACCCAGTAAATTTAAGCCAAACATCAGGAAAAAATATTATCCAAGCAGCATCCACTTAACACAACCATGCAGTACTTTCCTGCCATTAGTAAAGATTTTAACTAATTCAGAGGAGAACTACCCTGCAGCATGTCAGGCTACACCTAGAACAAGTTTCCAAACTAAAATTGGTAAATTCTTAGCAGATTTACAATTGACTGAGAAACAGAGATGCTTGTCATCTTCACGATTCTTCATGTTTTTCAGCATCCTCCATGAACAAAAGCTAAGTTAATGTGTCCAGGAAAATCTCCAGAATCAGCACCCAGATATGAATGTTTGATCCATCCACAATTGAATCCCACAGACCCCAGAGTCAGCTGAGGAAGGGTCTGTGCACCCCTGCAGTGGTGGGCAGGAGGTGGGATGTGCTCTGGAATGCCCAGAGATGGTCCAGCACAGATTTTAACTGCTGCTGCTGACAGGTTTTGACCTTCAGAGCAGGACTGCAAGGACAGGGGTCAGGAAGTCTGATTCATCCTCAAACTCATTATTAAATCTGTCTCACCCAGGCTATTTAATCTCTCTCTGTTTACAGAATTAATATCTGGTTTGTTATCTTCTAATATAATATTTGGGTAATTTGGAGCCTGTATATTTTTCATATGATCTCAAGGCTGTGACTAACTCAAAGCCCTTTTACACACCCTTCCCCTGGAATCCCATCCCATCCCATCCCATCCCATCCCATCCCATCCCATCCCATCCCATCCCATCCCATCCCATCCCATCCCATCCCATCCCATCCCATCCCATCCCATCCCATCCCATCCCATCGTATCCCATCCCATCCCATCCCATCCCATCCCATCCCATCCTATCCCATCCCATCCTATCCTTTAGAATTACTGGGGCTGCAAATGGGCACTGGTTTACTTCTGCACTGAATCAGTTGCAGTATTGGGGCCCTCAGTTCCATACAAAATAACAACAACAACAAAACACAAAAAAAACCACAAAACAACAACAACAACAACAACAACGAACAAAAAAAAAAGAGCCAAAACATACCCAACAAACAGAGGGGCATGAAAAGCCTTCATGAGAGAATTTTTGAAAAAAATTTTGACATACTCCATGCACACTTCACGTGCACTTCTTGTGAGGAGGCAGAAGGGAGAGGGTGGCAGTTTTTTATTGGAACAGGCAAAACAGGCCTGTTGAAGTAAAAGATGTTTTAAGGAGAATTTTTAGAAGCACCTAGCCCCAGCTAAAGACAGGCTGAATGCCTTCGCTCCAGCTTTCCTAATCAAGTCAGACAGATTTGCTGGGTATAGAGTATTTCTTGCTTGGAGAAACTGATAATTGACCAATTTTGAATTGGAGGAACCTGTGACTTTGCTGACTAGGGCAGTTTAAACATAGAAGTTACCCATGGTAGCCTCAAGTTCCCAGAAAAGTAGAAAAATTAATTTAACATCCCAATTTTCTTTTGTTAGGAAAGCTTAAAAAAAATTTCTCTATCTTTTAAAATTAAGTTACCAAACCAACATTCTGTCTCTAAACTGACATTCACCTTGCTTGGGCATCCTGCACATTGCAATAGCTGGAGCTGATGCAGTAAAAAAGACACATAAAGTGACAGAAACAGTCATTTGAGAACCTATAAAAATGTATGGGGCCTCCATAGCTTCTCTGGGCAACCTGGCTACTCTGGGTGATTAAATGTTTCATAAATCTAATAGAGGATTGCTATCCTTGTTACTCTGATGAAAATGCCAACCACAAAATCAAACTATGTGAGACTGTTGCTGATTTGTGAAAGATGCTGCAAGGAAAGGTGCACGAAGCCAACCCCCAAATGGAAATGTGACAGGCAGTCCTGTGTTGGATGGTGCCAGCCAGAACAAGCCTGGTGGCAACACAGCTGCTTCAGCAGATAAAATTGGTCCTGATGACTTGGACACCTTTGTGTGGCACTGCTCCATGCCTGGAATGTGTCACACCAAACTGCAGTGTTCAGCTTTATTACCTCAAATTCATATCAAATTAATGCTGAGCAAAGAGCTTTCAACAGAGCATTGCCATCCTCAAAGTGTGGCATATTTATGGTATGTCAGAGGCTAAATGAATTTACTATTAACATGCAAACTAAAATCTAACCCCCTACACTGTGAGCTCAAATGAAGTATTAATAATCCAAGTGGATTTTTTCATGCTCCACACTACAGATTTGGATAGAGCCCAACCCATTCACCTGCAGCTGCAGCATCATTACCATCATACACACACAAACAAAGTGGGAATATGTCATTTGATCAATAAAGTAAATACATCTGATTAACTACCACAAACAGCTGATGTATCAACTAAAACAGTGCTAATATCTCCCTACACTCATCTTGTTTTCTTTTTCTTTCCTTTTATTTCAATGCTGTCTTTTACAATGAAAATATGTTTTGCTGACAGAAAGAGAGCTCCATATTTTTTTTCATAAAGAAGATCTTTTGTAACCACAAAGGACATGTAACTGCTCAAGAAAAGATATAGGAATTTAAAAATATGAAACTCATGTTTCCCATATTTATATCTTTAGAAAGATAGCTGTTTGTGCATCCTGAAGATGAAATGTTTTAATTGAAAAATTTCCCAAGGTTTACAAATAGCTTGTTCATTCAATCCACACATCTCTTCTTTATTAATATATGATATAACGGGTTTGGAAGTGATAGCCTTGCTAAAGCTGAATTTGGCAGAACACTGATATTCTTTCAGCTGGTAAGAAATGTACAATAAAATTATAAAACTAGAGGGAATTAATTTTGACAGTGGAAGAAAAGTGTCTTTATTGAAGTATAGTGGTATCAGGATCTGCTTTTTTCTTGAGAAGTGCTCATAGTTTATCTCACACCATTAGCACATCAAAGCTTGTTTGCCCCTGGTAACAAAAACTGGAAATATTTTTCACAAAGAGTTGCTGCAAGGCAATCTCTGCACTTTAAACACAGCTGGCTGTGCAAACTCTAAACTGAAAGCACTGTCCATAAAGTTGCCCTGATTAACACATCAGCCCTTTTACTAAAAGGTAAACAAAATTGAATGTTAACAGGTTAATGCAATACGGTTTAAGAAAATAAGGGTTCAAAATATGTTCTCATTACCTTTCTGAGTCATACCCTACTTTTAGTGGATAGAAGTTTTGGCTGTTGCCCTGGCAGCTCATTCTGCTTTTCTTTTTGCTGTGGGTCAGGCAAGCAAATACCGAAATACCAGCAAATAAATCTACAAAGGAGGATGGAAAATAGCATCAGGGAAAATAACTCAGTATTTTTCAGGTTCTTGCTTGCCCACCTCTTGCAGAGGAACAGCAAGCTGATATTTATGCACTTATGAGGCTGAAGTAGCCCCTCACAGCAAAGGAATGGGGCTCCCTGCTGCTCCTCAGTTCCTTACAGAGGTCAAGGCTTGTGGCTGGGCACAGCTCTCACACCACAGAGCCCCTTCCCTGCTCATTTGAGCCATTCCCTCCTGCTCTGCTCACAGCCCTGCTTGCTCTCACCTACCTCAATGGATAAAATTCCCATCAGTGAGCTGCAAGCTCCAGAATACTGCCTGGGAAATGGGTGATGATCCATCTTCATCTTCACTAGCACAGGGATTCAAACATCAGCCCAGATGGACTTGAAGCCAAACTTCAGGCACAACCTTTATTGTTTTCCATTTGGGAACGTGGCCATAAGATCCCAGCTGCTTTTAAGAAAGGATAAGAAAGGAGAAAACCAAATCCCTGAGGATTTCATCCCACAGACAATTGAGATACTGCCTTTACAAAGCCATGAGAGTGCAGGTGAACTACTTCACTCTCATCCTACTGGGAAAGAGGTTTATTGGCACTGATCCCCAGGTTTCAGCCCCCATAGAAATGAAAGTGGTAGGAACTAGAAAGTATACAGAGAGTTTCAACTTTAAATGCTGAAAACAAGGGGTGGATATTCAGCTCATAGTTCTATGTCAACTAAAAATCAGTTTAGGCCCCACAGGATAATTTATACATCACTAGCAGACACAACATCTGAGAAGACCAACTACCACCTTCTAATCATTCAGAAGGAAATTCTGATATGGAAAGCCTGTTAGAGAATTGGATTTAGGATTACTACTTAAATGCAGCATTTCTATAAACACATAGGTATTTATCAACTTACCTACTCAGATGCCAGGAAGTGTTGCTCTTCAATTTCAGAAAATCTATGTAACTTATTATGCAATTAACAAGCATCTTGGTCAACAACAGTTATGAACACCTGAAATCCCAAAAGCTAATTTAGTTTGTCTGAATGCAATTCAGAAAGAAGTCAAGAAGAGAAAATTGACTATAAATAACAGGTATGATTCAGTTGTCTCCCCAGACTGGAGATGATAGTGACATTTAGAAGGAAAAAACTTCTGGAAATACATTTTGTGGAAATCATATTGGGGACTATTTCAAAGCAATTCATCAGGATGACATAAATGTGTGATACAATTTTGGTTCACACATTCTGGATGTCCTTTCCACTTCCATCTGAATCAAACCTTCTAAACATGAAAGACTTAACTGATCAATCTAGAGAAAATATAACGTGGCAGGCATATTAAGTCACAGATTTTGCAAAAATTATCAATGCAAACTTGTTTATTCTTCATCAAAAATATTTTTTAAAAAATGTGCAGAAGGAACTGGCTACCAAAGTAAAGACAATTTAATGACACTTCAGAGAAATATGGGGAAAAAAAGCTTTGACTACGTGTCTTTGAAAATAACTTTTAATATAGAGCAGGACAGAAACAGCTGAGTTACTGAACACAGTGCATTGCCTGAGTTTTTCACAACTCAGAAATGAGATGCACAAGTTAAGGGAATGAAAGGCTTTCCCTCCTCCAGATGGTAAGCTAGCTAGTCAGTAATTGATTTTAATCACCCATTCCTGACAACATTCTTTGCCTAGGTATGGCTCAGTAGCTACTGATGTCTGAAGCTGAAAGAATATGGTACTTATTTTCAGTCATTTTATGGTCTCATTCCCAAAAATCACAGTGAGCTTTCAGTAGCACAGTTAAAAACATTAGTATATCTTCTTGTTCTGTGCTTTAGTGCTTAGTTTTAACTCCAGGTGCACTTTAAACTGAATTTACAAAAACGCCATATATCTTTTCCAAGCCGCTGATTAAGCTACCAGATATAGATATTTATTACCTAATGCACTTGGTTTAGTAGGCCACAGGTTCTTATTTTCTATTCTCTCTTGCATAAGATGTAACCAGAGCTCCTTGACCTCTATTTTTATTAAGTTGCTTCAGTACTTTTACCAGAAACTGTCACCAAAGCTCAGCCCAGTCGATTTAATTTTACTATACTTCAATGTGAGCATAATTAAAAGCATTTTTCTATATTTCTATCTTCCCCATTTGCCTCCAGTAATTTTTAATGATACCAGCTATTTTTCACCTTCACTTAAGTATTCCTGGTCATCCCACAGGGTTATGTGAGACAGCCCCACAGCCACCATGTGATGAATAAAGGGCTCTTCATGTTTTCTTCTTCTCTTCATTTCATATTTCTTTTAACTGGCTATTGCACTCCCAAAAACTTGGAGCCTTTGTTTATTCCTTTAATACAATAATAGGCTGTCCCTAAATTGCCTCTGAAAGCAGTCACAGAAGTCCAAGGACTTTAAACAATGCAAGTGCCTGAGTCTCCTGGGTTTCAGATGATTTCCCTGACCATGAAATATTGAACAGCATTCTCTGATGATACCCTCCAGAAATTGCTCTCTGAAAGTCCTAACACTGACAGACTGCTGCAAAGGATTAAATAATCACCATCAGTCCATGATCCTCTCCCCTGTTTTATGTCTCACCAGATAAAAGAAAGACAGAGGAAATTTCTTGCACCTCAAGTGAGATCATCTGTACTTCAGAAGGAAGTGATATAAAACAGTTCTACTACTGGGCCTTTGTGGAGGACTTGAACCAGCTACAAATCAAATAATTTTATTTTGAAAATAGATTCAAGTATTCCAAAGGAAGAAATTCTCAGCTGTGCAGAGGTAACACAAATACAAGAAGCTCTCTAACCTTCACAGAATATTTTCTCCTGTTTGGGCTTTACAGTTGCTACAACAGAAGACTTAAGTACATCATGTACTCAAAACTATCACATAATTTTTGTTATTACAACTGCACTACAGGCATCTCTCAAATTAAATACCACATAGAGTCCTCTCATTTGGTTGATACAGTAACAGAATATTGTGTGTAGCCACCCATGTTCTTCACTGGGTTGTGCTGAAACCAATCTAATTTTGTGAGACAAATGAGGTGTTCTGATTCCAGGACTTGATATCCCAGCATTACAAAAACATCAAACGACGTGAAGATTCTTACCACTCAGAGTTCAGACAGAAAAGCTATTTTCTCTTTCCTGAATTCCAGGAAGGTATATGTGAAGGGAACATCCCTCAGCTATTTGGAGGATGTCTGGAAAACAGAAAAAGTTGGCATTGACTTATAAATTACATGAATCGAAATAATAATTAAGTATAAAAATATTGATTTAGTACAGTGGCAAGACAGAGGATCAGCATCAAAGAATGAACAAAGGCAGTTACCCAGAGAATTCTTTTAACTGAGCCTAAGTATCTCAGGAATTAAGTACTGTGATGTTGCAAAGAGTGCAAGATCAGCTCTGCCCTGACTTTACAAAGTTGCCAAATTTCAAAGCCATCCAAAGGTGTATTTGATGAGAACTGGTGACTTCCACACAGTTCTCAGACAAGTGATGTCCTTGTCTTACCCACTGACACTACCCAGCAATCTCAGCTGAGGAATGGATTTTAGAAGGGAATACAGCATCCTGTCCTTACACAGAAGTGGCAGAAGAAAATTCTGCCGATCAAAACCCACCCCCAAAAATGTTTGAAACTTTTGGAGACCATAGCTTACACCTCTGAATAGCAAGAACACTACTTTGTTAAATGGCACTGAAGGATTCTGTGCTGGTTTTCCAAAGGTGTGCCCACACTCTGTGAAGGGAGGCAGCTCTTAACTGGTTGGTTGGAGGCAGGAGAGCTCTGTTTGCACAGTGATCCCTTGGCTGCTTATCCCTGCCTGGGAGGAGATCAGGCAACTCCCAGTGCTGTGAGGTGTCCATGAATCTGCAACTGTGAAGACTATCTCTGCAAGCACATTTAATGCATAAATTTTAACATGATTTTAACATGGAAACAAGAGTCTTGTGAAAGTATCAGCCTGGACTACACTGAATAGAAGTCATTATTCCTAATGGCACAAGCTGGCAATATTTTCTACTATTATTATACTAAGTAAGAAAGGAAGTTTAGCAGCAATGTAAACGAATATTTTCATAAAAACAAATTAGTAAGACTGATAAACAGTCTCCTGTTAATAACAATCTCCTACAGCAGCAACACAGACCACAGTGTGTCCTCTAATGTACATTCTCCTTAATAATGAGTAATAAAGCAGTGATATGTTCTCACTCTGAAGAACAGAAAAAGCAGTTCAGATTTTATTGTTCAGGAAAGCATGTGAGTTAATTAGTCCTTGTGGGTAATTACATCTGATTACAAAGAACTTTCTCAGACAAAATAATGTTTTCTTATTTTTATGAAAATTCACAGTGCAAACCATGTAAATTTGCATGTGGTTACTATTGCTCCATTTTTTCATTGCCTGTGTGCACCCCCCAAACCTGGGACCCTTTTGTGCCAGACACTGAGCAAACACATGACAGTCACTACTCCCAAATGCAGAAGAGGGGGACAAAGCCATGCAGTTCTTTTCACTTAACAGTAAACTGAAGAACAGGGGCTGTTTAGATGTTTTTGATATAAATTTTGCCACAGTTTTTGGCAGAAACAGGAGCCAAGCCCAGTTCACCCTAGAGCCAACTCTAGTACCAGGACCAAAAAAAGCATCTTTTCCCTCTAAGGCTCATCATACATCTTTAGGAAGAAAAAAAATCAAGCATTAATTTGCAGGACTGGTGTTTAATGACTTGTTACTGTAGTCAAATAATTCAGTGTCAAATGCTTATGATTTTTTAATGATTCACTGGCATATGCAGGGTCCATACACATAGAGGTGTCTGGTTACTGCACTGCCTCGATGGAAGCTGTAAAGTAGAATTCAAACATCCTTCATCACTTCATTAACGAAACAAATTTATCTTCTAATAGAAAAGAAGTCCTTCAGTGTTCTAGAACTCCATTTTACATTCATATATAGCCTGTACCTTGTCTGTTTGCATTAAAAGAAAATCCTTTTGATCAATGCTCTGGCAATGAAATTGCACTCCCCTGAATACAGTTCTCAGCCAGCCTGCAGTGTAAATGATACTTAATAGATAAAGAGACATGCTGTCAGGATCAGATATGCATGTGTTAAAGCTCAATTGTCCCTGAGGTAGCAAGGAATAAAAGCCTTTCAGATAACACATTGCTGTCTGGTCGCATCTGTAATACATTTCAGAATAAGCAACAGGGCTTCGTTCCTCCTCTTCGCTCAACTTACTTCCCTCTGTACAAGGGCTCCATTAGGGGAAGTGAGAAAACTTTATCACTTGCAAACTGGGAGATTGAGACGGAGGAAACCAATGTACCTGACCAAGATTATGTTTCCTCTTGGTGTCCAGGTGGCACTAGAAGTCAGGAATCTAAAGATTCCAACCCATTACCAGTTCATCAGACTACGCCCCTGCCACTGCCATCCAAATGGCACCTCAGAGGTTTATTCTACAAGGAGATTTACTCAAAGCCTTAACAGCATTTTACTCATCCTCCTTATGATGAGCCAGTGAGGAATAAGCTCCTTAGTGTGTAGTACAGAAATGGCCACAGCTACACTGATCCTTCTCCATTTATTTGGGCAGCATCCACTCCTGATCCATTCTCTAACATGAAACCAAAAAGAAGACCTAAAAAAATCAGTAACTGAGTCCTGGGAGTCCTTACACAATCACAGCACAGTGAGGTATGAGATACTTCCAACCCAGGTTTGTGCTGAGGACTGCTTATGTTTCTAGCATAAACTTATTGGGAATTAAAAAATTTTGAGATTTAAAATAAAATATACAACTCTACCTTTGTTTTTGCTGTATATCCCAGTCAGCTACAAAGTCCCCTGAAATTCTTGACAATCAGTAGCCCCAATTTAAATAAAAAGCTATCAAAATTTGAACTCTTCTTCGACCAAGACAAAACCATAGTACATAAGGAAAAAACAAAATATTTTGGTTGACCAAAAGAAAATTTCAGCCCATGTAGGACTATGGGTTTCTCTCCCTTGCACTGTAAAGGAAGCTGGCTTGAGCTACTTCTTTATAGGTATCATAAGATCAGGCCTATGGAGAGCCATGAAGAAAAAAAAAAATCTTTCAAAAGAGGAATTTGATATGATTGGTTAGAAAAGAAACTCTGACAAGTGGATACTCTATCAGACTACTAGGAGAAGAACATGCTGCTTTTTTTCTTGCTTTTATTTTTTTTGATAAAGAAAGAAGCAGAAGGCAACAGTATTATTAACAATTGCATCAGTCTCCAGACATATTGCAAATGTTCCCAAAAGTTACTGCACAAACCATTTCAGCTTGAGAGAAAATCAAATTTATTTGGAAAGTTCTTATGCAGCTACTGACCATAAAAATTATTTCAAAGCACTGTCTTCATCTCCAGCATTGTTTCCAGCTGTGTTTGAACAAATCTGATTTCCTCTGTCATCATGTGCAGCTGTATTTCCCTTGTATTTGCTTTCTTTTGAAAGCAGTCCACTGTGAAAAATTCAAAGGAAATGCAACTTCATTCCATCGTTTTTACATTTCTTCCCCACTCTGGTCACTGATCCCAGACACATATAATAAAAAAGAAGCTGAGTCTGAAATTACACTAAAGGAGAATTATTTTAATGTACACAGGGACTCATGAGGTCTGCCCTTAAAAACAAAGTGTATCAATGTCAGGGCACTGATCGACCCTGCTCCCCTCTGCTCAGAGAAATCAGGAATTGCTCTAGTGCTGCCTTCTGGAGCAGTAATATACAGAATGCAAGGAAATGTGTATATCAAAAGAAGAAAATTAAACCCCAAAGACTTCACTGAACAGGCAGGATGAGAGAATAAATGTACATTGTCACATGTTAATGCTTTTTTAGAAAATGTTTGGAGACGAGAGGACAAAAGGGAGGGAAGGGGAAAGACAGCAATTATTCATTATCTGTCATCCCTGTCGGGCCCTCTCGTTCACACACATTCATGCACATCCAGGCACACCAAAAACACAGAGGGAAGAAGGAGGGGAGGGGCAGGGAGAAGGAAAAAAGGAGGGGCTGCATAGAAAGCTAAACTAAGAATAAAAATTCTCCCTGAATCCAGATAACAATGCCTGTTTTTCCAAGATATGTCAAAATACTGAAGAGAAAAATGGAGGAGAGGAATTTGCCCTCTGTACAAGACAACTGATAGCAGGGGCCTGTGCTGACACAGACCCCAGCTTCATTCATAAATACCTCTGAAAACCTGAATTAAGCTGCTTATTATCCTGGGACATAATATGACCAGCTGTACAAAAATCAATGTCTTCTGTACAGACTCCTGCTCAACCAGTTGAGAAATCAATCAGCTAAGCCTCAACGGCTGCCAGAGGAGCAGCCAAGGGCATACAGCCATAACACTAAATTTAAACAGAGATTACAGCACCTATTTCCCCAGCAAAACGTTTCTGCATCAAACTGTAGGAACTATCATTCAGAGCTGCTGCCACAAATGCCAGGGAAGATGAGAAACAGGAATTCTGTGTGTGTGAAGTGTCACAGCTAAACAGCACAAGGTTTTTCCCTGCTCTGTATCCCTTTCTCTTTTGTGAAATATCCTCAGAGCACCTGACCCAGGCACAGAAGAGCTTTCAGGGCACAGAATGCCTTCACCTGTCTGGTGAGAACATTCAGCACTTGTCTTCCTCATACTGGAGTGTGAAAAAGATCCACCAGGGTTTGGTGACCACAGTTACTGAGTGAAGGTCTTTGGTACCTGCCCACAACTAAAGAAAGAGGGAAGTTTTATAAATGCTGATGAGCTTTTAGTGCAGATCTGAAAGAAAAGGAAAATACCCAGCTATGTCATGCAGAGGTCTGCTTTCCCTCTTAGGACCTTTGGACCTCTTTTTCAGCAGAGAGCCGAGGGAGGAGGAAGGAAGAGTGCAGGAGAAATTCACAAGAATTCAGCTGGGTGAAATCCATTATTTCAGAAATTAAGAAAACTTTAGTTATTGCATAAAACAACTGCTTTTCAAATGCTGTGATTTCCAGAGCAGAGCACTGAGGATGGTTCTCACTCAGTTCTCAGCTCCCTCTTTCAGGGCTTGGCGACAACTGCTGTGACAATGGGCTCCACCTTGGCAGCTGCCATGCCCTGCTCTTAGAGCCTGCAAAGCTGGGTCTTCATTTTGGACTCTCTGAGAGTTGAAGAATGGAGATTTAAAGATGACCATCTGCATGCTGCACTGCAGGAGAGATACATGCAGGGAGGACACCCTTTTTTGTTCTAATACTCTTCAATCTGTTGTGAGAGTTACTTCTGATTAAATGAGTTAAACAATCTGGTGTGATTTTCTGTTCCTATAAGTTAATGAACTTTTCGGCTGTGTTAGTCATCAGCATGCAAATCAAACTCCAACATGATTTAGAATAGAAAGAAAAACAGAGTGAAGAGAGAGCTGGGGTTCCTGTGTACAGCAGGTTCAAGCTCAGCCAGTTTTCTCTGTGTCCTGCCTTTGTCAAGGCTGTGTCCTGATGCAGAGAGAGATGCTGAGTGCCCACCTGCCCTCCCTGCTGGGCCAGGGAGCAGGAGAACCCAGCACCAGGGAGGTTCTCCAAATGAGGTGCTTGTGAGAGCTGAGCCAGGCTCCCAAAGTCCAGGTTAAAAAGGACTCTGAATGATTTTTTAGAGAATTATTGCCTGGGTAGAATTCAAATAAGTAAAGAAATATGTCCATTGTTTTAAATCCATCTAGAGATTTATATTCACAATGTTCAATCTCCCATCAAGAATGTTCAATACATTTTGAAGTCATACAATTAAGGGAATTGTTAAGAAAGCACACACAGGCAATAAACCAACAACAATATATCCTTGTGATAAATTGATCCTTATGGGTCCCTTCCAGCTCCAGCTATTCTATGATTCTTTGATCTTTGTAGGTGACTCTTGCAAAATATCAGAGCACAAGCTCTCTGAATATTTCTCCATGGACAAATCCAGTGATCAGAGCTTTTGCACAAGTACCAGTAAATCACAGCACAGAGAAACCCAAACAAGTGGAAACAAAAGGGTGCCTGGTTAAGTGTTGTCTCCCCAGACTAAACAGATGGATTTGCATTCCATGAGCAAGGACAGCATCCCCCATGTCAACAGAGGTGTGGAAAGAATCTGCAGAAGGGGATGCTCTCATGTCCCAAAGAAAAAAGATCCGAGGAACCTCTGGGAAAGGAAAAGCAGCTGATCAAAATGATCCACTCCTCTGTAATGTAGTAATTTCAGTCCCTCCTGCACAAAATCTGAGACTGCAGCAGTCAGGATCTGAGGAGGCTGGGTTAGTACTCAGTGGTACTAAACAGTATTCCCTGCCTGGAATCTTGATAAACAAACAAGAGGGGAATAAAATCATACCAGAGACAAAAAACAAACAAACAAACAAAAAAAAACCCAAAAACACAAAAAAACCCCACATAAGTGAGGGTAAAAATAGAGACAGAAGAAGGGAAGGTATGACTGGACTACAAATTAAAATTAAAAATCTGGGGGTTCAGTTGCCTGTCTCTTACTAATTATAAGAAAAAATGTCAGAGGATCAAGGAAAATACTGTTTCACAGCTCAGATACGGGACTTTCCCCCTCTAAATTTTTAACTCTACAGGAAAATAATCTATCACAGCTGATACAAGATAATCAAATAATTCTCCAAATTTCATTCTTTTCTTCAGCTTTTCATCAGCTACATATCCAAGACTGAGATAGTCAATGACATTTTGGCTGATTGCAGATTCAAAGTCAGCCATAAAAAGGCTACTGTATTTTAAATGCTGTATAATCTTTCACTGGGTTTAATATTTTTATGATGTACATTGTGCAGATATGTCTACAAGATAGACCACGTTTAGAAAATGGATTAAATAACTTCATAGTCCTTTTATTCAAGACGTGTTATGAGTAAAAAAAATTAAAGGGAAGATAATATTTACTGTGAACTCTTTCTTCTCTTTGAAGTGGAAAGTGAAGTATTCTGTAGCTAAATGGAAAATGACTCATTTTCAGAACATAAATCAGTGTTTTAACTAAATTGAATTAATTGACATTTGCTATCTTAAGGAGAAGATTGTAATTTTTCAGCAATATCTAAGTCTAAAGTCCTTGTTCATAAAAGGTGGGAAATGAAGGCTCATAAAGGGGGAAAATAACAAAACTCCTTTTTACTGGTTAATCTTCCTTGCAAATATTTTTTCCAGGAATATATAGATTCTCTGCTAATGGATGCATGTTCAGGGTCCTAGAGCAACCCCCTGTGAACTCAAATTGCAAATAAACCCATTTCAATCATGGAATGAAACAAAACTCTCTGTATTAAAAGAGCCAACCATAGAATGGGAAACCATACTTTAGTAGGGAGAACACATTTCCTGAGTCCTAAAATGGATTAAGTGTTTAGGTTTCAGTTCCACAATGAAAAGGAACTTGGATCATCTGGATATTCTGTGCAGTTCTACAGAAGTGTCAGGGGACAGAATCCTGAATGAGTAAAAGTACTGGAAAAAGTCTCTGTAGCTTTAATTGAGCAAGGATTTTACTCAGCATTTCAACCATATGAATACAGATATAAAATATACTGTTGCAAATACAGTTTTAATTTACTCCTGTGAATCCAGCAGGAGAAGTCTGAAACCACAGAGGCAGAACTAAGGTAAGAACATGTTCTATTATATTTAATAATAACAATTTCCAAAGCAGGAGAATAATATCTGTTGACTGGAGACAGAGCTAAAAAGTCATGCAGGAAAAAATTTTCTCACAGTCTCTCTCACAATCAGCTCAAATCAAAAGCTTGATTTTACTCTTCTATAAAACAGCCCCATGCCTCTAGTGAAAGATTTCTGGAATACAAATGCAAGGCTCAGGATTAAATTTTTTAATGAGAGAAATTATTGCCTTTTTGAACACTCCTCTTCTGAAAACCTTTCACCTTCTATCAGCACAGTTCACACAACTAAACAGCTCTTGCTCTACCAGCTGAAGTCTAAATATTTTGATTATATTTCTGCACTGTATTTCTACATGACCTGAATTAGGAAGACACTTTAGTCACATACCTGATTTTACATGTTGGGTTAGTTCCCTTGCAATCAAGTTCCTAAAGTTCTTAAAATACAGCATTGTCTCAAGAATAATTTGATTTTCTTGGCTGATTTTTCAACCTAAATGGATTCACATTTTCATGCGGGCATTTTCCTGTTCTGACCTTTTTGAATTTGACTGTCCATAATTAACCTCCTGTTCATTTTCACAACATCATTAGGAGAGTAATTAGTCCATGGGCTGCTGAACTGAATGTGATACATTAAAAAAGCAGCAATGGCCAAACCATGACTTCCTTTCATCTCTTATAAGTGCATCTCCTGTGTTCATAACTAGGTTGTTTGTTTTTATTAAACGCCTCTGAGAGGTGATATGTTAGAGCTCTACAGCTAGTGATTAAAACATCTCCTACTGAAAAATTTCCTTGGCCTGGTCTTCCCTGAATCCTTCCCCAGGTTTCAGGAATTAAAACCATGGTACCTCTCAGGGAGAAATAAGAATAATTTTAAAGCTATCCCTGGGCTGGGATAACCTCTGGCTGTTATTATTTGGATATCTGAGAGTCTGCCTAAAGCTACAGTAAAGATTGTACAGCACAGCTGGAATCACTGCAGCACTGTACTCTGCATTACCCAGCAGGAATATCTTATCTTAAATCATCCCAAAAATCTGGCTGTTATTGACAAGAGGATTGTTTCTCCTCTCTCTAACTCAAGCCATATCAGACCTCTTCATTTATTCCTCAGGATTTCATTCAAATCCTACTGAAATTCTTTTGTAGAGTCATGGCTTCACTAAATTCAACATATTTTTTTCCTTCACTTACTTACATTTTCTAGCTGCCTTTCCTTTGTGCCTCTAACTAGGCAATCATTAAATTTAATTTGGAAACTCACCTGATGACAGAGAAGGAAAGAAAGAGAGAAAGAGAGAAAGAAAGAGAGAAAGGAAGAGAGGAAGGAAGAGAGGAAGGAAGGAAGGAAGGAAGGAAGGAAGGAAGGAAGGAAGGAAGGAAGGAAGGAAGGAAGGAAGGAAGGAAGGAAGGAAGGAAGGAAGGAAGGAAGGAAGACAAGGAGTTATATTCTTCTGGGTTTTATTTTTATTTTCACTGCTTGGGAAATAAGCAATGATAATTCACTGGAAATGGAACCATTAATTTATCCATTGGCAATTCTTGAGAGAAATTTTAGGGTAGCCAGACCTATTAATCTGGAAGCACCTCCTCTATTTTTAATGATTTGCTTTTGCTTTTAGCACACTGCTATCAGGAACTGAAGAAGTTATTTGGACATGTTTGAAAACACGACTTTCCACAGAAAGCTTCATCTGCTCATTAATTATTTGCCTTGAAGCTCTCATCAAAGGTAGATGACAGAATGTTATTTCAGCTACCTGCCCTAAATCCTTTGAAGAGGCTTATTTATGCCATTATTACAGTATAAATGTATTGAAATAAAAAGGGTTTTACCATCTGCAAACTTTCCACCCCTTACAACGGGAATTTCAATGTATGCACCTGTCACTTTTTCTCAGTTCCAAGAACTAAAAGAAGGTTAGTTTCAATGATGCTGTTGTACACCATAACGACACAGACTCCAACTTCAGAAGGCTGGAAATGACTCCTCTATTTTTGGGATGTGTCTCCCTTTTATACTATTTTACACAGACCAATTTGATTGGTGAAACAACAAAAACCTCTTCAATCACATTGGTCAGACCAGAGGGACATCAAGAAGAAGTCCTTCCTAGGGAAAAGAATGTAAGCAAAGTTACAGTTACAAAAACATGTCTCGTGTTTACCAAAAACACTCTTGGAAAAAAATTTCAGAAAACCAAAACATCTCAGGCACAAAACCAGGGCTACCTTTCAAGAACCTCCCTGATGGAAATTTCACTGCACTGGAAAGGCCTTTAGAAGTTTGTTTGGTGAGTCTGCACGTGAGGGTTGCACTGAAGCACCTGAGAGCTGGTGAATGATAAAAAGGGTTTCTCAGCTCCCTCTGTGGGAATATTTCTACCTGAGGCTCAGCTGAAAGAAGAGACAGTGGCTCTCACACAATTCCCTGAAGGAGCAGCCTTCATTTGATCCCTCAGTGATCCTCTTCATTTGTCTGGCTCTGTGCAACCTTGGATCCTCTCCAGCTGCTGCTCCTCCCTCACTGCCCTGCACAGGGGAAGAGAAAGAGTTGCTGTCCAAGGTACCTCTGCTGCGTCCACGCACAAATTTATTGGGCAGCCCCATCAAGGATGCTTTTAACTCTGTTCATTTAATCTTCTACCACTAAAATCTACTGCAAAATGTTAGTGACAAACTTTACATTCCATTCATGTTGAATCCAGAAAAGACAGACAGCTCTGTCCATTTCTAGCAGCAGGGAGTGAGTGCATGGGCAACCCACAAAGTCATCTCACTGCTGTGACACTTGCAATCACTGGGGCCAGGTTTCAGGAGGAATCAATTACAGCTGATACCAGTTTTTCAGGTTTTCCTCAATTTTCCAGTGCAATATTTTTTGTAAAACTTCACTAAGTACATGAGGTATGTCAGTCAGCTTTCTTTAATCAGAAATCTCTTTTCTGATATTTATTATGTTTTGCTTGTGCTTGGGTCTATTACACCTACCAAGAGCTGACGATAAATCTCAGGGGGTTTTTCACAGTTATTAGTCCGAGCCCTGTGCACTGGTGATCCATTTCCCACAGCACAAAGTGCTTGAGGTAAATTAGTGTGGAAAAGGAACCCTTCATTTCTTTGCATGACAGGGGGAAATGGATGATTTAGGATTTGGACAGGTTTGTGGTCTGCCCAGATTTAGTGTTTTTTCTGTGTACCATGGTAAAGCCTGAAAGTGTTATACAGCTTGGGGAAAATATCCACTGTGTAGTAATTGCAGTTCTGGGCTTATTTTCTGTTTACACATTATTATCTGACTGCCCATTTAGGAGAAATAATTAGAACTCAGCTAATTATAAATAAGACAGATTTGTTCTTTCTGGCAAATTCCTTAATGTAACTTATTACCCTTGGCAGAAAAGCTACCATGGCATGAACCTCTTAAATAAAACCTGCATGGTGACCTTTCCATCTGTCAAACTATCATAAATTAGGAGATCAGTAACAAAGAGGATGAGACCTTAAAGGCTGGTTCTCAAGCATGGATAGCATGTGTCATTTATTTGACAGACAAGCTTATTTGCCTTCATTTCATCATTTTGATCTTCTTTCCTGCTGTACCAGGACACCCATGGGGGACCAAGCATCTGATGGACAATTCCTGCTTTCATCTATACCTGCAAAACATTGAAAAACTCCAGTTGTGCCAACATTCAACAAAAGGCAAATGTTATTCATGGGGTGCTGAAAAATCTAGAGGTTTTTAGTGAGATATATGATTTTGGCAGACTTACAGGAAATAAACATTCTTTCCATATGACAGAAATTAAATACTTGAGTTCTGTCCAGTTTCAGATCATATTAGACCAATGCAAAGAAACCTGTTGGTATAGGAACTTGAAGAGACTGATGTTTCTGGGGCTATCACCCCAACTACAGTAATTTGTCACACACTGAAATGAAAATTGACCTGTGACAACTTGTTCCAGTTGCAGGTCTGTGCACCCATGAATTTCATTAAAATTCAGAATTTGGTCAAGATTTTGGTCTGGTCATGTTCCTGTTGAAGTTTCAAGTCTTCCTTCATCCACTTTAAGGTTTTCTCGATGCCCTGCCCTCTCTCTTACATGTGTCTAGCAGCAATTAAAGCAAAAAGATAGAGAAACCATTCTGCTACAGTGATCCATCACATCTGAAATATATTTGATGCCTTGACTCAAGGGAAGCAAAAAAGATCTTTCTTAATAAAAGAATCTACTGGGTCCTGGCTGAGGTTCAGAGCACACAGAGCACCTACTGTCTATTGAAAGCATAAATGTAATTGTTTCATTAAAAGTCAGTATCTCTAAGATGCTGGAATTTGAAACTAAAATCCTGCAGTTGCATAATTTATTTAGAAATTCTATCACTTTTATTCAGACACTGTCAATATTACAAAGACTTAAGCAAACAACTTTGTCTTAAAATGTGATTGCTTTGTTAACTACAGAGACTAGAATATAAGATTGGGTATCAGATAACAAGATATCAAAGAAGCACATTCCTCTCTGGAAAGAGAGGCTGTCTGAGGGTAGAAGTTCTGCATTTGAGCATCACCTAAGGAGGCTGGTACCGAGGGGTCTTGTGGGGAGGCACTGCCTCCTGTGGTTACACTCTGACTCAGAGCAGCCTTCCCCTGTCGGGATGAGCTGACTGGGAGCAGGCTGTTGCTCACCAGCCTTGCCCACCCTCCTGCAGATGCTCCCAGCCCTGCTGGCTGTTCCTGCTGCCAACGGGGAACCTCCCACAGCCCAAAGCACACAGGAACAGGCACTGCAAATGTCATGGGCTGCAAAAGATGGCACTTCTGATCCTGCTCCAAAACACCCAGCTGAGAACTGACAAACTGATCTGCAGCCTACAGAAAATCTCATGCAGGGAAACCTTTTCTGATTGGATGTGGCCTCTTGTTTACACAGAATTTTGAACCTAAATTACCTTATTAGAAGCATGAAATAGAAGGAAAGTGAACATTTAGGCAGGCAGATTTTCTTTTTTCTCTCCTCCCTCTAGTGAATAGGTAACACCTACCTCACAATCACCTTACAGGTGAAAGGTATCACCTCACTGAAAGGTATTTTTGTGTACCAATATAAAGAAAACTTATCTGTGCAGGTTTTCTCAGGTCTGAAAGTTTTTGATTTCAATTTTCTTTCCTTGTCAGATGTATATTATTATAGCAACTGAGCTATGCTCAATCTCAACTGGAAAGAAAATAATCAATTTGGAAGCAACAATGCCTAAATTCATTAAGTACAGAATTCTCATTTTTATTGTATTTCCTTCATATTTTCCTAGGGCTTCAGATGGGCTAACACACAAGTCAGACTGGAATAGTTTCCTTACATCAGAGATTAAACACTGATTTCTTCCTCTTCATCAAACTGTTTGTTATTTATCCTTGTGTAGACCACTGAGCCCCTCACAGCAGCAGTTTCATAAACACAATTTATACTGCAGAAATGTTGTCCTTATTTAGCATTTCAAAACAGAAAAACTCCAAACCTGAGGAGAAACAGTGAGAAGAGGGAGTATATAGTAGGAAAAAGTTCCTAAGCAGAGAGCAGAAAGATAAAAATGTAACATGCACATAGCAGAAACACTGAGCCAATCTTCAGATTCCATGGGTAAATCCAAAGGAAGCTGCTGTGATCCTCCAGACATCTCAAATTGGATGTGTGTCAGAGCTTTCCCACACAAGCCTTGTTCTCCTTTCTCAGTACTGGTAAAATTGTTCCAAAACCTCCAAGATTATGTATCTCCCTTCTCCAGCAACTTCCTGTGTTTTTCAGCACAAGACAAGACGTGTGGCTGAGGCACATCCACCCTGCCCTTCCTGGCTTCTCCATCAGGACAAGCTGGGACAGACACTGGGACAGAACAAGCTGGAAGAAGGACAAGGAAGAAAGAGAACTTGCTCAGGCTGAAGCCTTACTTTGCACAGTAGAGCTGGAGCTGCTCCTCCTGGGCTGATAGATGCAGGACTCCTCCTTGTGCCCTGCTCTCAGAAGGAGAAGTCCAGCAACATCCACAGAAATCCTCCCTGAGAGCTCCAGCTGCACCTGCTCTCTCCCAGTTTGGGTGATGCCCAGGGGAACAACCTGTCAGAGCAAGCCTCGTGTGTCCTCACTGTGGGCACTTTTCTCTTCATGTCCCCTGCCCTGGGATTGAATTCACTGCCTGGGTGAAGTGTTGATGGGCTGGATTTCCCCACCTGAAACAGGGGGCTTGGCTTGGCCTCCCCCTGCCATACACAGACCCAGGCAGGGTCAGTGCCTGTGCCAGCCCCTGTCTGTGCCACTGATCCCACAGCAGCATCCCAACAGCCACTTATCCCACCCTGCACANNNCAGCCACTTATCCCACCCTGCACAGCCCCTGATCCCACAGCAGCATCCCAACAGTGCCAACAGAAAAAATCCCAGCCATCATTTTAATCAACTTGTGGGTTCTGAGCCCTCAGGTTAGACTGTATTCACACTCTCAGTAATTTGAATAATACCATAAAGACTTAATCCTCATTCAACCTATTTAATTTTAAATGAAAATAGACTGTCTTTAAATTGCCTGAAATCAGCATTTGTGTCTTCAACTAAACATTTACTGGTCTGTTGAGACGATTCTGTTCTTTCCTAGTATCAGAAAAAAAACTGTGATCCCAGCAATGCCTACCAGGTTTCTGCATGAACTGAAAACAAACCACTGTCCTGTTAAATACAATATTGCAACTGGAAATGCAGGTGAGATAATCAGAAAAGAAAATAGTGCACAGATGCTCAGGTAATTTATGCACACTGAAAATTATTGTAACAATGCTTATGTTACATTTATTTAAGGAAGAAAACTCCTTGGTCATCCTTCTAGTTCTCTCCTAAAAACTATTTCTCCTTGTAAACAAGTCTATGACAAATTCCTTTGAAAGGAAACTTCATTAACTCCAACATTAAATGCAGAATAAAATATTGTACAACCCATATAATTTTCTAGGAGCAACAGGAAAGGCCAGGACTATTCTCAGTAGGATCTTACTAGAATCTTACTGTCACAGTTGCCTATTACAATTAAAGCTGAATTGTAAAGCATGACACCAATTTATTTCCACACACACACAAATACCTCCCACTTAAACAGTGTCTTGAGACAGGAATTTCCATGTATGAAACAGAAATGTGTTTCTAGAACTAAAGAAAAGAATATAATAAAACACTCCAGTTCATGTCTGATGGGAGAGCATCAAATGTAGAAACTTCATCTAGAAAGAAACAATATTTGCCATGTTGCTTAATGTGCTTTTGAGCCCAGTTTCTGTGTGTTGGATAAATAACATCTTTGCTATTCTCTGCTGAAGAGATCAAGCATAGGAAGGATTCTGGTTTTGCAGATAACCATTTACATGAGGCATTAAATTTCCTTTTGACAACCACAATTATAACATCACCAAGTGCACGTATATGTTGGTGTCCTGGGCCTCCTCAGCAAGGCTGGCAATTTAGAACAAAGAATATTTAGGATACAGTTTCAATAGCAGGAAATGGAGACGTCTGTGTTGATGCATACATTTCCAAAGCTGAAAGGACAAGACTTTAGACTACAGCTATAAATTATTCATAGCATATTCTGACACATTGGGGAAAAGATCTGAATATTCATATGCCACACAACTGGTAAAATCCCTATAAATTTGGGAAATGATGAGGTTGTGGAAACTTTTCTTATTTTCATTACACAAACCTTATGAGACAAGCTGTGCCACAGTGGATTTCACCAAAACAAGACATGCAATCAGATGAATCTCTGGAAGACCTGAGCCTTGACTTATAGCTCATATTTTTTAGGTAATTTTCCCCAGAACAGCTGGGGATGCCAGGAATTTGAGAATTGTATTCTGAAACCACAGACACTCATAAAATATTACTCATTGTATTGCACTCATTTGTTAATCAGTTTGGAAATTGTTTTCATAATCCGTCCATATTCAATAATGCAAACATCTGATTCTCTGTTCCCATAAATCTTATTTATCTGGACAAAATGAGTGCAAAATGTAACTATTCCAATTTGGTGGCAAGTTAGATCTATTGTGCATTAATAAAATTGACTACTGAGTGCCCTTGGAGACAAAGAATGTAAGTGTCCAATGATTGCCTCTGAATAAAAAAAAGAATCACAATTTCTGCAATGTTAGTAATTTCTATTACAGAAATATGTTACAGTGCCAGCCAAACACTGGAAAATCAAGAATGTAGTGTTCTTTTTTCCTTTGGAAAAATCCTTTGATTTAACCAAGCAGATCTTCACTGATCATACATGTTGTGTGAACGTCACATACTTTGTATGAGCTGAGATGTGATTCTCTCACATAGCTTTAAACACCTTTGGACTAATGCTAGAGCACCCTTTTATTCCTGTGAGAAATCAGTAGGATTCAGATATCTGCTTTAGGGAGAAATGAATTATGCCCTGAACCCAGTGCCTGTACTAGTTCAGTCTGTACTGAGAGTTGGGATCACTGATCCAGGTGAATGCACTCACTTGGATCTCATGCTGGATGTCTCCTCTGAAGTCACACAGCAGCAAATCAGTGACAGAGCCAGGATAGAACTGCAATTTCCTGGCTCTTTGTGTGATGCCTTTGCTTCTGGATATTACTTCCTTGCTTTTGAAACTCATGCAGAACAAATTTTAACTTTGTCCATGGATACAAAATCAGGTTTAAAAACACCAAAAACCAGAAGCCCACACTGGGAAGCCACGTTTGTAACACTGACTTCTCCCAGCTGCACACATAATTCCCACTGACACGAGCAGTAATGTGGCATTTCAGCCTGGTGCACTGGGAATTCAGCTGCTGAAGGAGTGGAAGCACAAAGTCCTCAGGTGAACCAGCCTCGGGTAGATTTCAATTACTCTCTGCTCTTTCAAAATGACAGTTTCTGATCTCTGATTTCCACCGGCTACTGAGCTTCCAGAAACAAGCATATTGCACATGGCAAACAGTTATTGTATGCACTGGGTCACCAGCCAGACTGTAAAGCATCCTGCCTTTAGTGACAGCACACTGTGCTCCTCACACACACATCTGCTCTCTGCAGCAGTTCAGCCCCACCTAGATATCCTGACACTCAGCTTCAGAAATGCACAGTAGGGTGTGGATGTTGTTCTGGTGAAAGAAAACAATCCTAAAATTCTGCAGGATTTCCCCATGTAGAGAAAGAATTCCTGGAAAGTTTGGAGCTGTTCAGCATTTCTCAAGATTCCCATCCTTTCCTGGGCACCTCTCTTTGCTTCAGGGTATGTGGTTAAGAAATGCATATGGGGCACTCCTCAGGAGGAAGTTACAAATTATAAAAAGCCTCTCTGAGGACAAAGAATGATGTATGAACCAGAGCAATTCCTGATTTGCATTTTTATGCATGCAAACCCACCAATTACATACATCCATGCCCATTTCATGGCCCTTAAGCCAGGAGCTATCTTTTACCCAGATCCCTGAACAGAATCGTGCACCCATCCACAGAGACCCTTTTACAGCTATAAAAGAGTGAAAGCATAAAAAATCACTTCATATTCCAATCAGTTCTATGCAGATGCAGCAAGAGAAATACACAGACTGACAAACAGAGCAAAAGCACTAAGCAGTTATGTAACATCCTCCCTAAAACTCTGTAGAGCAATATAACCTTTTAATTTCTGCAAAGGCTGTAATGATACTCACAACTTGTTTACAAAATAGTGATCCCTCTTTAATCATTCTGTATTTCTCATATGTTGTACTGCATATTAAAAGATTATAGCCTTTCTAAAATAGATCTTGCTTATATAACATCAGGCACATGAAATAGAGTTTTCACTCTGCAGCAGTTCACACCAAGAAGTATCTCTGTGATTCCTTCATGGCTTCAAGCAATGCTGTCTTCACTGGAAAAGTTTTTCTCCAATTAATTCTCAAAGTTCTCAAAGAGCCTTCTGAAAATAAAGCAAGTAGTTTATTTTCCCATATGTATACAACTATATAAAGTTAATTCTTAGAATTTGGTCGCATTTCAGATTATATTATCCATGCATAAACAGGGAATGCACAAGAACAGAATCCAGACACCCATCCTCCTCCCATAAAATCAGATATACCACACCAAAAACAAAGATTCTACAAATTATAATTTTGTGTAAAATAAACAATGAACTGCAGCACTTTTGTCTGCTAAAACTGGAAAAAGCTTTTGGCTGTCAAATCAGAGCTTAACTGATTTTGCAGAGCCAGTTCCCCCTTGCTGTTCAAAATGTCAGCTTCTTGCACCAAAAACATATTGTATTTTACAGAACTGAGCGTTCCTTCATACATGCATGCACAGACACAAAGAGACAAAAGCAAGCACGGATTTTTAATCCATAGTGTGATGCAACTAATTTGAACTTGTTCACGGTGCTGCTCAGGAAAGCTAATTCGCTTTCAAATGAGGCTCTTGAGGTTTGGTTGTGCTCTCATTAGAGGCATTAGCAGAACTCTCAGGGATCTTACCAAGAGCCAGGATTTGGTCCCTAGGAAGATAAGAAAACTTTAATATTAAGTGCTGCAATCTTCTTAAAAGATATTGTCACTATTCATTGATTTTCAGAACTAGCATCTCAGAAGTAGTTGGATCGTTTGTTGTGATAAAAAGTTCTGCTCATGCCTCTGGCTCTTCTGAGTTTCTTTTTACTTTATATTCTTGTCTAGTAGAAAGATAAATGCTCAATGAACAAGGCTGTTTTAAAGTAATTTTCTTTCATTTTAATTTGCAGGGGTTTGTAAGATTGCAGTGACTGTGTGTAATTTCTAAAAGCACAATAATTTGCATACATTAAGAAGGTGAGTGAAGTATGTCATTACCTCTGTCTCCTGCAAAGCTTTTCTATATGAAAAGAGATTCTGATTCAGAATTATGAAAAATGTCTATAAATACTGTAGAGAAATTAAATTAATAATACTTGGCAATTATTTCTTTTCTTGAAACATTTATCACTGGGTCTTGTTCAAAACCTGCTTAATTCTAAGTGAAGACCCACTGGAGCCAGAAAATTTGTCACAAATTGTAACTCCATTTAAGTGACAAGGAAACTAAGAACTGGAAAGTTTAAGAGACTTGCAGCAGTTTTTCAAATTTTGTCTGTGTTCACAAAAATATTAGATTTTAGAAGTCTCCAAACCTCATACATGTTCTTTTTGTCACTAAAAGGAGTTACTGAGCATTAAACAGTTTTAATGTCCTGTCAATGCCAAGTCTCCTAATGCAGAGCTATTGCATATTCTGGTTTGTGTGTGAACCTATTTTGTGCATATTCAATTGCATGAAAAAAAAAAATGAAGCAAATTGCATGTATTTATGGACTGATTACATCAAATAAGTGGTTGAAGGTAAATCAGAGATTTAGAAGGGAACAGTAATTATAGCCAGTGATACAGATATCCACTATAACTAAAAAAAATACTAGCAAAGTGTATCTGTAAGTAGCTCACATCCCTGTATATGGTGTTTTCTGGCTTGGCTGGTGATGCTGCTGAGTTTAGTCGAGGACAGTTCTTTGCTTTCATGCTGCAACCCCAAGATGAACAGCAGTCCAGAGCAGCTTCAGTTATAACCACGGCAACACTTCATCTTCATTTTGGCAGCTCAATTCTTTTGCCCTCCTTTTGAAAACAAAAATGTCTATATTGCTTTCAAGTAATTTTTTTAACTTGAGTGATAAGAATTTTCCAAATCAAATCTCTCTAATGCATTATAAAATGACATTTCTGTCACAGTTCTACTGGAGATTTCTTGCCTGACATACTTCTCAATTTGTTCTTTACTTTGTTTCATGGATGCACCAGACTGATGGTTCAGAGCAATCCTGTGAGTCAAAGATTGCAGTTGGCTTCTTCCTCCTCCTGTTATTTTCAAAGAACAACTTTCAGGCTTTAATCATGTATGTTTATACTTATACCATTGTAGGCAGCATAGAGGAATTATTAAATGAGGTTTTCTAGCGTGTGTTAAACAGGTTGTCTGGTTTCTCATGCCTCTTGGCTTGAAAAGATAGTTTATAAAACCATGTAATGCAGGCTCTTTGTCTCTAACAGAGCTGAGTAGGAAAGGGCTTGCTTTGATTGAGTTACTCCATAACTACCCCAGAAATATTCCTTGGCCCCTTTGCTAAAGCATCTCAGCACAGCACTGTCAGAGCCACAATGATAATAACACTTGCACTTGCTTGAGTCTCCTCTCCTCCTCGTGACACAGGCTGATTGGAATTTGTACTGCTTGGGATTTCTGCTTCTGCAGAAACAATTAAACACTGAGGCAGATTGGAAACCAGACTTGCCCTTGGAATTTTAATAATTTCAAATAATATCTTCATTACTGTCACATCCTTCATAGAGAAAAGAACTATGAAACCTACTGCAATTTCCAGACTGTCTCCTTCCAGATTTTGTTTAGTTCAGAACCATTACACTATTGACTAAGTTTCCTTATTATCACTTTTCATTTGTGTTCTATTGTGTTTCCTTCCAGTTTTTCACTCCAGTTCATCCCTAATTCTATTTCCTGACTTTCATGGTTCAACTCCTTCATCCCTCATTGTTCTATTTGCATGAAATAAGAAGTCTAGCACTTAATTTAGTTTTGTACTTGTCATATCACAGAGCAGGATCTTCCCATTAATTACATTCACTCTTCTGCAATTTCAGTCTTTGTTTTGGTTTGAACAATTGTTTAACTTTTAGTTACTTAACAAAACTTTGTACTTTTCATTCACATCTTCTGCTATTTGCTATTAGAAAGAGCCTCTATACCATTGTACTATCTTAGAGAAATGTATATGAAGCCCTCAAGGTTTGACATTTCAGAAACCTCAGGGACACATCTCATTCCACTTCCCTTGCTCACCTTCAAAAGAAACCCCCAAAAGAGAGATTTTTCTGTATTATGCAATGGAAAATTAGATCAGCTAAAAGTGTTGGCTTTAACCTTCATTAATTTAACATCTAGTTCATATCTGATTTTTGTGTCCCTGCACTACAAGAAAGAGAGTAAAACAAATTACCTCCCTGATAAGTTCCCAAATACACAATTTTTCGGTCTTTTGGCTAAAATAGCCCCAAAGATATAATTTTTCTTTCATTTGCCTTTTTCAACCTGTTTTTTATTGCTCATTTCCTTAGCATGGGAATTATCACCAAGGTGAGGACTGAGACACTGCTGGAGCCATGTGCATACCAGGACTCATCCCTCTGCAGCAGAAAATCAAGGAAACAGACAAAAAACACAGCCCTTCACCTCATCACCAAACTCAAATGTGTTTCCTGCCTGGAATTTGCAAATAGCTATTTTTACAGCTCTGGGGCTGTAAGGTGTAAAGAGCAAGCCTGTCTATGACTGAAATAGCTGTCATAGTGACCCTTGCTCATTAAGCTTTCTAAAATCCACCAGCACATCCAGACAGATCCTTGAAACTTTCCTGCAGTCCAAGGCAACCTTCTACTTCAGCTTTTGGGGTCTCTCCTGCCAGGTTTCCCAACAGTGAGAAGAGCCACACCCTGTCTCCTTGGTACATGGTTAAAATAAAATAGAAAACGCAGCTGTAGGCAAGGACTGGACTGAAAAATCAACCCCATCACTCTGCAGGTCCATTTCAGTGTCTGACACTGCTCATCTCTAACACTGACCATCTCACACTCCACTCAAGCACCCTCCTGTCAGATGGCAGCAGCTGCCAAGGGGTTTGCACATTCTCAGTGTTCCCAGTTTTAGGTGGGAGACAGTCAAATACCTAAAGATCTCCCATAGCCAGACATTTCCAACCCAGAAGAAAAAGTCATGCTTTGGAATATTAAGTATAGTCTGGTGGAAAAATACCCGACTCCTCTCTGAAATGCTGTGCTGTTAAAAGAATGTGGAACACCATTTTCTAGTTCTCTATGGGTAGATGACCTCTATATCACTTCTTACACACTACTCCATTAGTCAGCTCTGCTTTTTCTGGTTCCAGCCCTCAGTGAGGAATTCTGCAGACTCCAGCTAATTGTTGCAACAAAAAAAAAATTACAGTCCTGAGAAATATTTCTGGATCATCACAACTGCCTGTCACTGGGAGTAAAGCCATTACCTGGAAGTACTTTTCATGGAACAAAGCAGTTCTCTCCCATTAGTATGGTCCTGTATGACCATACAAATATAGTGAATTTCCTGGCAATATTTTTAAAGATGTTGCTCCAAAACTTGCACAGGGAGCTTCTACAGGAAAAAGACCATCACTGCCCTGCTCCCTGCCTTCAAAATAATCAGGTGCTGTGGGGTGCCTGCAGCATGGATCACTTTGTGGGTATCAATTACAGGAAATTCTGCTGACACATCCCCCTGTCAAGATCTAATGGGATAGATTTGCCTATAAATAATGTGCTGAAGTTTGTCACAAAAAGATATAATTCTTTCCAATGCCAATCACTCTCTTCTTTACCCTCTTCTTTACCCATTCTCTCCTCTTTTCATGGATAGATAGATAGATATAGATTTACAGCCAGATATGACATCTGGCTACACATGGAACTTACATGTCACCAGACTTTGAAGATAAATATATAAAGTACCAATAGGATGTAGCAGAATAATAAAAACTAAATTTTCTTTCTGGTGAAGAAAATGATAATAAAAGGATGCATGTGGAACTCACTTGAGATAAGATAGATTAGGTTACAGATAGAGCAGGAAGCCATATTCATACTGTTGAGTTCCTGTACTATTTTTCTAAAATACAGGGAAATAAACAGTGGAGACACTGAAGTGACACATGCAAGTCTATCCCAGCAGTGTCTCTGGAACTCTGTGCTTCCTGGGATCACTCAGAGGCTGGAATTCAGAGCTGGACCTGGAAAAGCAAGCTAGATTTATTATACTAAAGAGATTGCCTAAGAAATCAATTTTTTTTTTTTACCATGACATTATTATAATATGATCCTGAAAATATATATTACATACCATCATGGAAAGGAAAAAAATAGTTAATGTGACTACTGAAAGAAGTAAGTGGTATACTTGGTACTCATGGGCAGGATCAGTTATGTTCTGTAAAATATTTACAGGACAGGAGTCTCTGAATTTAATTGTGAAGTTGCAAAAAAAGATGCCAGTTTTACAGAGAACTCTGCTCTTTGTGAAGAAACAAAAAAAATTTAAAATCTTCAAGCACAAAAATAGTTTTATTTTAGAGATGAAATTTTATCTCTGCAAAACATTACAATTCCTGAATTGTATGACTTGGACTGGAATACATCCTCAACATGTACAAATTTTTCGTAATTCTGCTGTCATATAAGCCTGACCTGCCAGAAAATATTTCATAAAGTTAATTTATTTTAAAAAATAAAACAGAATTAAAAATAATATTTATAAAATACATATTGACTAAACATTTTATTCTCATTCCTAGGCCACCCTTAAACGCTAAATAACACCTTAAACTCTAATAACAGCTCAAAACTTCATTTTACTCTGTGGAAAAACATTTATTAAATGCATGTGCTATGACAGAGACATTAAATACTATTCAGAAAATTATCAGAGCATTCTACATCCTACAAAAATTAATTTTACTGATAAGATGTAAGTAGACAGAACTCAAACTTTATTCTTTTGTTCAGACTGGACTTTATCACATTTTGTATTTTTCTCATTATCCTTTTTCTAATTGTTTCTAGTTTTTGACAAATCCTACCTGAAGTTCCATATTTTAATTTTTTAAAAAACCAATTTTGTAGCAGTCTTTACTTTAGCAATTAAGTGGTTAAGTTTAGGAGTTAAAACTCTAAAGTTAAATAACAAATAATAAATTATAGTTCATTAGGTAATCCTGGTCGTGCAGTTGATATTTCTCAATGCATTTGCTGCTCTCTTTTTACAGCATGGTTACTCATGCTTTATTTTTATCATTTATTATTTACAAAGGACCATGTGTCCCTCATTCTTCACAAAACAGCAAATGTTCCAGGTCTCTGCCCAGAAAAGCTCCAGATTTATGATCAAAAGGATGTGGATTCTTCAGCTTTGGAATGTTCTTGAATGCTACATCAGAGAACAACCAGCAGAAAAGTTAACAGACCATCCCAGCCCACTGCAGCTCAAGAAGCCCACGACAACACAGGCCTTATTTGTTACCAGAAAGCCCTGATCCATTTCCTACCCATGATTTCCATTCTTTCAGCACAGCAGAGCTGAAGTTTCCATCACAATTTGGGGCCCATCTCTAAAGTGTGTTTAGATGCTGATTTGTCCCTACAGCTGCTCACAGAAATCTGAATTGATGAAGGACCCTGAACCCCAAATCCCGAGCTGGAAGCAGAGCTAAGACCACAGAACCCAAGACAGAACCATAGAACCTGAACCAGAACTGTGGGAACCCTAGAACTCGAGCTAGAACCATGGAACCTGAGCTAGAACCTGATCTGGAAGCCTAGAACCCAAACTAGAGTTTCCTAATCCATTTCCTTTCCATGATTTCCATTCTTTCAGCACAGCAGAGCTGAAGTTTCCATCCCAATTTGGGACCCATCTCTAACGTGTGGTTTAGATGCTGATTTGTCCTTACAGCTGTTCACTGAAATCTGAATTGATAAAGGACTTGAAAAGCGACCACAACCCAAAGCTGCATTGCAGAGCATCACGTCAAATTTCTTTGTTCTTTTACGTGTAACTCACCAGCACACACTGGATATCTGGCCCATGTGAATGATAGTTCCATAAATACAACTTAGAGCTCTTTAAACTTGTTCATTCCATCCATGTCTGAGTGCCAGAGACATCTCATTAAAGTCCCTGATATGCCAATGAACAAGATGAACAATTGCATGGACATGCAGAATTGATATTTTACCCCTCTTTTTACATCGGTTCATGAACAACATGACATTTACATCCCATGACAACAGAAGTTCAATCCTTTACCAGCTTTCTAAACATCTTCTTTGTTTAAGCACAACAGGTTTTCAATAAACTCGAATTCTGTAACTTCTGAGATGTGGAAAACCCTCGTACTTGAAGTTCTAACCATTAAAACAGACAAACCAGTGGTAAATGCTGTTACAGCCACCACCATCTAGGATGAGAAACAAAGCAGGTTCTTTTTCTCAGACCAAGGGCAGTACCTGCCAAAACCAGAGGAGCTTTCATGTGTGTCAGCTTTTCTTGAGGTCTGAAATAGGAGTTAAATTTAAAGGAACATCAAGGCCCTCTGAGAAAGGGAGTTTCAAGCTTACAAAACATGCAAGTGTTACTAGTAACAGAGAAAGGAAATTTTCCAACCTCCCACATTTATTCTCAGATATGATATAATTGTGTTCTTCTTTCTAGAGAAAGAATCGACCTTCTTTCTGAAACATCTGGTTCTGAGTCTCAAGACATCATATCAGTTGTTCAGCCACACAGTGCTACATCAACTTCATCCCTGACTTAGATATATCCATATCCTTCCCTTTGGGACTAAGATTTAAAAATTCAAAGCTGATGGAGGAGTAAGTGCAGTTTACTTGATGTTGAGCTAAAATTCAACATTTCTACTCCTCTGTTGAGCTCTTCACTGAACCAGAAACGTTTCCATTCAGCCTAAGAGACTTAGTTATAAGTCAGAAACCTATTATGCTAATCTTGTTCAAAAAAACCCAAAGCCAAAGGAAAAAAAGGTCTCAAGCGGTAACAATACTGATTCAACTTATCTCTACTCATGTTTTTAAAGGAAATAGTTAATCATCTTTTATTTCTATTAACAGCTCAGTTTCTACAGAAGGACAAAGTAAGAATTGGTTGTAACTGTTGACTGCAGGAAGTGATTAAGTGATCACTCCCCAGCCTAAAGAAATGGTTTCGGTACCTAAGATATTTGAGTATTTTGAGGCTTATATAAACACTGTTCTGACTCTCTTTAGAAAATACAAGTCATATTTTGGGAAGAGCTTTGCTTCAATGACAAATGATTTTACATTTCAGAAAGGAGATGATTTCAAAACTGAAGTTGTCAGTACTCCAGAGTTTCCTCTCCAATTCATTGAACTTTCCTCTGAGATTCAGTACCTTCCCCTCTCAAATGAAGATGATGATAACCCATAACTTCTAAAACTTTTAAAATGTTTTGCAGTGCTTAAGAGAAAAACGTTACAAAAATTGAAAGCATTTTTGCTCCATTAGTTAGAACAGAAGAGTGACACCTTGGTTGAACTGCAGTTCACACTTTAAAGAGATTATAGATGCTTTTTTCATGTTATTTTTTAAATGTTTTTAGCTCTGAAAATATTTTCATTTATCTACTGCAAATGATACACATATAAAAGCATACCAAATTCACAGTGCAAACACAGCTCCCAGAAACATTCACTTAGTTGACCTTACTTCTTCATGTTTTTAGCTGAAATTATACAGCTGAATTGGGAACGAATAACTCATATGTTGCCTTTTGTCTTAAGAAAGTGCTGAAAAATGAACTTGTAGATTGTATGGAGGAATCATGACCAGAGCTCCAGAGCCTGCCAGCTCCCAGTAACTGCTCAACAGGTTGGAGCAGAGGTAAAGGATAAGTAAGGGGAGCTGAAGGAGGGCTGAGTTCTTTGGAAGGAGTTACAATTCGGGTGGACAGAACACAATTTTTTAGCTGGAATTTAAGCAAGACAGCAGAGCCAATATGCCAGTGATGTAGGAAAACTGAGGTGCAGGTACAGTAGATATTTTGATCACTATTAACTCACTTCACAGTTTTCCTAGGGTGACAGCACAATCTGTTACCACGAGGAGAATTGTGAAGCTTTAATTGAACACATTAAAGTCTCTTTATCCATCATTGGAGCAAAGACTTCAATATTATACAGCCTAAGTGCATTTTCTGAATCCTTAACGGAAACACCACTCAGTTTCTGAACCAAAGTTTGCATAAACAGTGCTTAAGCAGCAATTTCCTTGATCTGATTTGTGAAGAGACACTGAGACTGGAACATCAGTATTCCAGAATCAGCTGCTGGAAGGATTTTCAGCACATCAGAAAGAAACACCCTGTCACAAGGAGTAGATACACACTAGGCAAGGTATCTTTAGAAAAAGAAAACAGCAGACAAGCAGAAATACAGAAAAGAAAGCAAAAATTCAGATTAAATCACTCCATTCTTCAGACAAGGACAAGGTATTTGAGAGCTTCCAAACTAGAGAAAAACAAGACCCAAAGTTTCCTCCATCTGTTCATTTGGTTACAGAGCAAAGCAGGATGATAAGCAGTAATCCAAATAAAGTGAGTAAAGGGGAATGCATTAAAAAAATTAGGCTGTTGTCTCTTCCTTGAACCTATCAAGCAGTTCTTTTGCCAAAGTACAAATTCTCTACATGCCCTCCTGCTTCCACACGTCAGCAACGTTTTTGCCCTTAATCAGCCAGACACTTCCCAAGTTAATTCTTTTGCCATTTGTCTAAACAAATCTCCCAGCACACACTGCATCTTCCTCCTTGCCTCATGAAACAGGGATCTCACATAATCCCTATTTTCTCCCTTGTGCCTAAGCAAATGCATATGTCTACTACACATGATATCTTAATCACTAGTACCTTCTGAAGAAAAGTTTCAACATCTGCTGTATCTTAATTATAGCATCTCAAGGGACACCAGCTGACTTTCACATTAGTTAGCAAAGCCTTTCCTATTAGGAATTCTTTGGAGGCCAAATCGTTCCCCTGAACAATGCAACAACACAGCAGGTGAAATACTCTGATGCAGCAAAGCAGCACAAGATCCATTTGCCTTCCAACCCCTCACGCAGGATTTACTTGCTAAGCCTACACCAGGGAAGGTAAATACCTCTCTGCAAGAAGATGAATTCCACTCTGAAAGAGGTGGAGTTGTTCTGTAAAGAGCAGGCCTTTGTCAGGTATAAATTATCACAATGCTGTTGTCATGGAGCTGTGAGAATTTATCCCTGCTGAGGATCTGCTCCAGGATTTTCCAGCTTTTATTGCTGTGTATGTATTGTTGTAGTGAAAGGTTGTCTGTCATGGTGAAAGTGAGCATAGCACAATGATTTGTTTGTGTTTATAGTTATAGCTCTGTGGTTCTGTATCTGTTAGTCATTGTTTGGTTTCTTCCTGATCACATCTGCTCATGCTACTTTCTGAATCTGAAATCCCCCATTAAGATGAGCTGTCAGTAACAGCTTTTTATCAGAGTTTATAACTCTCTGCTGGCCCTGGGACATGTGCAGCTAATGACATGTCCCAAATTACAACTGAGAAAGCAGCAGGAGGGAGGCTGTGCTAGTGACAAGTTTAAAGAGAAGCAGTGCCAGGAAAGTTTAGATAAATTCCTGGTCTAAGCCCTCAGTTTACCTGACCAGGTAACATCCCTGACAAAGTGAGGAAGTGTTTCTTTTTGAAAATTATGAAAATTCATCATTACTGAGAATCAAATATTCACTTTAAAAGTAAACAAAAAGTGAACAATTAAAACTTGTAACAACTGTAAAGCTTTATTTTTATGCTTTATTCAGTTGCACAGCTGTGCAGAATCTCTCTTACATAGCTGGTTGTAATGAGAAGGGCTTATTTTTGGGGATTAGGTTTACAAAAGCACCAAGAGATCTGTAAGTGCAAATCTCACATCTTTCTCTGAGTCTTGTGTTTTTGTATCAGTCATGTTTGCTTTGAAAATAACCTCTTCTTAGTCCAGTGAGGTTTTTATTCTGTTCTTCATGATCAGGACAAGCAGTCAAACTGGACCAAAGCCAAAGTAAAAATATTTCCCCTGCACTGGAGTCTTCTATTGTCATATAGACATGAAAGAATTCCTAAAATAAAACCGGTTTCCCTGACACTGACAAACTAGAAGACAGCTTTCAAAGAATCAGTTTTTCAAAAGACAGACTTCAGAGCCCAGTGTTGCACTTCAATCACTTGTTTCAGAGATATTTCTCACATAACTGTAAGATGCAAATGATTATTCTCACCCTACCTCAGCCTGTTAGACCTGACTGCTGCAGATGTACATCCTTTAAAGAACTTTAAAGTCCAGAGTGAGTTTTTCATTCTCTCTTTGTCAAAGAACTCCAGTCAAATTTTGTCTGCTACCGTCTACATATCCCAATATGTTAAGATACTATTCTGTTAGCAACTGAAAAAAAGATGCCTTTTCTTCCCTCTCTGTAGTCAAAATGAGTATCTCTGCTATGAATATGCCTAGAACCATTAAATGATGAAACACGGGTTATTTGTGAATGACAGAAAACCCAAAAAGAAAAATGCAGCAGAATTTGTTTGTGGCAGGCTAGCCTGACACTCTGAATCTGACATTTACAAACTCCTTCTATGTAAAAGTTACTTCCTTGCTATTAATTCTGCCTTGCCATTCTTGTAACAGCAGAAGAGAAGATGAACTGAAGCTTGTGTATTACCATAACTGGTGACCCAGCAGCTTTTCCCTTGGCAGGTCTCCCTCCCTCCACCAGCCTGTGCTGGAATCAAATCTGTTCTCTTACCAACGAGGTGATGTACACACTTCTCTGCACAATTGCCTCTCTTGCTGTGAAATGCTGTAAAACACAGAGATCCTTGTGCTGCCTCTCCACATGACACCACATCAAACATAAAGGATACACAATGACTTAAGGAGTGACACTGAATCACTCCAGGACTGGCCCAGCTGGACTGAAAAAATTCAGAGCACCTCTGAAATATTCAAACATCTGAGCAAGGACATGAGGATTTGGTGTTCTGAGTTGGTGGGACACACACACGTTCAGGATCCCACAAAAACAGGTCTCAGAAGAGTCTTTCCTTATATCCTCCCCTTTAGGCAGTACACTTTTCTGTCTGTCAGCAAACAGTTCCTGATCTGTGTGAAAGGAACTATTTAACCAACAGAGGTATTCCAGTAAAAAACAAAAAAACCAAACCAAACAAACAAAAAGTCCAAACCAAACCAAAAAAAACCCAAAAAAACAAAAAAAAAACCCAAAACAAACAAAAAAAAAACCCACACACACAAAAAAAAAAAAAAAAAAAACCACACAAAAAAATAAAAAAAAACACCCCAGCAAAACAACAACAACAAAAAACCCGCAAACAAACAAGGGGAAAAAAAGAAGAAAGAGCCATCATTAATAAAAAACACTGTTAGGGGTTGAAAATGAACATGCATTATGAAAAAGGAGCATCTGAAACACAAACTTCCTGCTCAGCAGACGAAAGTAATGACTTGGGAGACAGTGCTGCAGAGGAAAGCCAAAAATTGTAATGAAAAAAGCTTTGATGGCTCCAAGGGAACTGAGGAAAGCACATTCTTCATCTGGGGTGTATGTGGGAGATCAGCCCTGGCTTCCAAGAAGAGCCTTCCCAGAGTGACATCAGCTGTGTAGAGGCCACAGGCTGAGGTTCAGCTTGGCCCTGGGTGAGGTTTCCAGGCTGCTGCACTCACCCAGCACAAAGCACAGCCTGGGCAAGGTGCAGGATGGGGAAAAAGCTCCCTTTAACCTCCCACACTGAGTGTGGAAGCAGGGCTCTCACATGTACATGCATGTGTAAAAAAACATGTATTAAAAAAATTCCAGCCTTTCTCTTAATTAGTTGGAAGTTGTGTGGTATAGAGATTAACATGCTAGGCTGGGAATCAGTAGGAACAGGTACTATCCTGTCAGTGTCCCATTGGGTAGTCTCAAGGAAATCAGTTTAGGAACGATAAAAAAAAGCTGTAACAATAACACAATGATCAATAACATGACACAATCTTCCCATAACATAACTACAGATTCAGTCTAAATCAATTCCCACTTGAAGTAGAATATATTTTCCAGAAAAAATAAAACCCAAGGAATCTTGATTTTAAAAACTCCAGGTAGAGAGCCCACAATGATCTTCTAAAAATAATTTCAATGGTTTATTACCATTATGACAGAAATATGTAGCTAGAGTCTACCTTTGCCTAACTTCCAGCTTTACATCATTTTATCTCCTTATAACTGCTACGTCAAAGTTTTCCAGCCTTATACTCTCTGCCTTATATAGATACAGGCTGGGACAAATTACCTCTGCTTAAAACTAAATAGATTCAAGTCCTTGAGTATCTTGCTGTACAGAATGTCCAGTCCATTAATCCTTCTCTAAGCCTTCACCAACTCTTTATTCCTTTCTGACACACGAATCTGTATCTTCACATGGACTCAGCTGTAGGTGAAGTTATCACATCACTACTGACACAGGAAAGCACCATCAGTACTGCTGGAAGGTTCTTTTTAGGCCACCTTTAGGCCTTTGGTATGACAGTAAAACCCTGCATTCCTCCCAATTACCTACCATGATCTCCGACAAACCTTTCAATTATTATTTCTCAGGTTGGTCATTCATCCTGCAAATATAATTTAGAATCACAGATCCATATAATAGCCTGAGTTGGAAGGGATCCATAAAGATCATCAAAGTCCAGTTCCTTGCCCTTCAAACGCCAGGGGTTTACCTTTGGTTTTACTGAAGTGTATGTGATTTATTAATCACTTCATACACTAAATTTATTTCCAAAGGCCCAAAATCTATTGTATCTACATAAATTGACCATTAATTATTTTTAAAATAATTTCACAGTCTTTAAAAGAAATGGGAAACAGAGCATGACCCAACAATCCCAAAGGGAGCCTATTAGAGAATAATTCCCACTTTTCATATTAAGACTACCAGATAAGCAGTTTTAGGTCTTTTTAATATTTTGCCCAGTTGAATTTGCATTATTCTCATTCCTTAATCAAAGGTTGTGTGGTACCATGACAAATGACCCAAGAAAGTCCATTACATCAGCACCAGAACGTTCATCAACCAAACCTCATATATCAGAAGAAAGTTATTGAGTTAGTCCAACAAGATATATTTTCCATAAACCAATAAGTACTGCCATATATTACATTATTCCTGATTATTTTGCTAATAATATCCCATATCAGTCTTCCATTATTTTGCCAGAGATTGGCACCAGGCTGAAAGGCCTGTAATTATGAAGCCATCCCATTTAAAATTCTGGCACAGTATTTGCCTTTCCCAGTGCTGTATCAATTAATAAAAACCAACATTAACAGTCCAGAGACATTCTTAAGCAGTTCCTTGAATACTCCCTGATGAATGTTTTTGGAACTGGTGATCATAAAATGTCTCAACTTTTTGGGCTGTTTAACAACCTCCGCAGTCACTGATGGAATTTCCCAATCCTTCTCATCTGCACAAAATGCTGATAACAGCACTCACTCCCAAAATGCCTCGAGATCTGTAGTTTAAAGACAATTCTTAAGACCCAGGTATTTAGGTTTTCTAACTCCTCTGTGTTACAGCACCTCTCCAGTGAGTAAGAATATTCCTACTTCAATAAAAATATTTCTTTCTTTTATATTGAACAGGATCTGAGGAACAAAGTACTCTCATATCTTTTTCATGCTGCCTACCCTGAATTTATATGACAACATTAAGCCTTTTGCTGCCAGGAAGTCCCTTGTGTCAGTAACCATGTGGAGTTGCTCTAAACGGATGCTCTGCTGAATCCAGTAATTTCTGAAGGTTTGTTAAGTACAACAAACAGAAAAGCAGTTAATATAGTAAGAGGATTCTGTCTCGTCTATATCATCAGCAATCACCAATGGATAAAATCTAATTAAAGAGCCAAATTTTCACTTTGAGATCTGGAGAGAATTTTTGTACTCAAGAAAAAGAAAGATCAGAAGAAAATCCTTTTAAATCCTCCTCTCGTTTCAGGGCCAGCATGTTTTAGGTATTAGTACAGCAGAAATAGTTTTAGCAATACTCAGCCACTTAAGCCAGACTTTCATGAACTTTATAAACAAGTTTTCTATCTAAGCATTTTTTTCCTAATTTAGGGTAAATTTATGTGTTTACATTGCAGTCACTGATGTAATGGCAATGCATTGCAGATATACCAAAGCTGGCTGTAAATCACAGCCAGGCTGTCACTGTCACCCATCCAGCACAGACACCAGGAGCTTGTACTAGATAAATGCCTGCATACTTAAGCAGCTTCTAAAACACATTTTGGAACTTCCATTGAGCTACACAAGACTAAAATACTACTGGTGTCTGGAAAAAAGATAGATTTCAATTACCTAGGATGGTCAGGTGTGATGGGAAGCACAGCAGACCTAACAGTAGTGATAGGGAAAACATGGGCTTGAATGTATTCAGGCAAGTTAGTTGTCTTCAGAATACTCCACCTGATCAAACTTACCCTCAGATAATCTGAGCATAAATAGAATTAATCTCAGAAGCATCAAACAGAACTCATAAAGAGGTACAAACACAGTGCTTATCATTAAAAATAGGGCAAAAAGAGCTAGGCAGCTTATTTCTAGTTACAGCAGAAATACTGTAACAAGGACATAATTTTAATATCTAGATGAAAATAAGGGGAGGAGTAATCAGCATTGTAGACTGATTTGCCTGTACAGCACTGCCACAGGTATTACAGGCAGGCAAAACACCACCAGGTATATTTAATAAGAACTTTACAATCTAGTCATAAAGAACTGGGGGAAAAACATAGTCTAGAAAAATCCCACTTACATGATTGCTTAGCTTTACTCAGAAAACAGTTACTGATGAGTCACTGTCAAACTAGAAGGCTTTCCTGAGTGGCATTCCAGCACGTAATTCAGTATTTTGATTAATGATTTGGCTAAAAGAATAGAAGGCATATTAGTTAAATTTGCAGGGAACATAAATCTAGAAAAAGCTAAAGAGAATAAGACAAGGATGTCCTCAAAATTTAAAAACATCTAGATAAAGGGGAGAAATGGTTTTGAAGAAGCAGCATACAAGTGGTTAAATACAGCATCAAAATTCTAAAGTAAGGTAGGACTAATCAACCTCAAAAACTACAGTGGCTAAGAAAATGATTCAGTAGTATCACCAGAGGTAAGAGGATCACAAGCATAACACTACTCAACAGTACACCACACAGAGATGTAGAAACAGAAAAACTGCATGTAACAGACATGAAGAATTTCTTCTGGTACTTGTCCATTTTGGGTCATTGCTAAAGTAAACCAGTCTAAGAGAAGTAATAAAAAAGATGATCAAGATCTAGAAAACCCAACCCGTGTGACAAGGTTCAAAGAACTGGCATTGCTTACTCATTTAGAAAAGAGAAAATTACAGGACGATGCAATAATTTTCTTAAAATGTGTACAGAGCAGCTACAAAAGAAAATGGAATATATATATTTCTTCACAGGAATTTTGTCTAAAGCAAATAGAATAAAGGGCATAAACCTCATCAATGCATGTTTAAATAAGGTCAATAGTAAAAACTCTAATAGTAGGAAGTTAAGAACTAGAGCTGATTTTCTGTGGGGTTGTGAACTTTCCACATTTTAAGATTTTCAATGCATTTGTTCTATGCTGCAAGCACAGCAACTGCAGGACCAGTGTATCCCTGGAGGTTCTAAATCTTCCATGAAACCTTTTCCTACTTCATAAATGAGGAATGGTGGGGTTACAAGTCTGCAGCATTTGTGTAGATGCACTCTGTTCCAATGGAGTCAGTGAAAGGTTTGTGTTGACTTCAGCAGACACACACCGGAGTCCAAATCCAGGAAAGCTTTAGAGCAATGGCCATTTGGCCACTGACATGTAGCTTTCCTGGGATCTGCAATCAGAGGCCTGGTGAGAGTGGAAAGACATGCCTTCTCCTCTTTACTTCGTCTACACTGGCAGATGAGCCTTTCTGTGTGAGGCACTTTTGTGTGGAGAACAACATCAATACACATCCAAACCAGCTCCTCTGCAAAGAAAACCTTCTGTGCACACAAAAAACCCTGACTGTGTGGCTGGACAAACAACAGTAACTATGGTGCTAAGAAACACAACCATGCGGGGTAAAGGCAGGACAGACCTACTGGGAGGCAATTTCCTGTTCTTATGATTTGATAATCTGATGTGGATGATGTGTTACTCTATGAACATGGTTTGTATCCTCTCTCAGTGGCTGCACATTGCAGCACCAGCTCCTGCTGAGCTCATTACAAGTGGGAAAGGTGAGCACAATGCAAACCCACTCAGAGCTCACCTTTCCCAAGGAAGTCACAATTTCTCCACAGCATTAGGGCAGGAGGGTACAGATAAAGTATAAACTAAACCACAAGAACTTTCACCTTCACATGAGGAAGACCTTCACATTGAGGGTGCAGAGCACTGGGATGGGCTGCACAGGGAGGGCACTGAGTCTCCCTCTCTGGAGACATCCCAAACCCACCTGGACCTGTTCCTTGTGTCACCTGCTTCAGGTGATCCTGCCTTGGCAGGGGGGTTGGGCTGGATAACCTCCAGAGGTCCCTTCCAACTGGAAATATTCTGTGATTCTGTGAAGGAGTAGCCTTGCTCCAACATGAGAGCTGACCAGGACAGAGCTGGGCTTCTCCCCCAGTGCACTCACAGCACTTACCCTACACATCAAACTGGGGCAACAAGGGACATGCCACACACAAAACAGGGCCACAACAACAGAAACTCCAACTGAAACAGGACTGGGAGTTTGTGATTACAGTGGTAACATTCTGTAATAATGTGAGATTATTCTTCATTCTGCTGACAAGTTGTAGGCTGGTATTTACTAACAGATACAGAGCTACAGGTGAATAAAACTGGTGTGACTCCAACATAATGAAGAATTATACTGTTAGTATTCTACCCACACTATCTACAATCTAATTGCCATTTGTTACTGTGGCTGCTGGTTTCTACATTGAGTCTTTTTAATTAAACCTTGTATATGCATCATTAGCAAAACTTTTAGCTTTTTAAAAATAATTTTGGATTGTGTCTTGTTCAAATTTATTATTCATTAAAGCATGTAAAGAATCTCAAAAATCTTCTTCATATGTATTCCCTAAACATATATAAACACATTAGCATAGGAAAAGAATGTGTAAATACACATAATATAATTAGCACTTTCACTAATGTGTGGTTGTACCTTTCATACCTTACAACTGCCACTAGAAAACAAAGTATAAAGTGTAATTAGAATCTGTCAGAACTAACAATATTACAAATCCTAATTGTACGCTATTGATAAAGTTTAACGCTATTAATACATTAATTTTGACAGGTTTTTGCAACCTCACTTGAGTCTAAGAATAAGCCGGGTTATTTTCAGTGCTTAATTTTTAATCAACTCCATGTTTTCACAAATTAAGCCAATTATTCTCAGTTAGCAGAAAATAGCATTAACGAAAATATTTATTAATGATAATGTTTGTAAAGATCTGTTTCTCAATAAAATATAGGCACTGGCATAAATGAACCCAAAGAGCTTCCATGTATGCAAATTATTTATCTCCATGGTTACATGAGCTAATACACTGGTGTTTTATACAACATATATGCACCAAAACATTAATCTACTATTGAACAAAGCAGCAAATCTGTGTCTCTATGACCAAAGATGTGCTATTGTTGGATGCTGGCAACACAATCTGTTGTCATACATGAGAAACACCCAGGGATTCAGAGAGATCTGAGCAGCACCCTTGAGGGATGGATACAGAAACCTGCTGGGCTTCAGAGGCACAAGTTCCCCAAAGTGACCCCTCCAAGTCTCCAATGCTACAAACTCATCTCCCTCCATTTGCATTTAAAACTCTTCCATTGAACACTTAATTGCACACAACACATTGAGGACATTTTCACTTTTCTACATGAAGTGTGCAGGCCTGTTTATCAGTGCAAGACTTTGCAAATAAAAATCATGACTTACCCTTGCCACGTGGTTTCTTGTCATGAAAACCACAGACCCTGCCATTCCAATCACTGTGTTAATGAAGAATGTTAGAATAAGTGTTGGTAACTTGGAATCTATATAAATGGTCTTGTGCAGTTTCACAGCCAGTGATTTAAGAGTATTTTTTAAAGTTTACAGGATGACAGCAATATCAGTAAGGTTTAAAGGAATTAAATATCTACCACCTCTCAGGGGTAAAGTGTCAGACTTTTGACAGTAACTAGGCAGCTTCTCCAAAATCATCTTGTGCACTTTGTATTTCTGAGAAAGTCCCTGCATTCCCATTACTGTCTTCAGGCTTCCCAATAGTCCCAGTTGCCCCAGCAATGTATTTAAAAACAAAATCTGAGCATTTATTTGTAAAATAAAGGATTTTTATTTGACTTCCTTCAAATTTCCCCTGGCAATTTAATATTAATTAAAATCTGTTGAGCCATATGGTGACTTTTCTTTTTCTTAACAAACATTATGACTTTCATATTTTCTACCATGATTTTTTTTCCATTTTTGCCATAACAAACAACAAAGCTTAGAGAGATCATAGCACACAGACATCACTGGTTCAAATATTAATGCAGCCACAGAGACAGACCAAAAGGGACCACAAAAGGAAAATGTTTTCAAAGCATTTTAAGCAAGTGAACTTTGTGTGATTTACCTATGCCCTGTAACAAAATAGATTTTCACATTCATAAACAGAGCAGAGTCAGAGAAGATCATGGATCCTGGCACTCACCTGTTTCTAAGCTGTAAAGAACTTGCCTTTATATGTATGGTACAGAATTACACATTAATGCTTTCTGTGCCACCCAGCACTGGATTTTTTAAACTGCAGTATAACTGAGCAATAAAGATCACACATTGAATTCAGATTAGGACTAGATGGAGAGAGAAACAATCTCACTGAAGCTGCTCCTTGTGAAGAGCAAGAGCAAAGGCAGAGTTTACACCTGTGGAAGCAGAGCACTTGTGAGGGTGGCTTGGGCTGAACCACATTTGGAGAACAGCTCCTCAAGCAGGAGCTCCTGCCAGTCCCTGTGTCCCAGCACACATCTCCCTCCAATTCTGCTCTGCTCTGCTGCTCTGCCAGCTTTCTCCCTGACCAGTGACAAGCAATTTAGCCCCTCCTAAGGGAAACGGCAAAAACTGGATCTATCTGGCTTTACTGGCTCCCTCAAATCCTGCCAAAATGTGACATCAATATGCCATTGCATCAACAAATTGTGCAACAAATGCACCTGCTTCAGATGCATTAGGAAAAATGCCTGTAGCACACTACACTGTTGATCTCTAGCATTTGGATCTTGACAAATTCTGCCAATGTCTGTCCCTCACTCACAATTAACACAGCATGAATAAGCATTGCTTAATTAACAACTCTTCTACTATAACTGTGATTTTCATACCCTGTAGGAAAAATTTAAATCATGATGCATATACTTAGATTTAGAAAAAGAAGATATTGCTACACACTGGCATTGATAAATTCCCCCAGTTTTCTCCCTGAGAAAAATACAAGAGCCTCACACTTAAAACAACGATAACAATAAAAAAAAGTAAGAAAAAAGATATTTTCAAGTGCCTTAGAAACATTCAGCTACTACAGAAAACCTGCACAGTGACACAGGAATGGACACTCTGGATCTACTGTAGTCAGAGTGAAAAATTGCACCTCCAAGATTACTAAAAGCTAAAGAGTCTAATAAATCTCAACAAACAGCAAAGACTTCAGGGTTCCAAGTATAAAAGGACTTTTTTTTTTTTTACCTAGATCTAAACTTACAAATTGAGCACAAAGCCAGCCAAATATTTACATCTGAAAAATCTGTTGTCTATATTTTGTATTTTGAGTGAAACCATGATCATTCAAGTCTGATATTTTCCCCGAAGTGCAGTCACCCTTTGTGAAGTTTTACAGTGATACATGTCTACATGCATGGACAATCCTAAAGATGTATTTTAAACCTCATCAACTCTTAATTGAGATTTTCAAAGCGGCTTAAGGGATTTAGACAAAAAATATTCATTTCTTATTTCCTTTTATCACCAATACGTGGCTAAACTCCTTGGCTGCTCTGAAAATCTCAGTGAGCTGGATATGTATTCATTAGATGTAAGAGAACTGTCATGTTTGCTATCTATCTAAAAGATAAAACTCTTAAGCCTAAGTGAAAAAAATAATTGGATAGATTTTGCTTATGCCATCACTGAAGACTTTACGAACTCATGTTCTGCAAAAACCCTTTTTTTTTAGCTGAATGGGAACACTTCAAAAAGGCTTTTTTAGTCAGCTGAAATGAGAGCTGTGATGATACAAATGTGCTGGTTTCAGGAATAAGAAATCTATTTTGCATTGCTCTAGTACAGAAGCATGCTTAATGTTGGATTGCTCTGGTCTATCAAAAAGCATTATAAAGTTTTGTGTAGTTTAATAGTGAAACTCGACAGCTCCGAGCCAAGAAATTACACAATTTAGCAAATTCCAGGCGCTGGAGGTTTTCTGTGCTACTGAATATAGAAACACTGGATAGGACAGAAATTTACGATGAAATTGAAGCAGCTGCACCTTTTAGCAGATTGGGAGTTTCAGTTTTGAGGTGGCGAAGTAGAGAGAAAATCTGGATCCAAGATGATGCAGGTGTCTCCTGCAGGATTTAGCCAGGCCTGTTGTGCCAGTTTGCAAGGTCAGAATCTTGCACGTACGGGCCAGTGCCAGATTTTTGCCTATATAAGTGTCTTTGGCAAGCGTTGAAAAACGCTACTAAGCGATACTACCAAGCCAGAACAAGAGTCTCCTGATAATTTCTGGGAATCACAACAGATCGCGTTCGCTCTTCATACGCAGAGCACAAGGTAGGGCCCGGCCCGGTCCTTTTGCTGAAACCCGGTTAATTGCGGCCGGGATCGCGGCGCTGCCGCTCCCGGCTCCGCAGCAGCAGCGACCATTCCCGGGATCCGCCCGCCCGCTCCCTGCGCGCCCCCTCCGCTCCCACGCGGGGAGGCCAAACTCGCCACCCGCGGAGACTCCGTGGGCCACATCCAGGTTGTGCCGAGTCCTGGCTCCGGGGTGCTCAGATTTTTTCCTGTTATGTTTAGTAGGGCATTTTTTTTCGTGTTGTTTTATATATATACATATATATATATTTTTTTTTCTTTCTTTTCTTTTCTTTTAATGTCTGCAGTGGGAGCCGCCAGCCCTGGCGAGGCGCTGGGGCCGGGGGAGCGCGGCTGCAGCGGGACCCCGGCGGGCTCCGCCCGGTGGCCGCGGGGCTCCGCGCGTTCCCTGGATGCTGCGCGCTCCCCCTGCGGAGAGAAGAAGGGAGGGAAGAAGGGAGG
>JANPWX010000041.1:1638253-1795564 GCA_024734555.1 Trochalopteron elliotii
CAGCCCTGCCCGGGTCCGCCCGCCTGCCCAGCACCCCCAAGCAGCGGCTCCTGGGCAGCGCCAGCACCGCCTCGTAGGGGGAAACAGAGGCAGCGAGGCAAGAGGAGGGCGGCAAACAGCTCTGGGTTACTGAAACCAGTACAGGAGCTACCAGGACAAGCGAAGCTTTAGCCAAAAATAGCTCGTTCAGGGTTAGGCTTTTTTTTTCTTTCTTTCTTTTTTTTTTTCTTTTTTTTTTTTTTTTTTTGCTTTCTTGTAGTGGGGCGGCCGTGAGGAGTGCCCCCAGCGCAGCGCACAGCCGACCTGCCGGCCTGAGGGGCAGCCGGGCAGCCGAGGCAGGATGTACCAGGGACACATGCAGGTAAGCGGCCGCCGGCGGCACTCGGGGAGCCCGCGGCGAGCTCCGCTGAAACGCGGCTCTGGGAAGTTTCGGTGGGTTGAGCGGAGGGGAGATGCCACCCTGGTATCTTGTGTGCAACAAGTGACCTGGTGCGGTGTGACCGTGGCACTCCAGCTCAGGGCCGAAGGGGAGCGGCGTGCCTGGGGCTGGCGCGGCTCGGGGAGGCGCGGGGAAGAATGGCAAAGGGGTTCTGTCAACTTTGTAACTAGGTGAAGTTCTCTGTGTATTTTTCCATGTATGACGCCTGCTTGTTCAAACAGATTCAAGGGAGTATTCCAGGGCAAACATTATTATGGCATGCTTTAAAGTGACACATGTCTCCTGCCATCCTCTTGATGCATCTCTTCCTGTATGTCAAGTGAAGGGCAAACAATAAGGGAAAAGACAGAGCACTTGCTTTGCAAAATCTGCAGAGGTTTCACACCACACTCAAACTGTCGATTTTGCTCAGTGTGTTGTGTTTAAAGGTGATGGATTTCTATTCTTCCCTCCCGACACGGGACGAGGATTGATTTTGCTAAGCCAGGGAATGACTTTGTAGAATGAATTCAAACACCTGGCAAAGAGACTTGAAGATTTTAGGCAGAAATCTTGTCTCATGATCCTGCTGATCTTGCCTTGGCAGAATACAACCCTCCCTGATAAAAACATTCTACTGCCTTGGACCTGATGGCTTTAACCTTGACTCCCGCCCTCCTTCACATGGCTCTTCCTCGGAAAGCCAAGCCTGTTTTGAAGGAGGAAGTATCAAAGTGGAGTAAAGGTTTACATTGGTCTTCCAGATTCATTCCTTTGCTTTGGACCCAGTCTGGCTTGGCGTTCTCTGCCAGGAAGCATCAGATTCTTTTATCAGGCACAGTGGCACCAGCCTGGTGTGTGGTGTTAGCACCGAGGCTGTTCAGAGAGGAGCTGCAGCCTCAGGAGGTGAGAGCTGACCACTTCTGTTTGGTGTGGGTGCATTTAAACACCCACTGAATGGTCATGGGGGCAGCAGGCAGTGTCAGAGCCGGGGTTGTGCACCATACAGACGAGTTAAGAGAGTTCTCTGATTCAGCACTGCCTTCCAGAACTGAGTGATACCCATTACTCTTTCATGTTTGTGTTATCTGGTCGCAGGAGTGATAAATAATGTGTCATAATACTGCTTGTGATAGGAGAGCAAACAGATTTTGACGAGAGATGGGATCAATGGAGGGAGTGTGCGCATTACCGTTAATTTCTGATAATAAGGTTAAAACACAAAACCAATCCTGTAAATAATGCTGCTGGATGGGACCATTGCCAAATGGGTTTACATCCTTAAGAAAGCAGAAGTTCTTTGCTGTGAGTTACATCTTGCAAGATTTCAACAGACGTACAGCACTTTATAAGAGGAAATCTAATGGAATCTTGAGGTGTCTCACAGCATTGTAAATTTTCTGCATCATTAAAAGATTGAAATCAAACTTGCAATAGGAAATAAGGTCAAAACATGAAAAATTGTTGTGACTGGTGTACTTTAAAATTTTTTTCTTTCAAAATACTTCTTTTTTTCTAGCTCAGATTTAATTAAATTCTAACCAAATTCTCTTAAAAGGCTTGCTGAAGTAAAAATACTGTTCCTGTTGAGTACACTTGTCATTTTCAAAAACAAAAGCCCACCTTAGTTCATCATCCAAATTTTTGAATGTATTTTTGTCCTAACAGGAAGCATTAATGAGCTTCAGATAACATCAACAAAGCCTAAAGCCTTAGGAGACATTTTCATGTTTAGTATATCCTTAATTAGAGCTTTTAAGTGAGTCAGGCAAAGACAATAAGAAGCTAATTTCTTTGCAATGAAATGATATACTGTAATGTTGATTAAACCCTGTTGGAACATAAGCTGAGTTACCATTCAAGTACGTTGTCAAACCTCACACTAAGAAAAATGTCGGCACATTTTAAGCATTATAGGTCCTTTCTTTGTATCCAAGACTTCTTCTAAGACTTTTAATAATTTAGGAAGAATTATTTGCAATTACCTGTTTATCTAAAATAAGGTGATCCTTCCCAATCTGGGCGGAACAAGTCAGACACATAAGTCAGCACCCTGGACTCCTAAGCAAAAATAATCTCATTTTTCAGGCACTGAGCCCTTAATAGAACTTACTCTTCTTGAAGAGAAGGTGGGGTGTTTAGCTGGGTAAACTACACTACCTGGATACATCCAAATGCAAAATGATGGGCCAATATATAATGCCTGATCCTACACTCTTTAAAGCAAAAGCTCTTGTGAAGTTATCAGGATCAAATGTGGGATCTGATTTTAGGATTCCAGTAATCATTTCCTTTTTTCCTACTGTTCTGTTCTCAGATATAAAAGTAAAATCTGCAGAATTAATTCCATAGTCCGCTTATTTTAAAAGATGTTTGCAGAGCTGTTTCACCAATAACCTGCTGTAACTCAGCTAATTCTTGTAATACTCTAAAAGGGGAGAACCTTAACTACAGTAACAAGGTAATAAGCATAATTACAGAGATTGGAAATTTACCTATCTTGGAGAGGCATCAATCATTATCAGCTTCAGTGGGGAATTTCTCACTAAGCTCAGCAAATTTTGCAAGTGTAGATGAAATATACTTTGCATTTAAGCTCTGCAGAAATCCACCACTGAAAGTACTTTGCCACATCAGGCCATAATGTGTGTATCTCTTCTTAATGCTTTGTTTATAGTGCAGATCAGGTTTGTCGAGGTTTTTTTTTTGTTTTTTTTTTTTTTCCCAAAACCCAGAAAATCACTTTGTTTATTCCAAAGATCGAGGTTTAGATTTTCTTCTTACTGGTTTCTAAGTGAAGCCTCACAATGCAGAAATACTAGAGAGGTCCTAAGCTACAATTCCAAAGGCCGTTTAAAACATCTGAAAAGAAAGTGTGTCCTGCCTTCACATTTCCAGGTGTCTTTCTGTAGGATTTGCTTTTGTGATCACTTGTGCACCACATGCTTGCAGGTGAAACACCAGCAGAGAGGTGAAAGTGGCCTTCCACAGGGCCAGCACCACAACCAGAGAAGTGTGGTTCCACGGGAGCTCTTTCAAAGCTGTTTCACCATCCTGATGAGCTTAAGCATGGGATTTCTCCATGTTTACAGACTGGTTGGGTATGAGCAGGGACTGCCATGGGTGCTGAGGCACCAGATGTCCCTGCTGAGCCCCGGGGCTGAAGCTTCTGCATGAGAAAGAGAACTTCAGATGAGATGCACGGGTTGTTTGTCCGCAAGTGTACAACCTCAGTTATGTAAGAAGTCCTGTTTAATTCAGTAGATGTAGGTTCTGACAGGATGGCACCTGATGGATCCGGGAGCACACCCTGGGATTCACAGATAAGGCAGAAGAGCCAAGTCTAAGTGCTAAATTGTACAGGTGAAAGAGAGTATTTGTCTCTTAGGATAATGTGTGCAATCCCGTGTATGCTGTTTTCCATCCCCAACAAAGCATAGCAGACCAGATGGAAGCAGAACATAAGTTGAATTCAACCCCCAATCCCTGGTCTAAAACTGCTGTCATTTTAACAACCAACTATAAGATGTCTTAAAGTTTTTACAGTATATTATGGACCTGGTACCAGACTTCCTGTTGACTTTTATGAAAGTTCTATAAATGAACGGGGGGCAAATTTCAGTCACAGAATGGGATTTGCACAGCATTTGGCTTCCTATGAAATTCAAAATAAATTCTTTCAAAACTGTTTGCCCTGATGCTGTATTTAGTCAGCCTTCCCCAGCACAAATGCTTGAACAGAAGAAGTGCTTTGCCAAATGTTGGCATGGGATTTTTATATATGGCAGTGTTATGTTTCTAGATGGCTTAATTTAGACAAAGCAGAAATCTTGACCACACAGGGGTATCAGAGTTCCTCTGGCACTTTTTTGCAGGAGCAGGCTTGTTAGTCATGATGCCTTGGCAAAGTTCCAGATCAGATATTTTGTCTCCTAAACTTTTAATTGCTCAGGCAATCAGCTTTGTGTCCTTAGTTCTTGTGTTGTGATATTTAAGATTGATATTTAAGATTGTACCATTGGCATTTCCTATTTACATGAAATGATCCATATTAATGATTCACATTTCATTATGATTTCAATTGTCAAACACACACCTGTATGATCGTAGTGGGTCTACAAAAAATATAATATGTGTACATGAAAATTCTTGCAAGATGGAACCTCAGGGGCTTCACGTGTTTTAGTGGGCCTGAAAAGCATTCCTAAATATTTTATAAAAGGCATTTTTGCACTGATTTCTCAACATTTAAGACACAGCTAACTCACTGAGGAAGGGCAAGCAGAACAGTCTGAATATTAACTGCAACAGCAAATCCCATTTTGGTTTACTTGGAAACGTATTAAAAATACTGTAATAGTGTTGGTTACACTGCCACCTAAAATAAATAAACCCCAAGCTATTAAAGAGTTACGAATAGAAAAAAAAGTAATGTGCATCTTTACATTAATAAAACGGCCCACAAAGAATATGCACAATGTAAAATTGAATTCAATGCTAAACTGAATCTCTTCTCAGCTGTTAATACCAACATAAACCTAATAACTTTAAGCTACAAAATTTTAAAAATCTGGGCTCATGGCTGGAATCCTAACCGATCTCCAGTGGTGTGTATGAATCATAACTCCTAGGCTAAGTAAAATTACATTATGATAAACTGATAATATTTTATCATTACAACTCTTTTCTAAAAGTACTCACAATGCTAGGGCAATCTTTTTGGTGGTATGTTTTCCATTTTGCCTTGGTATTTTCCAGTGTTTCAGTAGCAGCTCTACCAGGTTTTGAACAGCAGGTTATGAACTGCTTGTAAATTGAAAAAACGTAAAACTAATGAGCTCACTTTCACAGGATGAAGTTCATTCAAAGAAAGTAGATGATAAATTGCATTTGGCAAAGGCACAGACCGAAACTGTAAAAGTGGTGAGCATTTGCAGTGCTGGTAGAGAGGAGCGTTCCTTGAAGCTGTTGAGCAGTTTTACAAGAGCCTAGTAGAAAATCTTGCAGAGGCTCAGAAATTCTTGGCTCACACTGTATTTTTACTGGATGTAAATTAGGAAGAACTTTTACTAACTAAGGATCCACCCCTCTATTCTGGAATTAAATTCATTCAAAACATAGAAAAACAACAGTGCCTAGCATAGTCCCTGTCATATATTAATGTAAATGTTAGTCTAAACCCAGTATATAACTTTCACCAGAGGCACTGTTTGCTCAAGAACCATGCTGTACTTGACTTTTTTAATCTACCACTATTATCACAATTTACTATGCAAAAGAGGAGGATAAAAAGTTGGGATAAAGTCCACCAGCTGTACTAGGATGAATTGTCCAAATAGAACAAGGGGCATGAAAGGATGGAAAAAATAATTCATACAGAAATTTAGACTTTAGGAAGTGCAGTCTCACAACTCGGCTGTAGAATATTTTGTAATTTATAATAATCTTGTTTCTAAGCAAGCTTTAAAAAAAGGGCATTGATGTACAAACCGAGTCCATTTAAAATCATCTATCCAGCTTAATTTGCTACTCTTTTTTGCAAATGTTGAAAATGAAAAAGGTAAAAGCATTGAAATAGTACTTAAAATTAATCTACCCAGCACTCCAAATACATACTCGTTTGTTTCACTAAAGCTAATTTTTCACAGTCTGTTTCAGAAATAGGTGATGCTGCAAAACTGAGAGAAACGCTTGTCTTCCAAATCAGTGTCATGGCATGTAAACTAGGAGGTGGCTTTTGGTAGCTATAGATTTTCATCATTGTCCGGTAATATTTCTAATAAAAATGCCTAAGGATCATAAAGACCAAATTCAGCAGATTTTTTCTGCCAGGTTGGAATAATTATAAACAGTCTAATATTCATTGCTCTGCTCTCAGGCTTTTGAAGTTCTGAGTCATTGGTACATGAGTTTTACTTCCAGTGGTTTATTTGCATATAAATAAAGTAAATTCTAAAATATCAAGTAAGTGAAACTCATTATACGCAATGGAAAAAAAAAATCCATGTCTCATCAGTTTACCCATGCCCAGAAATACAAATCACAACCCAAAGTTTAGTGTTAGCCCCTGAATGTGATTTTCCCAAAGTTTGCACAATTAGTCATGTATCAGCATTACTGCAGTTCCTCTCAAAAAAACATTTTATGCCAAACTTCTGTAGGTTGGCATAGTAGATGTAAGCATCAAGAGAATCTTAAGTTTTCTTCCTCTTCTTCTCCATTGCCTGTCACACCACTCAGATTTGCCACTGTTGCTCCTTTCACTGTCCTGTTTGTTAATTTTCTCCTCCTTACTGAAGTTGGAAGGATTTAATGAAGTGTTTTGCCTCCTGCCACATTTGTGCTGTGTTTTCCAGCCAGCTCACCCAGGCCGTGCCTGCTGAGGGGCTGAGTCCCCTCTCAGCAACACTTGGTCACAAAACAAAAATGTTCCACAGCCAAGTTCTGCTCACTGCCACGAGCAGAGGGAGGGGAACTGATGGTGGAAAATTTGGTCACCAGCAGAGCTCCCTCTTCACAAACTGTTTGAGGATTAGGGGCAATAGGGGACTGCCACAAGGAGGGAAGTAGCCAGCTGTAAAAAAACACCTGAATTTTGTGTACAACGTTTTGCAGGGTAGACCTGTGCCCATAAACTCACTTTTCTCACATGCTTCTCTATTTTGGCAATCCCTACAGGAAAAGAGCCACATTAAAATATTTGTGAGTTTCTCTGTAAAACGTGGAACACTCTACTGCTTCATGTTCACTTGTCCTAGAGAAGTCTGCTGTCTTCTGGTAACATGTTAATTTCATATAATTTCCTTTTTACACCTCTTATCCCAAAATGTTACCAACACTTTTGGACAGCATTTTTCAATAAAATATGCATTTAGAACAAAATAACATCTGTGCATTTAGAGCAACACCTAAAGCATGTGTAATAATGAAAGTACTGTGCACTGAATTCAGACAAATTACCTTTCTTGATTACATTGTGACTTCGTTTGCTGTTATGAGATACATAAAAGAAATTCAGATGCTTTTGTCCACTGACATTTAATAATGAGACCTTCAGAATTATTTGACGTGTGTTTACTATCAATCATTTGCCTTTATAGACTTTAATAGTTTTCAAAAGCTGAGGAAACAAACTTTAAAATTTGCCTCACCAAGATTAGAGCCAGCTGTGTCTTAACCTTTACATCAGTGAATCTAATCTGAAATTACACTGTTGTAAAAAACAGAGTCATTTGCTTCCAAGCCTTTTTCATGTTAATTTCTGTCTTCCCAATGTCACCAGTCAGGTTCCAAAGCTACAGTGTCAAGTGAATACAGCATTTCCTGGACAGGGACAGGAAAGGTGTCACAAAATGCATTTTCAAATTCAGCATTTTCTGACTAGCAGGTGTATCAATAAAAGGTCCAGGAACTCTTACTCACTGTTAATTGAAAATCAGTTGAGAAGAAACACTTGCCAGTTTAAGCCTAGCCTGAAATACTGAAATATGGTTCTCAATAAGTAATGCTGAATATTAAAGTTTAACTTCACAAAATTTCCTGTGGTCAATTTTGCTAATATTAATGTAGGTATAAACAAAGACTATAATAAACAGAAGCTTTTTTAGTATTTCTGAGTATTATGTAAAACTGAGAGTAAACATCACATTTTCATGTGCTAGTAATCTGTCAGAACCTTTTAAAATCTGAAAAAAAAAATTGTATCTTAAACAAAAGAACAGATTTGTATTATTTATGCTAGGTAGGAGATGGCCTTAGTCCTTAATATGGCCTTGGACACCATTGTCATGGGAATAATGACAGAAATGTGACAGAAGTGATTAATGAAATAAAAAATACAGCTTGACATGTGTCTCATCAAAGTGACAGGTTATTTCTGCTGTCATTCATGGAAGTTTAACAAGGAATATAATTTTCCAGTTGCAGGCTTGAGATGTGGATGACATCTTTCATCTATTGCTGTTTGTTGTCTAACAGTCCTTTTAAGAGCCAGGACAATTTTAAGAAGCCTTTTAAAAAGGAACACAAGAAAGAATGTTAGGTAAAAGAAAGGGGGAAATTAGGATGTACAACAGAGAAAACAATGCAAAAGTATGTAAACTAGGAAATAAGTGAGTGCTGGTTTTGTTCTGAACAGTAGAAAATTTTGTTGATATTACCTCTCTACCCAGTCCAGGTAATGTACACAACGTGGCAAGTTACGTATAGCTGGAAGGGATGCATAGGATTGCCTGAACCTGTGCAAACAAAAGAAATCATAATTATTAGAAGACAGCTAGATATTACATGGAAATAGTGAAAGAACAATAATCTATGTAGCACTCACAAAAAAGGACTACGTGCTGTTCCGGAAAGACAGAAAATCAAAGGTGTTGGTTATATTAAGAACCCGGACCCAAAGAAAATGAGTAAAAATTTTTAAGAAGCTTCACAACTAATATTTCCAATTGTTAAATTGTTGAGGTTATGCCTTAGCACAGAGTATGAAGAACACCCAAGGAGTGGAGATAGTTCTCATAGGCAGAAGGAAGAAGTACAAGTTGTCTAAAGTAAAGCTTATTTAGATCTTAGAAATATATTAAGGTATTTAAAACAATCATTGGAAGTTTTTTGGTTTTCTCATGAAAAAGGGGGAGGAGAAGCAAAACATACTCAAAGTGGCATTTGTATTACGGATAACCTAATTTATGGTGCAAAACCAAAATGTTTAAGAGAGCATGAATTCTTCAGCTATTACAAATGTGTTATATTAAATTGGAGACTTGGTAGAAAATGTGTTATAGTCTAGTTACAAATGTGAACAGAACAACAGAAAATATACCAGATTTAAGATAAGGTGAGACAAATGGTAAGACAACTAACAGCCCAGATACCCATATGGCTATCCATAATCTTCAAGGTTTTAGGGGAGAGACTTGAAGGAAAACTAAACAAACACAGACAAAAAAAAATTAAATAAAAAGCAATTTGAATTTATCAGGAAAACATAATGTCAGACCAACTCAACAGCATTTTCTGTTATCATAAGTGGGGTTTTAGGCCAGGGAGGTATAACTGAGTTGATCTTTATAATCTTTGGTAAGCATTTGTTACGGTGTTACGAAAGAAATTATTATTGAAGCTGGAGAAAGTAAAGTATAGCAGTAAATCTGTAAAGAAGGCAGGAAACTCATTCATGGAGAAATGAAAAATAGAGCACTAAAGGAAGGACTGTCAGACTGAGGAAAGTTTAATAGGGAAGGTTTTTGTGGATCACTGTTGGAAGTGGTTGTTTCTGATGTTTCATCCATAAATGTACCAGAAGCAGGAAGATGGTGTCTGCATTTGTTGATTACTCAGGGCTGGAAATCATCAATATTGGGAGACATTCAGTACTGCTGAGCTTCAGTCACTGTACAGAGGGACCTTGTCTGTACTTCAACAATAAAATTACAATTTCATTTAACACTACAGGATAGTGCTGATCATCAATAACAAAAAGCCTACCCTAGGCCATGGGCTATCATTTAGAAATTACTGAGAAGAATGACTTGCACATACATAATGACTGTAAGTTGTCGATAAAACACATCCATAAAAAAGACAGATGCAGATCTAGTTTTAGAAGAGTTCTTTCCAGAATAGTCAGGAAAATATCAGTGCCAGTTGACAATGCCAGTAGCAGATTTTCAGCTGAGAATCTTGTGCAGAAGAGAGGCATGGAAACAGGTCCAAAGAAAGATGATCAAGGAGAAGGGAAAGTCTATCTTACAAGAAGAGACCAAAAGATTTTGGCTTATTTCACTGAGCAGAATGACAGCTCAGCAGGACCATAATCACAGCATGTAACTGCATCAGAGAGATAAACACCAGATATGGAAAAACCTAAATTAGCTAAGAACAAAACTGGCACAGGAACAAATGGATATTAACCAGCTGTGAATAAATTTAGGTTGGAAGTTAGAAGAAAGTTTCTGATCATTAGAGCAATCAAGACTTCCAGTAGCCTTCCAACTGGAATAGTGGAAGCAAAAAAATTAATTACTTTAAAGATGAAACACAATCAGTTGCTGGGAGATTTGGTTATGACATGCTGCCTGTGAGACCAGAAGATTGTACCTCAATAATCCAGGAACAACACCTTTCTTACCTTAACAGAATCACAGAATGGTTCAGGTGGGAGTGGAGCACAGAGGATCACCTGGTCCAACATCCCTGCTTCAGCAGGGTCATCTCAGAGCACAAGTTACAGGATTGTGTCCAGATGGTTCTGGGTGTCTCCAGTGAGGGATAGTCCACGTCCCCTCTGGGCAATCTGTTCCAGTGCACAGTCACTGCACAGGAAAGTTCTTTCTCATGTTCAGATGGAACTTCTGCCCATTACCTCCTGTTTTGTTGTTTGGCACCACCAAGTAGAGCCAGGTCCATCCTCTTGACCCCCTCCCTTTAGGTATTTCTACAAATGAACGAGGACCCCTCTCAGTCACCCTGTTGAAGTCGTCTTCAGAAGTCTTTCAGAAATTGCCTTCTCAAATTTCTGTGACTTCAGCAGAAACACACCCTGACTCTAGTTCAGAAAGACCAAAATACTCAACTTCAAGAAGTCAAAAGCCTTCCTGTTACAGCTGTAGAGGGCTTGACTGCCTTCACAGCTTGAGTAACCTCCTGCTGAGAGACCCACACAGGGAGTGACAAATTAGTGCCACTTTGCCAAGTCCAAAACATCATTTTGAGTAGAGCTGAGCTCTAAAGTTTGAATATTCTCTCTGCCAGCTTTCTTATCAAGTCTCCCACTCAGCTGAACTCATGTTTTTGCTTCATCTAAAACCTTTACAGTTACCTTTACAATCAGAGGAAATGTATTTCCCCCATGCAGCTAAACTCAATGGTTCATGTTGGAGGCATTGAAGCCTTTCACCATCTCGTATTCATGTTCCTGCAAGTGGGCACTGAGGGCTGGAAATCACCAGCTGTGTCAACATTGTGTAACAGGAAGCTTAAATGTATTTCAATAATAACCAAATTTTGTGTGCATGAGGATATAAACACATCAGAACCAGTAGGGATATTTTCCCTGACGTTGGCTGAGCCAGGACTAAGCTGTTTTTCTGTACTACCACCAGCTCTATTTTCTCTCCTGAGCTCCAGAAACAAAATGCATTGGTTATTATTTAGATCATGTGGTCTTAAATAAGAAAACTCAGTTTTCTGATTTGCAGTCCTAGTCAGGAAAAACTACTGAATTCAGTTTGGACTATTCTTTTGGAAGGGATCATCCTTAGAGTCCTTAGAGTGCTCCATCCCTGTACTCAGTCAGAAAATTATTTCTGGATTGATTCAGCCTCATAAAAGTACCTCAGGATCTGATTTCTGGAGTTCCTGTCCCATCTCATATCTGTGATTTGCATCCCACAATGTATCAGGGAGACAGATGTCCCTGAACACTCCATCACAATCTGATAATATTGTTACAGCCCTGCAGCTCTCTGCTACTCAGATCTTAGAATTTCAAGACTCACACCAGCAAAAGGCTTTCCAAATAGGTGAGATCACTGGATATTGGCTAGACAAAGATAGGCAAAAGCATATCACTAAATTTACTGAGCACAGGATTAAGTATTTTTTCTTGCCATGTTTATTTCCAAAGTGTTTTATAGTTGCCAAAGAGAAAGCAAATTTCACTGCCTTTTTCTCGAGTAGTCACTGACAAATACCAGAAATAAAAATTGGAATAAAACTCCAAATAATTAGCTCAGACTCCTTAATAATCACAGAAAAATTGTATATTCAGATTGTTGCATATAGATTCTGTGTATTTGCTAAGCACCAAGGAAGGCAATTTTATGTGAATTTACAAGCAAGTGTTTACTATTCCTTCATGCACACAAACATGCTCGGGTTCCATCCTGTGTGTCATTTGCAGAATTAGGGAGTAGATGTTACTGATGTGGCCAACCAGACGTGATAGACACAGGCTAAAGAGACCACAAATATCAATCCTGAATTTGGCTGAAACCTAGGTACAGTGTGTTCCCATATATGTAATTACAAAACACAGGACTAATAAAGTTTTTAGCGACTTTTATACAGCTCTGTTCACAAGGAAATAGAATTCTTGGCTTACACTAATAAGCAATAAACAACCATCATTATTTTCCAACTATGTTGTCTGCATGATGCTTTCAAAATACCACTGCCAACAGGCTGTCTTTGTTTTCGGGTCTTTCTTGCTAAAACAACAGTTCTAAAAATTAAACTCCCATCTAGCATTTCTGACAAGGAGGTAGTTGCTATCAACTGCACGTTGTTTTGGACAGTAGTCTGCAAGGAGTACAATAGAAACATTTACATTCATCTGAAGTTAAAAACTTATATAACACATTCAAGTGTATGTTTTATTTTGAAACCATAGAGATGATCTCTGGACTATCATTCCCACTTCAGCTGACAATTAAATACACGCATAACAAAGAACTGCAAATATTTTACAAAATACTAGTCAAAGACAAATTTTTTATGGGTTTTTTTTTGATTCTTTGTAGCTGACACTTCTTGAAAAGGAACAGAATCACTGCTTAAGAGTTCAACTGCACTTGTGATTTTTTTTCTCCTCAAAATATTTTCATAAAGGAAAAAATATATTACAGACATTACATTTAATTCTGCTATGATTTATGTTTAAAAATTCTCATTGTCTAAGAGGAGAAGCAATTATTTAGTCTATCTGGTTACCATTTGTTTCTTTGTAGCTTTAGTTTTGTGCAGTCCCTAGAATTTGTGCTTATTGGCAGCAAAATTATTTCTGAAATATGAAAAGCATAGTTTCCAGAGGAAATCAATTGCAGAATTCTGTCCTGTGTCAGTTTTTTATTAATACTTAGTATTGGCAGAGAACCATGGCAGTATGTAGGCTAAAAGATCCCATCCAGTTATGGAGCACTTTTGTTTTTATTTACTAAGGCGCTGGTTTATTCCTTTAAAAATGAAAAGTCTTCTTAAAAATAACTTTCATATTTGCATCCAAACTTTTTGCCAGATTTCACTCAGAAATTGGAGTGTAACTGCATGATACAGGATTCAGTGCCCTCCATATAACTGAGTTAGGGGAGTTGGAAAATACATACCAGTAATGCAATCCCAAATTCAAGAGGGGTCTCTTCAAAACATGGAAACCTGGCCATGTAAATTCAACTCTTCCTCCTGGGATATTGCTGATAGGATATGGACAGAACAGTAATTCATGGGAGGGAAGAGAAGCAGATGAGTATCACAGAGAACCCTGAATGGGTAAGGAAAACTTAAAACAGCAGAGGAGCTCTGAAGCTAAGTCCAGTCAGGAGTGTCTGTAACAGCACAGCACTGGAAAGGGAGGCAGGATGGCACAAATGAACCCCAGCCACAGGGGCTGAGGAGGAGGAGGAAAATCCCATTTTTCTGAGCCAGGCTCAGCAGCTGAGCAAGGGATCAGGGTTTTAGGAGTGGAGCTGGTTGAACACGTGTTTTAGCAGATAGCACACTGTGATTTTATCCACTGATTCTATGAAACTACAGCAAATTTTTTTGCACCACTGTGTCCCAGTCTAATCCTATCTATGTCTGGCTAATCAACTGTAATGCAATTCATTCAGTGCTTTACCTCATAACTGTTGTGTACTCCCAAATCCATGACAAAAGAAATAGATCCAATGGAAAAGCACTGTGAGGCCACTCTTGATTTCCACAAACCAGTTTGCTGCACTGGGCCACACCAGCAGAGTCTTCAGGAGCAAGCTGACCTTGCTGGATTTGCTCTTGCTTACAGTGAAAGATTATTCTGGTTTCTCCATTTTTCTTATATAATGCAGAAAAAATTACAATGCGTTGCCCCTAGCATTTTTTCTAAAATAAGGTGATTTGGTTTCAGGGTGGCTTTCTAAGTCTAATAACACATAATAAGATAATTTTAAGAGGGCAAGGAACAGACTGGTATTGAACAATGGCGAAAAAGCAACTGCTGTACTGATCTAGATATTCAAAGTGGCTTCTCAAGATACAGAGTTGTGAAAAGGTATGAAGCAGAAGAGTTCATGCAAAGCAGCAGAACCAGTCTGAATAACTCTAAGGAAAAGGCCATAAAGGGGGGGACTGCCAGAAACAACAGAGCACGAAAGAGATCTTAGCATGGTAATTAGCACACATATCAACTGGAAACTTTGAAGAACACAGTGAGATTACCTTCTCAAAGTCTGATGAAAGTCTTATGAAAGAGGTATTTTCTAGAGAATTAAGGTATTTTAATCTCCATAACTACATTCAGAGGAAACACTTTAGTGGACACTGGAATTTAAGATTAATTCCTTTATATTACGTGGGACACATCCTTGCCCATGTGATTTTCAGTTTATTAGAGTGTCAAAACCAGCTGTGAGACGGCCCAGGCAGTTGACACACATGGCTCCAGGTGCTGGAGCACTTCTATGGGAGAGGGAATATGCCAAAGGCATCCTCAATATCTCTGTGGTCACCAGCTGCTTAAACAGCTGTTATAAATCTCAGCCTGCCCTGTGGGCAGAGGATGTGTACATTCACTTCACCCTCTTTTCTCAAGCTGTGTTAGGAATGACAGTTTCAACAAAACCTGCTGTTAAAGACCACCGTTTTTGCTTTAAGTTGTTGTCAGTTCTGAACACAGTTCTTTGTTATTAGACTGTGTGAGCTGTAGCTACTGCTTGTAGAATCCCAGACCAGTTCTCCAGGGAGCATCACCAGTCTCTCAGAAAAGGTAATAGGGAAAGATGTGATACTTGGACCTCAATTCCCTATGGATTCTTGTTTAGGAGGAGAAAGGAGTCCTGAGGTCTTTTTTCCTCTTTAGGCTGCACTGCCTTTAGAGCTATTACTACTAATGATACCAAAAATTATCTGTAGTGGATCTTAGAGATGGAAAATAGAATCAAATCAAATCAGATCTTGAGTGGAATAGATCACTGCAAGCTGCTGAGTTATACCCCACCCTGCACAGTCCCTTTAGTTCAAGGGATGATACAGATGTAATTAGAAGAGAACCTGATGGAAGATATTAGTAATAAAAGCTAAATAAAATAATGTCATGGATTAATATTGAGAAGGTATTTAGAAATAAAGGAATTTTTATCACAAAATACTGAAATAAAGAAACCATTAAATCCAATAATTTCAAGATAAAGCTATGTTGCTTTTTTAGGAAAAAGACTGAACAGGGGACTCTGCTGCTGGCTAGGTGTTTGTTAATTTTTCATGCGAATTTATTGCATATGTAAGTGATTGAATTAGTAGCACTGACAGGAACCCAGGCACAGTAAAAGCTTCCTGCTACTGACACAGCAGTGCTCAGGCTGTGCACTCCTGACCATTAGCAGCCCTGCTGTGGGAGCCCCGAGCCTGGCTCGGCACAGGCTGCAGAGCTCACGGGGACGGGACCGAGCGCGGCGCCCTCCGGAACCGGGGCTGGCATGAGACCACTCCACTCCTTTAGATTAATGACCTCATTTGGACTCTGATGCCAGCATCCAGGGAAGAAAGTCCAGTGCAAGCTAATATGCTACCAAAATACTGCAAGGTAAGTTTTGGAGGGGGGGGGGGAAAGAATTGTTAAGAGGATTTTGTATTTTTTGTGGTAAAGAGGCTAAAAGCAAAAGGGAGTCAGAAATGGGCAGCTTGCAGGAGAGGCTGTAAAGTGCAGGAATCAGAATGTTTTCTCACCTTTGAAAAAAGAGGGTCATTTCCAAACACTCAGAGGCTGAGCAGCGAGATCTGGATCTTCTGTCACCGAGCAGTGGATTGCTTCAGAACAGCGAGGCTTTGAGAGCAAACTAGGGGAATATAAATTGCACATATAATAATTTAAGCATGCAAGTGTGTTGCCAGGTATTACCATCTAAAAGGAATATAGGTATCATGGCTGCTGTGAAGTCCTTAGGGAGGCTCACAACCTTTTGGGAACCCACTCCTCCTCCCCTGCAATGTATTAACCTTTTGACCACGTCAGTGCTTAGATGTACATAACGAAATGGTACATGCAGGCAGATACAGTTGGGGAACAGTAGGAACAAAACATCAGGAATACAGGATGTTGTGTGAATTCTGTATCAAAACCTCATAGCCAAGAATAGATACAGAGCTAAAAAAAAAATAAGGTATTTCTGATGTATTATGAATGTGCAGATGAGCAGCGATGGAAAAAACATTTCATCGCTGTCTTACAAAGTATATTCCTGTAGCATCAGATTGTGACAACTCAAAAGAACGAAAATGAGCTTTTTGTACGAGTAGCACTGCTGGGTTTAATGGTGCTGCTAATGGAGTAAGATTTTTCTTGGAGTGAGGGTGCCGTAAACCAGCCCTCAGCCACCACTTCCTGTTTACTTGTGGTTTATTCTCTAGAGCAAACCCGAGTTTCTCTCACTGCAAAATTCTGCTTGTTACATAAAAAAAGAAAAAAAAGAAAAAAAAAGGATTCTTGCTTAGTATTTTTATTTTCATACCATTCATCCTCATGGAGGGTTTTCTTTTCTAGTCAATCATTTGACATGTAGAAGAATGAATTAATTAATTGGTCTTTGATTAGAGTGGTACTCTGCTCTACTCTGCTGAGAGGTAGAGCTTCACTTAACATGTTCTTTTTCAGTAGGTCTAGACAGCCTCTTCTAAAATTTCATTTAGGCATCGTTTGTAATTCATTTGAACAATTCTAGTCACTTAGTAAAGTTGCTTCAATAGTTTCCTTTTTATTGAAAGTTATTTCATTGCTGCAAGCAAGGTATTTTATTTTATGATTTTCCATATGGTTGGTCCCAGAGGAGGAAGGAGAAAACACAAAAGAGTTCCAAATTAAATTCTAATCCAATTTAACAACAGCTGTAAGGGAAATGAAGACATATTAGCTACTCTAGAACCTCAGCTTCCTGGAAAAATGAAAAATGAAGCTGATCATCCAGAAATTTTTACTAGTTTAAGTTTTCACCTATGTACAAACGTTTAGTGGGCAGCTGGAGACAAAACTAGGCAGAAGCTCCCATTGAACTACAACATTGTACCAATGAAAAGACTATAAATGAACATACACTGAGGTGCACAAGTAATAGCAGAACTAGCAAATGTTTTTGACATTTAGACCACACTTGAAGTTATAAAAAAAATTGTGTTCTAACACCTTGACAGATTTTGAGGCTGAAAGGATCCATTTATTGACCTGTCATATGAACTGTAACATAGTACATACAGGCTGATGGACTTCACACATGACACAATTGATCTTCAGGATCATCATTTGAATGGGAACAGCACATACTCTGGAAAAGCATTTATTTTAAGCCTAAAGATTTGTGTGATGGGGATTGTACTGTCACTTGCTCAAGATACTCCTGCAATGATTCTCCAGACTGTTCAAAGTATTCTTAGCATCAATAAAATATTTCTTTCACACACACACAAAATACATTAGAAACTACCTTAGAGTAATATAATAAAGCAGATAATATTTTTTGAATTCTCAGGTAAGCTGTATTGTAATGAAAAAGCTTGAAATTACATTTATAGCCATGAAGCATGCAGCTAACTCAGGAGCTGTGTAAAGCACAGGAAAGAATCAGTCAAAAGTGCCTTCTTGTTCCCAACTCAGTTTTCCAGTTCACTTACAGTGGACAAAAGAGGCAATTGGAAGAGTTAGAGGAAAAACCCTGAAGCCATCAGCAGCCTCCTGCTGTAAATGGCACAAAATGATCTTACAGTGTGAAAGTGTCCATTGCCTCTGGAGGAGGCAATTTCACCTCTAGTCTTGTGGGAGGGAATTGTGATCAACTCCTAGAAAACAGCTGGGTCAAGTAACAGGAGGGCTGCTCTGCAGAGAAAATTTAAAATCTATTCACATGTCTATCAGGAGTGTGTATCTCTATATTACAGTAGGCAAAATGTAGTCTTACCTCCTCTGAGGTAGTTTGATCATCCAGCTATTTTAGCATTTTCTCAGAAAGTTCCTGGCAATGGGAGTTTTTACAGTCCAGTTAACACAACAGGGAGTGACAGTCTCTAAGCCCAGAAACAATTCTCACTAACATCACTGTCCAGTGAGGTGGACAAGGCTACAGATAAGAAACTCCTCTCTTATAATAAGGAAAGGTAATAAGGTTATTCAGCCAGTTGCAAAACATGGAAGAACCATTTTTACCCACACTGAGAATGGAAGCAAAAGACAGGGAAGTTTGTACTTGTCAGTGAAAGAAATAGGTTAGCATGTGTCCTGATTTGGGAAGAAGAAGAATCAATATTTAAAGACACTGAACAGACTACAGTTGGAGACAGTCCTATCTCCAGGAGAATGTTGGAAGCCAAGAAAAGACCAGAGGGAGGCTGAAAGGGGAAATTGCTCTGTGCTGGTAAATCAAGGTGATGATAAACATGGGTCAGAATAGCAGGAGCATTGACTCCCCCACCAACTTATAATTTCCCTGTTCAGTGGAAATTACACCCAATATCACCCCCCACCCCTGCTTTATTTATGATAACCAAGCCAATACTCCCAGCACTTAAAACAATATTTCATGCTTTCCAATTGTGTTCCTGAAATAATTTCTGTCCTGTTACTCCATGAAGACACCAGTTTCTTGGGTTAATTCCCTTCTCATTTCTTGGCATAAAAAGCAGTATTTCTGTGAAAGTAATACCAAAATGAAGTGCAATGATTTGGAAATATTTGTGTACACATAAAACAGAAATAGAGTGATCTTGCCTGAAAAGTACATTACAAAATGCTTGAATATTTATCTGGATTAATCAGCTAGGAAATACTGAATTTCAGAAGCTTATATATTTCAGACAGTATGAAATTTACTTCCTTTCACTGAAATTATTCAGTACTATTAATTCAAACTGAAATATATCTGCCATATATTTTTAATGCTGGATTAGCAGTTAAGGGATATTTTTATTATATTTTCATGACAATACAAAGGCAAAAAAAAATCCCTCTTCAAGGACTCAGTAGATGAATCCACTTGTTTATAAAGCAAAGCCTACTTGTTTTATTTAGAACAGACTCAGCAGACCTTAGTGCAATGAATCTCTGCCTGGATGCTGTCAGTCTGACTTACCTAAAGCCGTGCCTTACCTTGAATTTCTAACATTTTGACCAACAACTTTTTTTTTCTCCCACGTACTTTATTTGTGTTTATCCACCAACCAAAGTTGATACTTAATAATTCACCGACAAGACTGTGTGCCTGCACCTTTCCCTTGCAGCTGTATTTACTCAAAACAAAGCTATTCAAATGAGCCTTAATCAAGACATATCATTCTGCTCACTGCGTGAGCAAATCCACTCGGATCCCCTCAGCTGGGAATGCCAGCAGTGAAGCCCCAGACACGAATTCTGGCCAGTTCCCTGACAGGGCAGACTGTCAGGGTCTGGATCCCTTGGGATGTGGCATTAATTCACATTTACCTGATTTAAAGATTCACCTGGGTCCCCTAAGTACTTGACAGAAATGTCGTTCCTTCTGTGCCTGTTGAGCCACGGTTGGAATCTGGTGGAGGAGCTCCTGGATGTTTGACCCTTTGCTTTGGCAGCACAGCTCTTCCCAGAGTGTCCCACTGGGCACAGCAGAGGCCAGTCTGTGTCCTGCCCTGTGACCAGCTCCAGCTGTGGGGTCACAGCAACAGTCCCACAGGGAAAAGAATATCAGTTGTTACCTGGAAATCACCAGGGAAAAAGAATCTCTTTTCAAAGCTTGCTTTGTTACAATTAGGGGTGAAATTACAGTTAAAAATACTGAAAATGGAATGGCTGGATGATAAAATAAAAGCTTTATCAATAGCTACCAAGTGCCAGGTGTTTTGCTTAAGGGAGGCCTGTCTCCTACATGCCATCCATCAGTGTTATTTGAAAACCATTTTGACAGCTCAGCATACCAGAAGAGTTATACTGAAGTTATACCGAAGAGTTTTCACAGAAACTGAATGGGATATGTTAATAACCCAGCCAACCTGTGAGGTATTTGTGATTCCCAGTATTTCAGACTTGCTGGATTCTGCCAGGCTGCCCCATGTAACAGTCAGAGCTAACTGCTCATGGCTGTGTGCGAGTTAACAAAACACAGATGTTCTTAAAAAACATCACTTTACTGAGCAATAGTACGTGTTCTTTTAAATACTTAGACCCCATTTTCACAACATCTTTTCCCACAAAAAAATAGTGTCTAAAGTGCTTTCTGTATGGAGAGGCTGGGAGCTGGAGTTAATTCAGTGCCTGAGCCTTACCAATACATCGAACAATGACTAGGCAGTGGAAAGAAATAACAAATTTCCAATGGCTCCAGCAAAATACCTTGAACACCCTGCCATGAGTCACAACCTTTTATCTTTTCACTTGAAGCTGTGGATCCAGTATATAATGTGCTCCAAGCACTAAGGAAAAATTAGAATGGGCAGATGCCAGAAGGAAGACAACCATTTTTTCGAACGCGCCAGCACTGAGCAGAGAACTCTCTTTGCCAGTCTGCAGCTGGGGGAGCTTTCTGGTTGTTGGCATCAGTCTGCATATTGAGCTCATGGCAGTGAGTGGGCAAGGCCACAACTGCTGCAGTTCACACTGCAGAGGCTGCACTGTTCTGAAACTCCTTAAAATAAATCCCTATGTATTTTATCAGTACAGCAATCTGAAGTGCAAGTGTCTTGAAAGATTTCTCGCTTTATTTAAAATATGAAATGTATTTAAAGAATAAAGTTTTCGTGGAGAACTGGGAAGATAATGTGAGCCTTGTGGGGAATAAAGCTATTTGGGCAAGGAACCTTTTCCAACCTGAGTACTTTTGAACATACTGTATAGACACAGTTACTTGGAAAATGTAGCTTTAACTTTGTGACTAATCTCCAATGGTAGATTTAAGGATGAACTAGAGAAATCAATCAAAATCCATTTTCACATGAAGTTTAGATCATTCATATATAGAAGAAGTAAAGAACTTTTCTAAATAGGTAACTTGTATGACTAATGCTTCAGGCAGATAAATGCAGGATTAAACAGAATCATTTGGAAGGTCACAGAAAGAGACTGAAAAAAATTTCCATTCTCCCTTCCTACCAGACCTATAATGGAAAAATATTTTGTGTTGTTATGAAAATTTGTAGGACTGTAACCTCTACATAATAAGAGTGCTCTTGTCCCCAGAAAATCAATAGCTGTATCTTCACTAGAGGTAAACACTATGGCTAAAATTCTAAATGCATTTTGAAAAAGTAAGCTTTTATTTATATATGCACTTTTATATACATAACCAAAAATATAAAATTAAAGGAGATCTATGATATCAATCCAAAACTACCAGCAAACAACAATCATCTCCAAAACAATTCTAAAAATTATTCTTCTCTGTGTATGGACTTTAATATTTTATTATTAACCCCCGCCTCTGTCTTGAACATGAACTTTTACTGTCATGCTGGAAGACGGTACAGACCACAGAGCTGGCAAATCAACAGGAAATCAGCATTTCATACCAATATTTATTGGTGTGTTGTCAGCTTGGTGTACACCAAAGATCGTTTATTTGGATCCCAAGGTGTTTGAAGAGTGAGTCTCACTAGACACAAAATTCACTGTGCTGTAAATACAGGCCCCTTTTCTCTGAGGTTCTCTGTGCCTTAGTTCCTCTTTTTATAAAAACACCTCAGGGACAGTACCAAGCCATCTGAGAGAGATCAATCATGGTTAAATTCACTGATGCCTGTCAAGTTCTTCTCTTACATCCTTTAATATAATCTGAGATAATGTCTCCAAATAGTGGGACTTATTAGCTACTACAATATAGCAAGTTATTTAGTTTTTAAGGCATAGGACAGGAAATACTAAATCCTGCACCATTAAATATTATTCTGTACATCCATAGCTTTAGTCCAAGATGCATGTACATTCCCACACTAAAAAAAAAATCTATTGTTTCAGCACATCCAGAGGGTTATGAGGGAAAAATAACAGCTCAACCTGTTAAGAAACAGCTCACATCAGCACTTTTTGATGTGACCCAGCTACTTCATCTTAGTGAGCTTCAGCCTGTTTTTCTGGCTGGCAGTAGTGAGCAAAGAGATACTGAGAGAGAAAAACAAAATGAAAGTTGGGGTGAGACATTATCTTGAGAAATCTGCAGAGAGAATGTCTTTAACTCCACGACTCCCAGGTCTGCAGGCACTCACCAGTGAACTGCAAAGGTTTCCTTGTTTTCCACACATACATGCAATGAAAATTAAAATCACCTGAGATTTAGTGTCTTTTGAAAAATACAAAGGAAGCCTCAAGATACATTGTACCTAATAGGAAAATTATTGCAGAATTTCACCCTAAGTGGTAGATTTGAGACAGATGGCCTGTATGCCCTACCCTATGGTCTCCTCCAAGTTGTTTTGGGACTTTGGCCCTTGCATCAAGAGAAGAAAGCCCTCACCGGTTTTGTTGGTCTGTGGGTATGTTATAAATAGGAGCTTTTGGTGCCTTTAATTCTTCCATTTTACCAGTATCACCATAATGACTTAAATAATTTTTGACAAATACTCACTAAATACACACAGGTTGTCATTCATGCACAGGCAGAGAAGGGCAGGTGTGACAGGGGTCAAAGAGTTCTGCCTTAAAATGCTGACAGGAGTAAGGAGTGAGTGGCAGCAGGGAGAGCCCAGGTGTGGTAGAGGCTGGTGTGCAATCACCAGGGTCACTGAGGTGCAGCAGAGACAAGTATTATACCTGCTGCCCTTCTTGAAGATGTGAGGCTGTATCAGTAGAGTTATCTTGAACAGTTCTCACTTATTTCCAGAATGTCACTGGAAATCAGGTCAGTAATTTTATCTCCATCCTGTAAATGGTAAAAGCTACAGAAGGAAGTCACTTTTCAGTTCTCCACAGCAGACTGAGAGGTAAAACACATCAGAACTTGTACACCTAAGTTTCAGTACCTAAATTAGCTCCCTAGGTGCCTTGGAAATCAGCAGGCTCCCTGGGAGAGCAAATGCAGACTATTCCCTTTACTGCATCTGTGAAGTGCCTATTGCTGGGTTGTACAAACAGCCATCACTGACTCCAGAATCCCACTCAATAATGCTGCCTTTGTTCTTCAGTCAGTTCTTTCCCTCTTCCAAAAGCCAGTGCCTGAAGGAAACATGGCATTTGCAATTGCAGAAAGCCCATGCCATATGTGAATGAGGCTGATCTGCAGAAAACTCCAGCAGTCCCCCACGAGGAAACTATCTGTCTGACAAATTCCTGCTTTTGGAACACAAACCTGTTTGTGGTCAGCAATTGAATCAAATGTACAAGTTACATTTTCCATTGCAAGTCTTAACAGTGCTGCCTTCTCATTCTAATGCTCCAGTATACTGCAATTGTACCATAAATCTTTCTAAAACACTTTGTCTGTCTGATTTAAAACTGGTTCAAAAACACCAAGTCATGGAGAGCAATCCTGATCTGTGAGCAAAGAAAGCAGCATAACATGCAGCATTTTCCCACCTCTCAGGTTTAGGAAGCAGTTATATTAAAGTAGCCTCAAAGAGCTTTCAAGCTTCATTTTTCAAAATCTAGCCTCTTTAAAATAATAACTAGCCATGTAACTACTCATACATGGCTAACAACCTCCAGGCAGTAATCTTGAGCTCAAAGTCTGAGAAGTTAAGCTTAATGCTGTAACCCTGCAGATTTTATTTATGCTGGTAAAAGGTCAGGGAAAGGGCCTGGATGCTGGACTGTAATAATCTCTGTTAGGCTGCCATAATGGTCCCTGACAGGCTTTCACCCTGTGTTAGCTTGCAGTCTTCCAGACAATTCCCAGGCAGGATTCAGAAGGTGGCAGAGGACAGTGACCACTCCAGTGGCAGTGGCAGTAGCACAAACCAAAGAATGAGACTCCAGTTCCTCAGTGGAGCCCAGGAGACTGTGTTCAGAATGCATCTTTCAGAAAGCCAAGCAATCTTGACAGAAACAAGAGACAGACAAGCTGCTGCCTTCCTCAGTGCATTCCCAGCTAAACAGGATGCATCACTCACTTCAAATGCACATGGGTAGGGATGTTTTTAGCACTGTTACCTGCTTTGTCTAATTAGTTATCCCTAATTGTACAACCCAGCACAAAATTCATGGTAACGAGAACTTTGGAAGAAGCTTTTCATAGCTGAGAAAGTATTTTGCTTTAAAATCTCTAAACTGAAAATGTACTCATGGAAATTATAGCATGCCCATTATGCAAAAATATGCAGAATTATGTGAAAACAAGCAGTCAGCAGAGGGCAGGTAGACTGTGCTGATGTCTCTGGGTGATATGTATGTTTTGCTCTCTTAGCCATTCTCAGCAGTTTCTTTTGTCAAAAAAATAAGTGATGCTGTCTGGAAAAAATCAGGCAGTCTAGTGCTCGTTGCAGATTTGTCACTAAGAATTTATTTGACATATCTTTTCCTCAGACTAAGACACAGGGAGGGTTTATTCCCTACATAATACTCATCTGGAAAACTCTGATACTATATGAACATTGGAGATTTAAAGACATGAATGTTGACAAAAAGTGTGTCTGTAACAGTCCATGTATATAGTCATTGTATGTCTCAAAATATCTCCTTAAGTTATACTAGTCAACTAAAGACACTTAATGCTACTAGTGAGCATCAGCTTCTGCTTTCTGTGCCCAACTCCTGTTACCAACAAACAAAACTTAAGGTTACCTCCGTGTAGGACTGAACCTCACTCTTAATAATTAGATAATCCTAAGATCTAGCAAGTTGTCTCCTAAAAAACAAACAACAGAAACAGCTGTCCAAGGGGTCCAATCTAATTTAACATTATAGGTTACTCCTATCAAAGCTATTCCTGCCTTCCTTACTGATGGAAGTGCTTGGGATCTCTCAGTGCCAGCAGCATGAAGTAATGTAACTACTCTAGCATAGAGTATGACATCAGATCTGTCACTGCAAGCCAGAAAATCCATCACATTGAGGCTTTGTTCCCTCAAATAGTCATTTACTACATATCATTGAGCTGCTTATTTAATATTTATGCAAATTCTTCAAGACGTATTGGACCATGTATCAGAGACAATGTATGCACAGGCAACTCATCTGAGAGGATGAGAGAAGTCCTAAATACAAAAGGAACACTTGTATTTTCTTTAGTCATTAGTCCATCTTCAGTGCATGGCTGCTTTTCAGAGCTCCATGAGTGATATTTTGGAAATCCTGCATCACCCTTGTTACTGTCTAGACTGGCACAGAGTCTAGTGTCTAATCCAAATCCTAGGATTCAGAGTCAGTGATGGGCTTGGGGTCCTGAGGAGGGAGAGTCCAACACAAGGACAAAATCAGTTGTATAGTCCTAAAAGCAGATTAATCTTTGTAGATCAGAGGGAATTTGGATGGTTCCTTATGGCCGTAGGGCTGTGCAGCAGCACCACGGGCACAGACAGAGCTTGTGAAGCAGGTGGGAGCTCCCAACTAAGCTCAGGATTTTTCCACTGATCAAGAGCCTGTGGAGCAGATGTGCAGTGTCACAGAGGACCAGAGAAATCAGAGGAAAGTCCTTTCCCTTTACATTCTTCCTAATCCCCTTAACAAACACAGCCAAACAGTCACCTAACTGTGGTCTCTCAATTACACTTTCCTCTCCAGCATGATTTCTAAATTGGAAGCCCAGTACAAACCCAGTTGCCTTTCAAATTGGCCTGCTCAACACAGCAATAAAAAAAAAATCTCAGATGCCACACTGTCAATCAACCTGGCCCTTACACAACTGTGAGCTCCACTCTTACATAAATGTCACAAATGCCATAATTAGTATCAGCTCATGCCATAGGATTGGATCAGAATCTGTGTTATTTGATCATTTTTTTTTGATCAAAACTCACTCTTGGAAAAGCAGAACAAGATAAAAGTAAAAAAAATCACTTTGATCAGGATTTATTTTGCATAATTTTGATTATGAGTCTTCATCTGTGTTTGTGAACTCTAAAAGTGGGATCTGACTTGCACCTTACTGTACCAAGTAATTCCTAAAATAAGCATAAAATTAAAATCTCCTTAACTCTTGAAGTTTTAAAAGTATCTGGGGTATAGACAGTGTTTAACTAACACCTTCTCCCTTGGAGTTATTACACTGATATTATTATTCCTGTCATGTTCTGTCAGTTTAATTGGATAATAACTGCAGTCAGATTATTGCCTTGTAAGTGCGTACAAGCACCTAACAATGTTTATGCAAAGAACCCCGTATGCCTTGCTGGTTAAATGGGAACATCATATTTTGAATGTGCAGCAAGGGCTGGTGAGTTGCTTCCCAAGTGCAAATCACAGAGGAAGGAGCAGGACAGAGGGTGAATTAATGAGGATGCTGATATCTGACCAATGATCACTGCTGCTAATGAGAGAAGTGAGAACTGATGCTTTACAGCACAAGGTTGTGACTGTCCATGATCCATCTTTTTCTTCCTTGCCTGGTGCTTGTTGGATCCACAGACGAGGGAGCAGAGAAGAAACTTGCATATAAGCACTGGTAGTTTGGGCTTTCGCCTCCACAAATTGTGCCTGTATTATATTTATTATATTTTACAGCACAACAGGTTTCCAGGCCAGGGAAGAACAGGCAATTAGAGCTTTTTGCTTCCTAGTCTGTCAGAAATCACACAAAGCAGGTAAAGTGCAGTGACCTCAGTCCTGCTGCTGGGTATGGGTCAGACCCAAATCAGCCAAAATTCTCAACAATTCCATTGATTCATGTGCCTTATTAGTAACACAGAAAACAGATTATGCATATTTATTTTGTTGTAATAACCTAGATTCTGAAGAGCCTGGGTAAAACCCGCGACAGCACTTTGCCATCATTTATATTAAAGTTAAGCACAATCTGAGAGCAGTAGCACTGAAAGGTCTCACAGTTATCAAATGCTCACTTCATATAATGCAATGTAAGCTTGATTTCATCAGTTTAATATTTTATATGTAGGGGAACACTTTCCAGAGGGTTCTCACAGAGAAATTGGGAGAGAGCTACAATTTTAATTACAATATCAATGTAAATACTCTTTTTTTTCTTATTTTAGGGAAAAGTTTCTCCTCCTACTGTACACTGAGGTAGATTTAAAAGAAGAAAAGGTTCAGTTGACACTCTCTAAACTTATGTTTTTCCCAACTGAGCTCATTCTGCTTCACAGAAGTCTGAATGCTGGTGGAGAAAACTGAAAATGTAGACCAATCTTCAAACACTAATGTAAATGATTGGTTCTGAAACCAGTAAAGGCATGTTGCTTTCCCTCCAGGTTGCCTACTTTTCACATAGGCAAGCAGGATTAAAGACATAAGATTGTTCTTCATGTGGGGAGTTGATAACCTGCCTTCTCTGAGGGGTTTCATTATCTCAGAACATGTGCAAAGGAAAAAAACCACAGGCAACTTCAAGAAGTAGAATGTTTTTGTAAAAGATTTTTAGCTGAAATATTGTTAGGGAAACAATGTTTCAGTGTCCTTTTTGAGGGTAAAAGTAGATTTCTCTTTTAATTCATAGTAGCCAAGTGGCTCCAGTGGTCAATGCAAAGTTGAACAGTCCTCCTTTGTCGGTTTAAATCCTGACTAATTGCACTCAAATCGTAACTCTGATTGTGAGTTCTAAGTACCAACTAGTGAAGAAAAAATAAGAATTTCAGAACATCATACACTACATATAAGGACAGTACTCCATCTGTAAATCTCAATTAACATCTCTGGAACAGGACAATGCATGCTGGAGGTTCAATAAAAGAATATCTTCTAAGATATATTCTGCCAAATATCTGTCAGTGTCATTGGGTGGGCATTTCTCTCACTCCAGAAAGCAGTCAGTATATGACCCAAAGAAATTTCAGGTCTCTAAAACACTTTGCAGTCCCTGGTGTTTAAAAGCATCCCCAGTACCACACTAATCTCATGTTTACTGTGGTGGCCTAGAAGTACTTTGATTTCAAATAATGGCCACTAAATCAACAGTTGGGCATGAACCATTTCGAGGACTTTAAAAATTTCTGACATTTCCTTAGAATGTGACATTCACTTAAGAAACTGAAGAAGGGAGAGGAAAAAAAAGAGTAAAATATTGTGAATTCATGATTTCTTTTCCATGCAAATAATTACAGAATACGCATTTTTAAGATTATAACCACATCTCAGAATCCTATATGTTCAGATGAGGAATGAAAGGTTAGATACAAGTATGAATATTTTCATCACATTGTATGAAATTCGAGGGAATAGTGCCTTACTAACTGCAGGACTATGGATTAGTCAACACATCATTAAGAGCTATTTTCTTGAAAGCCTCCAGCTTGCACTGAAGAAATGTGCTTGTAATCTCTTTACCTGCCATGTACTTCATTTATCTACAGCAATACTGAAATGTTCAGTACAAATCAAGCATACAAGGATGAAATACATCTGCAGTATCAGGTGGTGTGTGAAATTGTACTGCTCGAAACATTTATGCTCTTAGGGAAGGAATCAGTAAACAATTTACCACACCATTTTGCATGGCTCTAGGATTCACTGTCTGTACATAAATAAGTCTTCTATGCAAAGTGAGAAAAGTCACATTCTGTAAAAAAAATTCAGGTCCTTGTCTCTGCCTTGGTTTTCTTCCCAGCAGTTGTCTTCCAGATGAAATAGTGCTGAGCAGATGTATGGCCAGATTTTTAAGGTATTTTTCAGGGTGTGCCTGGGAACCTGCCACAAAACAAGCCTGGTTTATTTTTAGATACCCTTAACTTTATTTATTGATTTAGGAGGATATGAGGAATGGGCATAAGCAAAGAGAGTTTCATGAAAATGGTATCTTTTATTAGATTAGCTGATACAGCTTGAAAAAAGCAAGTATGCTTTTGGGTACAAGCTGCTTTCTTCAGCAAAATCTAACTCAATACATGCAATTTCAATTTAATCTTATTACCTTGATAACAATGCTGTTATGATATAAGTGTGGAAATGAGTAAGAAGAGGGGCATTTTGAAAGTTCTTTATTTATTTTGAAATTTCAAACTTTGATGGAAAGCTAAATGAAATGCCTTCATCAAGATTATGGGGGAGAAAAGCACAAGATTTGTTCCAACCTCACCCATGCTCCTCTCCTCAAAGAGCTGGCTGTGGCTGTTGCTGGGAATGGCAACTCTTACAAAAGCAATAATTACTCTAAAGTTTCCATACAAGAGCAAAGATTCTGTTGCCAGTATGTGTTTTTTACTAAACACATAAAATAACCAGTGAAATACCATTGCCTTGCAGGGTCTTGCTCCTCTCACAGATCCTGTTAGAAAATGACTGTGGGAACAGCATGTGGGAGATACCCAGGTCTGGCTTGCTGGAGTGACTGTGCTAGGCTGAGAAACAAAGTGCAATGAACAAAAGGCCACCACTATTGAGAGATCAAATAGTGGCAGAGAACCTGCACTTAAAAGGAAGAGAAGGAGAAGGAGCCAAGCAAGAATAGAGAGAAACTGCTGAGGCCAGTAGGGAAAGGTCAGGAGAGGAATAAAGGCAGATTGCCTGAAAGCTAAGAGGTGTAAAGGAAGAGTTATAAATTGATGAGAGGAGAAAAAAGTGATGAGAGTAGAGAAGATACCAGATAGCAATCCCATTAATAAGTGGAGGCCAGCCTCCATGGTGATTCCTGGCAGTGCTGACAATTAGATTTTTCCACAGCAAAACATAACAGAACATCTAAGCAAAAATAAACAAATTTTAATAAGTCAGCAGAAAAACAAGGCAGCAGTGTCTGTCAACATTATCCTAATTAGTTTACATCTAACTAGATGTGAGAGTCCGAAGAATCAGGTATTTATTAGACAAACTAAGCAGGCAAATTAAGTGCAGCACTGATTATTGCACCAGCATAATACTTTTATTCATCTTCATCAAGCACATGACTTTGCTGTCTTCTAATTCTTTCTGATTCTGCTGCTGGAAAACTCCTTCCTGAAAGCGGAACCATGAAAGTGGCATTTAGGCTGAGAAAGGCAAGAAGCTTTGCAACCTGTCTCAGAAGGATCATCCTAAGCACACAAGGCTGCAGAAAAAGAACATGATGCAGGTGAAAGGAGCATCAAAGCCGACAATTTTAGGACTACATGAGAGGGATGTGTCACTGTGTACAGAGGGTGACACTGTTCTCTATTTTCTTTCCATCCTGTCCAGGCTTCAGCTTCCTCCAAAGTTCATTAATAGAAAATATTTCCATTCACTATTCATCCACTATTAAGTGGAAAATGAATAGGGAGAAAAATTCTGGCTGGTTTTGTTTCTGTCTCTGGCTTTAGCGAGCTGCAGAAACCGCAGGCGAGTTATTTACCACCTTGTAATGAGACACCTCCTGGAACACTGAGGGGGAAGGCAGTGCCTTTCAAGTGCCTCTAGAGGCTTCTAAGGAAAAAGAACATTGCATCTAGATGGGAGAGGAGACAGGTTCACTCGGCTCAGATGGGTCTGGTGTTATCTGGGTTTACTATAAAACAGTATCAGAAATGGGTGTGGCCACACATCCCAGCCCTTCTGTGCCCTTGTTGTCACACACGTAGTGGGATTAATGGAATGGGTTTAGAGTTTGCCTCTGAGCTAAAAGAAACTAAGGATATTTCTCTATGTCCTCTGCTTTTGTACTTTTACTTCTCTTTGCTTTGAATTATCTCCTCTGTAAAACAGGACCAAAATAGTTCTTTAGTGTACCTGCAAGTGTTGCTGAGGCTGTGCAGCTCAAGTACTGCAGAAGGTCACGTGAAGTGCTGCTTAACAAGGAGGACAAAAGTCAGAGCTCTTTATTTACAGCCTTTCATCCAACAGTGCTGTGCTCTGCTGCCCTAACTGGTGTGATCTTTAGTAACCTGTTTCATTTGTGTTTTGACATGTGCTTTTCAAACTGCATCATTAAAAGCACATCTTGTTTGCTCCGTGTACTATTTGCAGTGATTTTGATCATTTTGGCAACCATTTTATTTTATTATTGTGAATATTCTGGAAATTGCTGTGGATAAAACAATGATTTAGGCTGAGAAAAAAAAAAAGAAATGAAAAAAGGTGGGAAGAGATGAAATCTTTGGAAAACACTTGCTCATTAGGATTCTAATCTTTCCATGAAGCACCTGGTCAGGCAGGAGAAGCACGAGAGGTGCTGAGGCACAGTGGTGCTGAACAGGGCATCATCTAAAACAGAAGTGTAGCATTGTGTCCTGAAATCCTCAGCTCAAGCTGTGCCCCAGACTCCTGAGGTGAATGCATCCCTGAAATCACCATTCAGAGCTGGAACTGCTCAGGAAATCCACTGCTCAGAAAAGGCAGGTTTGGATTATCACTGAGACAGAGGAAAGATTTCTTCAGACCCCCTTCCTGGGAATCCAATACCCAAAATGTTGCTGTTAAACTGAAGTGGCCTAAGTTCCCCCTCCCAAATTAGAGAAAACAGAGGAGCAGCAGTGTCCTCTCCAGAAGAGAGGTACCCTCTTCCAGAGGGTGTCTGTGGAATCCACAACAACATCTGCCACCTTCAAGGTGTCCCCAAGCCAGCAGATGTAGGACAATCTGCTGTATTAATGGAATTTTCATTCCTTCCTGCCTAATCTGCTCCACTGTGCGTGGAGTTGATTAAATATTCATAGCACCAGTCAGAAGAGGGATAAAAGCAAACTTGGATATAACCCAGCGGCCAAAGTAGTTATGCTGGAAAGAAAAACACCTGAGTTTTTGCCTTTCTTTTGCTGATTATTTGAAAATAAAAAATGAAATGTTCAGTTAAGCAAGGGTCTGAAACTCAGGATGTTCTCTTAGTTTTTCCCACACTAGGTTTTTTCAATATTCATAAACAGGACTTTCTACAGTCCACTGGAAAGCATTTATTCCATACAAATTAGAGTTGCTTCAATAAAAAAGTAGTAAGAATGTCTTCCACTACACCAGGGTATTCTACAGTTTGGTGTGTGAGCACTCTGACGGAGTGAGGAAGATTAAATAGTTTTGGGAAATGGGAAGAATGGGGTACAGGATGATTATTCTAACCATGGCACTCCTGGGTGAAATAGAAGGATGTTGTGTGAACATGATATGCTCCCCAAAGGCCTCCCAGATTAAACAGAGCAGGCGAAAGAGGTGCAAGAACATTTATTTCATTAATTTTACAGATGCAGAATGAGACATATCAAGACAGGAATGTCCAGAAGTAAAACCTAGGTAATGAAGAAACTGCAAAATAATTAATTTTAGTGTAGGACCTCGTTTCTCCACCAAAAAACCTTCTGAAACAAACAGTCTTTATCTCATTTAGAAGCTCTTTGGGCAAGACAGCATTTGTTTAGAGAAATTAAAATTAGAATTTACATGACTAGAGTGGAAATTTTCTATCTAAAATCTGCCCACCTAAAGGAAATTGTCAAAAGAAAGGCGATGCATAGAAGAGGACATACATGCAATATATCCTTAATATTTAATAAATTTGAAAACTAACCAATCTCTTTTGGAGACTGTGTAAAGTTTAAGGGCTATGGACTATCTTGCTGTACAGCCACGTAACAAGGAAGATCTCACAAGCACTCATGGGCTTTGCAGCACAAAAAACTTATGTATGTCCCAGACATCCCACACACATGGGCCAGTACAGGGACAATAAAATAATGGCAATTTATATATTGTTGGAATCTTAGCTGAAATGCAAACAGGTGGGCCCTAATATCTGAGACTGGTTGTGAAAAATAACTGTACCATGGAGAAGAAATAACTTCTCTTAGCACTACGTGCTGTAAGTTGCACACTCTGGACTTTATACTGTATTAATTGCCCTCATTTGTCAGTGTTTAACACACAAAGGACAGAACAAAATCATTTGGGCAATTCAGTCCAAGTAATTAGCTATTTTACATCCTTTTTATTGTGAAATAATCTGGTCCTTCATTTTATGACTTGGAAAACCATTCACTACCAATTTAGTGATAATATATTAATAATTATGTGATGTTCAGAGCAGTTTCAATGGATGATGTCACATCCGCAGAACAGCTTATTATCAAGAGAACAAATCTGAGATGCAAATCAGTGAGAATTTAATTATGTTTAAAAAGACAGATGCTCTGCCATTCACCGAGCCATCTACTGACAGCATTCAATAAAACAAAAATTGAATGCACATTTTTGCACACAACTGTCACTTCCTCATCTGCATCGGTTGTCCCCTTCCTGTACACGTGCTCCTGGCTTAATAAACAAAATATCCACATACAGTGAATGCCAGCTGACTTCCATCCACCAGTGTACCACACAAAGGGGCTTTCTTCCATAAATTTCATTTTTTAATGTTATTACATCCTTTTCCATTTTCAGCAATTTGCTTTTTGGTGTCATTCTGTTCTTTTTAAAACAGCCAGCCTCTAGAGTCGCACGTCTTCTGATTCTGGAAAAATGTGTTTAGCCTTTCTTGGTTGTGGAGAGGAACTTTAAAATGTAGACTTAACAAGTCACAAAGCAAGCAGAATAATTGACAGTTTTATTTTTACTATCTCATTATTTTTAATGAGTTGGTTCGTATTCCTAAAGAATTCAGAAATTCTTGACTTTCAATGCCACACTAGGACAACATTGAATCTAAATCTGCAATGTTCTTTTCAGAGAGCAAATTTTCAGAAGATACAGACCTGCAAGTGGGACTTATTCAGGAATTTGAAAGTATAAAACTCCTCACATTGAAAATAGTTGTGTGTGTAAAGGGAACCACAAACATACTCCTAGAATACAAAGAAGAATTATTTATTTGTTTGCTCACAGGTTTAAAAAACAGAGCCATATTTAAGTTGATTTGATTTTGCTTCGCTTGGAACTACAAATAAAGCACATTGAAAAAACAGAACTTCCTTTCTTATAGAACCAAGAGTGGAAGTACCTTTAAACTTGGTGACTGAAGAGAGAGATACTAAAGGAACAAAATATTTTGATAGTGAGAATGTTCATTGCAGCCTGACTGGTGCTACATAAATCTAAGTAGCAGCAAGCTGAAAAAATCCCTTCTGATCTTTTTCACTGTAAATGGGCATTTCCATCTCCACATCTCACTCAGCTGAAAATTGCCTTCACAGAGGTGAATACAGCATTCATTCTTGCCATGACACAACAGGACAGATAAATCAGATTACTTCTTCCCTCCCTAGAATTGCCTGGATCATTCTTTCCCACTGATCTCTCCTAGCCCCCAATTCCAACACTGAAAAGCATCTTACAGTAAGCAGCCCATCTGTACTTAAGTCCAAAGCAGTCAGATGTGAATCACTATTCAAGGTTTTTCTGCAGCTTCTCCCAGCTGTTCCAGCAGTATTTGGCTTTGAAAGATGTCTCAATGTATGTTAAGGTGGGAAAAATGTCTAGGGATAGATTATTATCAGCAAGCTGAAGGTGTTTTTTTGCTATTCATCCTGTTTAGTTTATCTTCATAACCTGAAAGACTGTGTAAAAGATTAGCTACATAAACTAATTAGCTGTTACCAAATCTGCATTCCAAAGAGAGATCTGCTTCTTAATGAAAGCTGCAAGGAGCAGGTGACTGGTGGTGTCTTTGAGCAAGTTAATTTATACTGGGCTTTAATCTAGAACAGTCTTTTAAGTTTTCACCTCTTTCATGTGATGGGTACATAAAGTAAGGCACCCCTTGTTGAAGGGGACAGGAATGCCAATAAATGCAAATTACCATGCTGTGAAAAGCTGTATCAGATTTATTGTAAGACAGGAAGCATGAATGTTGAGAATTGTATGTAATATGCAGAGGAGTTTCTATTAGTACATGCTAAGCACAGATAAATTAGTGTGGATATTTCTCTTTATGCATTTTTCAGCAGTTAGTGTCTCATCATAATCACCCACTGACTTTCAGCTTCAATCTGTGCTGTTCTGACCCTGCACACAGTACCAAGATCCAAAGTTTCCAGCCCCTACAGTGTTCCAGCCCTAACCAGACACATGCACGTGGTGCAGCAGACATCTCCTTTAATACTGCCTTTGCTGGTCTTCTCTTTCATTGTGCTGGAATCAATAACTGGCCTTAATGTGAATCGAAACAGCAGCATGTGAACCTGACATCAACAGACAGCTTTAATTAGGGTTGGAAATACGAAGTTTTCTCTTTTGTGGCCAGACTGTTCTCTCAGTTTCAACTTCTCCAAGCTAAATCCTCATGAACAATCCTGTATGGCCAAACTTGGCACTGTATGCATTAGGAGAATTCACATGAACAATCATTTGACTGAAAATAATGTAAATTAGAAAGTTTGATATGTATCAATATTTTTCTTAGAAGAGTGGATATATTTCAGTATGTAGACTTCAGCTAGCTTAGGAGAATAAACTCCACAACTGTGGAAAATATCTATTCTTGCTATGCTTTCCCCAACATAATGGTGTGTAGTCTCAACAATTTCATGTTCTCTTTGGTAAAAACTGCAAAGGCTCAGTGTATTGTAATCTACTGTGAATTCAGCATCTGTTTGTGATATTCTCAGTAGGAAAAGTTGTGTCTTTTCATCACCTGCAGATGCAATTATACCAGCAAGGCCTGCAAAGTGCTCAGATATGAGATGTATAAGCTTGGCAAAAATCCTGGAATGAAATGTTACTTTTGTCACAAAAAAGATCCCTTGGGGTCTCCTGTTCAGTGCCCTTTAGCTTGAGAGTAAATATCATGACACTGTAATACTTTGCACCTTTGTATCACCTCCCATCCAAGCCTCTCAACCAGCTTTGCAAACATATCCGGATTAAGTATTCCAACAGGGAGAAGCATCCCACCAAAGCAGAACGCCCCAGAGGTCACACTTACACAGTGAGCTCTGCATGTCTACCACTGTTCACACACAAATATGCTAACACTGTGCATAAAAAAGTAGAAGCTTTAACTTCTCAAAGCTAACACGCATATTTTCAAAATAAATGTGAGAGTACATGAAGATTTGGACCTGCTCATCACAATAAGATCTGAGAGTTTGTGAGGAAGTGTCAATGAACAGTTCAGGGAGGGTTCAGAGCCATATTCCCCACAAATAAAAAACGCATTCTCACATCAAAGACTTTGCATAAATTTGTCAAAATTGACTGTATAATTAAGGACACTGTGGGCTTAGACACATGAAATTGTCATGAGTGAGTTAACGCACCAGGCTGCAAGAATTCACTCTCCTAGACTGCACCAAGTAGAAAACAATCCCAGTTACTTCAGCCATTCTTCATCAGTTCCACAGGATCATGTAAGTGTTGATGTTGGAGGAACCTCTAGAGATTATGTAGATCTCTGCTAGGAGAAGAGTTAACTAAAGCAAATTGCCAAGGACAGTGTCCATTGGGATTTTGAATCTCTCCAAGGATGGAGAGTCCACAGCCTCTCTAGGCAACCTGTTCTGCTGCTCTCTCCAACATTCCCTCCCTCATATTTAAGATTCTGCAGTTCTCTTCCTCGTCTTCACTGCCCTTTGCTGGACTCAGTTTGGTGCCCACCAGGAACCCCCAGGCCCTTTTCTGCCAAGGTCTTTCTGGCCAGACACCCCATGGTCTGTACTGGTGCAGGGGATTATTCCCCACCAGGTCCAGGGCTGTGCTTTGTTGAGCTCAGGAGCCCATTTTTCCAGCCTCTTGAGATCCCTCTAAGCAGCAGCACAAGCATTTGGTGACCCAGCCACTCCCAGTTTAATGTCTGTAACCCTGCTGGGCTCACCCTGGCCCATCAAGCAGGTCATTAATGGAGATGTTTACCAGTGTTCATCCAGTATTGATCCCTGGGGTAGATGAGCAGACACGGAGTGTTTTCCTACAGCTCAGGCAATTTATTTTTGTCTGAGCCTTAGTCCCACTTCATTTAGTGCCTAAAGATGAGGCTTTGCAGTATTCACAGAATTACCAAACAACTATCTTCCCAACTTTCTTTGGAATCAGAAACCTAATCTTTGTAAATAACTAAAGTATCAAAACTGCCTTATCTGCATCTTTTGGTAACCAAAATGTTGGGAGAAATCTAATGGGAATTGTGTTTTAAATGAACCATCAGCTGCCAAAAAGTCTGCCATGTTTAAAATTTTTGTTCTTACTTTGTAAATGGGCAAATTCACTGTCCATTTAGTGAAGACAAATGGAAACAATAAAAATCTGGGCAAAGTTTCACAAAAATATTGTAGTAGAGCCAGGAGCTGAACCTAATCACATTGATTTAAGCATCATTCCTCTCAAAATTTAAGTTGTGGGGAAATGACTGAAGATACATGAAGGTTATGCAGATCATATATATCCATTCTTGTTACAAGTAACAGACAGTTTGGGTTGAATTGAAATTATGTTTGTACTTTTTCTTTGGACATCTCCTTGCTGCTGATTTTCTCCAGCTCTGCCCTCCTGCCTCATGTCTGGTTCACAAATCTGTTGCAACCTGGAGTAGGAGAGTGACAGGAGGAGCAATCACAGGAAGGTGAGCAGGAAAGCAGGAGACATTTGCTTGGTTTTTCACTTGCTTGGTGCTGAGTTCATGTCGTTCCAGACAGGAAGTCCAGCCCTAACAAGACCTCTGAGAGTACAAGTAAGTGAAGGACAGACTTTAAAGAGGTGAACTGGTGGAAATTCTTGTGTGCAAGACAGGCGGCTGTTGCACACCTCCAGATTATGCAATCTTAGTAGATCCTAAGATAGTATTTTCTATCAGTAATTAAAAATACCCAAAATTCTACTGTCAGTTTTCAGTGGGTTGATTCTGCAAAGATGAGTAAGTGTGAAGTTACAGGAAGCAGTGTGGTTTCTGATCAGATGGTAGATAGTTACTCTCAAAGATAGATGATTTACTGGAGAAGACCTCATCTCATTTCTTGCCATGAAAGAGTTTGCCATCTTGCCATCTCACTGGCATTTCTTGCCAGTGGTCATACTTGAATAAAAAACTGTATAAAGGAATTAAGTTTTACTGTAAGGGTAGTAAAGGTAAGGGTTTAAGTAACCATTTATTGCAAAGGAGCACATGAGCCAAGGCAGTGATCCAGAATGACCAAATGACAACAGAGCCATCCAGACAGCAGTAGTAAAATACAAAACAGAGGAAAAAATAACACCTTTACTTCTTAATCCACACCGGTGGTTTTCTACCTGTGGCTCAGAGAGAAGGAGAATTCACAATGAAGGAAAACCCATGGATGATATCTAGAGAGACTTAGAAATGCAGTTAACAAAAGCAGTGTCACCGTTGTTAGGCCTAAATTCCCTCTGCAAAGGTTCCAACCTCCACTAGAAACCCACACACCTCTACAAGTGAAAATGATTTACAAACAGTGCCCAAACTTCCAACCCAAGAACAATTCATTGATTAAAAAGTGAGCTCATGAGCTGGAGAAAAATATTCAAAGACCTGCTTTGCCATGCACTTACCTGACCCTTAGAAAAGCAATCCCTCTGCTCCTCAGCCTCTACCTGCAGCACAGGGCTTGCACTGCCCTGTCTCTTCAGATCCTTGTGAATGGCACTGAAGGTGTGCACTTCAAATGGATTGTTGTCAATAGGTGTCACTAGGTGAAGGAACAGCTGTCAATGGAATTATTTTAGAAACATTCATAAAGGAAGCTCCCTGTAATCACCAGTGGATTTATTGGCCGCACTGTGGGAGAGGGAATATTAGGAACAGCATCTAGTCATCTGTGTAGTCATTTATGAGACAGCTATGAATAAATGAAAGGTTTCTCTGGAAAAAATATGGGGGAAAAAGCCAGAAGTATCCCTCAACTGTCATATATAAGATGAATCACAGGATAAAATCAGTCGTTCTGCATTCCACTGCTCAAACCCTCTATTAAACCAAAGAGCCTACAGGAAGCAAGAGAAAATCAATCAGTAGCTTAAAATTATTTGGGATATGCTCAGTCACAGCATAAAAGAATTTCATTTTGCACTTGCAAGGGAGACTGTACTTCTATAGGAACTTGTGTCTTGACTGTTTCTAAATAGTAAAGTATGATAATAAAATGCTTTCCATAACTATAAGTTCAAAGACAGTCAAAGCCTCCAGTATTTTAACAGTATTGTTACCAAGTTTCCCATGGCCAATTCTAGGATACTCTGTATTTCCTCCTCCAGCAGAAATGCTGATGCTCAAAGTGTCAAAAGCTCTCCCTTATTTTTTGCTTTCACCTGTCAGTAAGGAAATACAAGCTAAAAAGGGGTATAAATTGCAAGATGTTGCCAGTGGAGTTATTCCAGGTAGTAAAAATCAAGAATGCTTTCCCAGATGCCCAAGATGAAACAGATGACTACCAAGTGCACAAAAATAAAAAAACAATGTAAAAAATATTAAATAGGGGTGGAAGAAGTAAAACAAAGTAAAATGTTTTGCAATGTACTAAATAATGCTGAGGATTCTGACAGCTTGGGTCAACTCAGATGCTTCAAAAATGCAACTACTCAGTGAGTCATTCCAGGCTGCTAAAGACTTACATATTTATCTTAATATCTTTGTACAGTGTGTCTCTGCCTGTGACTATGGCTATGCTGTGAATTCAGAAATCTGTGTTTGAACAGGCAGCACTGGATTTCAGAGGTGTTAGATAGTGCAGGCCAGAGCATTAAAATTCAGTTTGTGTGATTCCCAGTGCCCTGGTAGGATGACTTTCAGTGCCAGCATTCATATGCTGAAACAGGCAGGGTTAATGCTGTCCTTGTCATGGCCCAGACAGATCTGGTAAGGGGATGCAAAGATAAATATTTGTGAAGCACTCACATATTGCAGTGATAACCACAAGTAACAGAAAGGTGATCACAAGAATAACCTCAGTCATAAAACATCTTTGGAAGCAATAAAAATCTCCCTAGGGTTTATCCTGATTTATTCAAACGAAAATATGTGAGTGGTATTACATAAAACACACAAAATTAAAAACATAATTCAAATCTGAGAAACAAAGTACTGCAATAAATCATTATTACTTAAATCATTACTTACTCAGCAGGTTTATGTCTAGGCCTTCTCTAACAATCTTATTTGCTCATTTGCTTTGTGGCTACATTTCTGAAGGAGAACCATCCAGGTCTTCTGTAGTGAAGGTTTCCTGAGGTTTATCTTTGAATACATTTTGCTCTGTCACTGATCAATTTCTCAGAAAATGGTTTCTGCATCTTGGACAACACTATTAGTTTCCAGTTCTATTTCAAGTCATATAATATAGACTGGATAGTCTTCAGGAAGATGACAAGTCTTGGAATAACATCGTTTTCTCAGTAGAAAAATAGGGAGAATGTAAGAAAAAAGCAGGAGGCAATAAACAATGCATTGCTTCATGAGGCATCTGCAAATAACTTTGTCAGCTCGAGGGGGATGGTGCAGCCTGATTTCATGGGGTTGCCTGGATCTCATTTTGCCTACCAAAGTATGGATGCTTTAGACATTGCACATGCAAATGGAAACACACACCTAAAGGCTGCACATGTAGTCAGTCAACACTCGTATTTAAACCAACAGAAACACTTGCCTGCATTATTTTTCTCAAAATTCTCAAAATTTTGAGGCATCTGCAACTCAAAAGCTTCTCTGACTTAAAGCTTTCAAAGGAATAAGATAGAAAATTTTTCTAGTAAATTGCTAGAAACTGTTTGAATGCCAATCCATCTAGTATCATTTGTATTGTAATGCAATCCAGGACCCAAATCACATTTCAGAGTCTGCTAAATTTCAGTAATTAATACAGCAATTCCCTCACAATGAGTTTATGAAAGTTCAGTACCTTTGGTAGGAAAAATGCAGGAAGAATTGAAGAAACATGTATTATTTTCTTGTAAGTTTCTTCCAAAAAAAAAAATTTATATCTGATTTCCAGTATAACTGGTTTTAGAAGAATTCTGCACAAGTTGTCTGTGTGTACAATAGCAACTCTGAAAGCCTTCAAGGTAAGATCATATGTCCAAAATTATCACTTTCAGTAAAATTTCAGTCTTCTACAGATTGGACAGTGGAAAATACTCAAAAATGTTTTTTGTAGGCGGAAAAAAAACTCCCCCATCCTTGAAAATAAAAAAAAAAAGGTCGTTTTTAATTGAAAGAGTCCATGTGTTCATATGCAAACATGTTCAGTTGCACTAAGCCTGGGCCCTACTCACCCTCTAAGTACTGCACCGGTTTAGGAAAGAAAAAATGGAAAGCTCAACAGAAATTTGCATTAATCAAATCAGTAAACAAATTGTTTAATAAACTTTTTAAGGAGATAAATTCAAGGAGAGGTTAATAGTAGACACAGGCAAGGAGAATTAGTTTCTTGCAGTAAATTATAAATCTCACCAAGTACATCCTAGCACATCTCTTTCTCTCAGCTTTTGGCAACATCATCAACCATATCTTATCCTATTAAATATCATTTCCTTACTCCCTGTATTTTGTCTCAAGACAAAACAAAGTAACATCCATACCCGAAGTGTCTGAGTATAGACAGCCCAGTCCCAGAAAAATCCCAATATCTGTGACACGATCATGTGAATTATGTGCACAGAGTTAAATTTATTTGCTTGGCAAACTCTTTCCTCCTTCATGTTTTATCACCTTTAGCTTACTAAACTTGGTGATGATTAGCAGAGCACTGCAGAGGCTAATGCTTAATGGATTTAACAGAAGGGCTTGAAGAAGTGTCCTCAATGCCTGAGGACACTTAAGTCCTTAAATCCTGACGCAGAAATGCAGACACATACATATGCTTTAAATTTCACCACATTAAATATTATACAGGATATCTTCTCCTTGTAACAATGCCTCCAGCAAAGTTCAGCTCAGGAAACCCAGAATAGAATATGTAAAGATCCCTTACTCAGCCAGCCTTCCTCTATCAGCTTTTAAAAAATGTTTATAGCTCTGATAATATTTCTTGAGGCTTTGCTAGAGCTGCATTCATCCAACCACGAAACAGAGAGAGCCAACACCACATCCTGAAAGTAGCAGATCACACAGGAGCTGAATATTGAAATCACATTTGTAATTCTTCAGTAGACTGAAATATGTTTACATGAGAATCCATTCAGTAATTCTGAATAAAAAGTCTGGGACTGAAAATGAAGAACTGTTCACATGTGACTTCTCAAGGAGGATGGACTGAATACTCAGCCCATCTCTAGCACCATTTATAAAGCAGTTTATGGTTCATTATTTATATCAAATACCCACTGGAGGAAAAGGTTTACAATCCAAGCTGTTAGCCTTTTAGGCATGCTTTCTTTATTTGAAGGTTTATTTTACCTCAATGATTATGTGAGTGACACACTACTAAGTCAAAAGATTACCCAATATTTGCAGCCTAACATTGAGATTCGGTTATTTTATTAAATGCCTCATCATGGATTTCAAGCTAGGACACAAAGAGGGGCCAGTGCCTATTTCACAGTTAATATTTAGGAGAAGAGACAGAGCCTGGCTGCTCCAGGTACACAGGATCTGGGTGGATTCTTGTAACAGCAAGAAAATTTGGTGAGCATGGATCTGTTACAATATTTCTGTGATAACTTACACCAAATGATGTTCACTAACATAAAGAATTTATGGTCTAAATCAACTACAACAAAAGAAGAGATGAAAATCAAAAACTGGAAGCATTTTTCTTGTTAGAATTTTACACGTGAAAAAGTCAAATTGATGTAGATGTCAGTACTCAAAGGTCTACTTGAAAATAGTGAGTCTGGAGACATTATTGTTCTCATACAAGCAATAGAAATTAATTTCTTAGTTCAGTGATTCTGTAAGGTACTGAGAATTTTCTAGAAGCGTGAAAATGAAGATGATCATTATCTCCTAGGAGACAATAATCTTCAGTAGAATCATCCTCCTGAACACAGTTAGCAATTCTGTAGGGTTCAGTTATTTTAGAGGAAGAATTCAGAGTTTACCTGCACTTTTAAATATTTCTGATGGGTGGATAACAACTGAAGCTTTAATGTAGCTTTTGAATGATCAGTAAAATGAAATTATTGGAGAGGGACCAATACCATTTATGATTATTTCTTGTTTATAGTCTTCTGACAAAACATAGAAACCAAATGTATTTCTTCGGCAGCCTAATTTTCACCTTTTTTTTCCCAGATTTCATGCTTTTGTCTCTACAGCCATTATAGTTCATTAATTCGATCAAAAATCATGTAACAATTTCCCTTTTCAAAACAAAGACACACATTCAAAACTCCCAACAGAAATCTAAAGGTCAGGCATTTACATTTTCACCAGTTAGCACCTTGCCTGCAAAAAGCTCCCATTGTCTGTTCAGTACATTCCTCATTACTCTGACATTTTTTACCCTTTAGAGGGTGATATCCCTCTTTTAATGAGAATATCAGTGGAAAGTAACTATTAAACAGAGTCATTTTCTCTTCATACTGAAACAAACAGTTTATAATTTTAAAAATCATTGCCTTGTATAACAAACACAGAATGTAACATTTCTTTCCTCTGGAAATGCCCTATTCTCTGCACCAGAGGACTGCTCCTATCCATCAATCTTGAAATGTAGCAGAAGCTTTAATTTCTTTGACCCAAGCTAATCTTAAATCATCAGCTTTGGGGCTGGAGAATATCCTTGCAAACATTAATCAAATTGTCAGGGACAGGAAGAGGAGCAGATCCAGCGGTGCCGTGGCCATCTGCAATTAGAGCATTCCTGGAGGGCTGTTCCCTGGGGGATCCTCTTCCTGCTCTGGAATAAAAGGGCCCCGACCAGAGCAGGAGGGTGAGCAAGAAGAGGGGAAACCCTGACATCCTGCTGGGACCTGCACCTCCCTGTGCTGAACAGACTCAGTTTTTGCACTCGAGTTCAGTACCAGGGATGGGGTTTCATACCCTTCCCTTTCAGACAAGTGATTACTCACTCTATCAGTTTGAGTGTTTTCAAATTCCCAGCTCATTCACATTCCTTCACAGCTGCTTTTCCCTGAGTCAGGACCCAGTGTGCTGCAGCAAGTGTCTTCAGGATTATCACACTGTACATACTTTATATGACACACTGGAGATTAAATACTCCCAACTATTTGTAAGAAAGTAATTTGCCACATGGCATCTGCAGAACAGGAACCTCAGGCAACTTGGTAAAAACACTGTCCCTCAGTTCCCACCCAGGTACTGAATGACTCACACCACGGGTGGCTCTGTTCCCTCACCTTGCACCAACCATTAAAACATAAAACTTCTCCACTTGAAAGGATACAAAGATTATATTCAGGATAAGGGAATAGAATCATAGAATAATTTGGTTTGGAAAGGCCTCTGGAGCTCACTAGGTGCAGCCCCACCAAAGAAGATATTTGTATTTATGTCATACAAATAACCTATAAATCTGCAGGAGATACAGAGTCACATATAATAATATTCCTTACAGGACATAGAAATTAATTGAACCTATAACAAGTGAAAAAAGCATTGACAACCTTTGTATTTTTGATATCTGGTGACTGATCGAATCATAGACTTTATCTGGGAAATGCATTCAGGGTCCTGGGATAAGTATTAATAATATTCTTCCTAAATATGAGTGATTTCCTGCCTCTCACGTGATGCAAGTCCCACGTATCTCACTGACAGGAGGAATGAACAGTAACAATAAAAGAACAAGTATTTTGCTTTGTCTTCCTTCCCACAGTAGGCAGAAAGGAAGCTTCATTCAGCAACACCACAGCTAAAGGAACCAAGAAGCTGTGTCATCCCACTCTTCCCCACACAGACAGCAGCAGCCAAATGCAAATGACATTTAATTAAAACTCTCAAGTTAGTTTAAGTTTGGAGTGCTTCCACTGAAATACGTTTTCTGACATAAAAAGAAAATTATAATCAGCCAGTATTGTGGGATCCACTGACAAGAGATCAGCGGGCTTTCTGATGCTGCCTGCAGATTTCACTAGTGCTCTATTAAAAAATACCATTTAAAAATTATTTTTATGATAGAAATACAGCCAAATCAAAATAAAAAGAAATGGACAAGATGATTTTTAAAAACCCATAGATCCACCATTTACTGTGAGAATTTTGCAATAGCTAAGAACATACCCTGACACATTTTTAATTAAATGCTTTGAAACCAGTAAATAAAATGCAGAGATCCAATGGCAGGTATAGTCAGGTACAGATCTGATAAAGGTCATCTCTTACCTCTAGTGCAAATGAATTAAACCAGACTCAAAAGAGAGATTAGGAACAGAGTACAGCACTTGAGTTAACCACAAGCAGTTTTTGTGTCTAGAAACCACAGCTATTACACCAGCAGCAATATTGGTTAGAAACACTCTCAAAGTGTTTCTTTGAGAACCCAGTGGAAAGCTGCACTCTGACAGAACTCCCTGGGCCACCTCTTCAGCTGTGATTTCTGTGGATCCACACCAAGTGCAGCAGTTTGAAAAAGATGAAACTCTTTACATGCATCTGGGCACCAAAGCACTCCCTATGGCAAAGCAGATTTAGTAACTCCTTTGAAGAAAGCTCTTGAGGAAGTCAGAGGAGCCAACAGTCTTTTAAGTAGTTCTTCCAATGTTTCAATTCCAGCCCCACACTGTGGTGCCTCTTACTGCCACTGACCACAACGCCTGATCACAGCCTTAGCAGGCAGGCAAGAGTTACATAAAGTGGGTTTAGACCAGAGGACATTAAAAAACAGATTATTTGTGCTCCTCTTGCTTGCACTAGTACCTGGTGTCTTCCCAAGTCACCTCCCAGGAAGGGAATACAGAAGCCAAGGCTGCAGCCATTCCCAGAATCCACACTGGGCAGTGGTAACAGTGACAGGGTGGCTTGGGGACAGCACACAGTTGTCTTTCAGTGTCACTCATGCACACAGGGGCTGCACACACCCACAAGAAACTCTGACTTCAACCCATCCATCAACAATTCTGGCTTCTGTAAGAGTGTCAAAGTCCACCTACATTTTCCTAGAGTGGGATATAGAATCACAAGTACTCCAAACTGATCTAAAAGACACTGCAACAAAAGCACAAGTACATTTTCCTGACAAAGTTATATCTGACACCTGAGAGCTACCAGCTCCAAGAAAGGCATATTGAAAAATTACCAAGACAGGATTAGGAGGAAGGAGGCACCTGGCCCTCCAGGTGTGTCAGCCTCTCAGGAGACATCCCATCACACCCCAGCCTTTCAGAAAGAGGATCCTGAATTTATAACATATGTAAGGCTGAGGAGCCACACAATCTGGTGTGCCAAGGCATCTGATTAGTTTTAGAAGGTGCAAAGATATAGATAGGAGAAGGAGATATAGATAGGGGGAGGAGATGGGGAAACCAACTGCAAAACAAGCAGAAAAGTCTCTACCTTTTAATTTATGCTTTTTCCATCCAAAATTAACTTTAACTTTTCTGAATAAATTGTCCTTTAGGGGAAGGGGGTTGGAGGGATGTTTCTAGAGTAGATTTTAAAACTTTGTTTTTTGGAATTCTCAGTGGGTTTTTTTCAGCTGCTGGATACCATCATGAACAGCTGCTCCCAGCCATAGTGCACTTACTGCTGCCAGACTGCACACTGAGAGCTGGAAATCTACAGTAAGAGGAGGATTGCAGAGACTAAACTTCCACAGACTACTTTTAAGGCTGATTTAGAACTCTAGAGGTTAATAACTCAATTCCAGTTTTTACTGGAATTTTTACTGCTATGTTTGATTATGTGGCAGAACTTTAGTCTCAAGAGCAGAGGTTGCCCTGTGCAATTTGTCTCTGATACTTAGACATGTAATGGGTAAAACAACATGGCAGCACAAGTCCTGCAAAATTTTGCAAATAATGGAACTTTTCATACCTATTTACATCCTTGTGTACATTTAGGAGAGCATGATGGATAATGTGATTTATTGCAAATGTGTTCACGTTGTTGAAATACAGTCATGCAATAGTTAGAAGCTTCGAAACTCTAATATTTGTGTTTCTGCAGATGCTGAATTTTCTCCCTAACTGGTCTTTTAAAAAGATTTCACTCTACAAAAATTAAGTGTCTCACTTCACTAAGTCTTTTCAATAATTTAAGCAGGATAAGGAGTTCATTATACGAGGTAGTTCACAAATGTTTAAAAGCTTAATTCTCTAGATTATGACTTCTGACAGACTATATATATGAATTCAGCTAATGTATCCCTACAGAGAAATGCTATGCCTCAGAATAGAAAGTCTTTTGCAGGCAGCAGCTGGAGACAATATTTTCTTACCACGTGCCGTGAATGAAGATGCAGAGCTATAGGATTACTGCAGGCCATATTTGTGCTGTACAGCTCTGGAGTTTAGGACAATCAGTTTTCACTGCTTACTACCAAATTGAACTTTCTCAAAGTGGAAGTTCAGGTTCATTTGTAGTCCAGAAACTGACAAAGACTGGACACAGGATGTTTTTGAGCTTTAGCAAATCACAGCAAAGCTTCTATTGAGAATGAGCTAATAGGAGAACTTGAAAAGGCACCCTTAACCATTATAATTCTTGGATGGTTGTGAACAAACCCCATCCCTCCTCCCTTGTGACAAGGTCCTGATGGAGCACGACTCCATATACTTGCATATGTCTCATAAGACTGCCAAACACAGGAGATTTACCTCCCTGAAAATGCAAAAATACAACTAAAAATAACAAGAAAGACTAAAAAAGACTACACATGGAATAGGAGACAAAATTGCACGAGCAATTTCCTGCCCACTTTAATAGAATTATTAGTGATTAATAATACATTCTTACAAAACAGATCACACCAGGGAAACAGAGGCAGATACAACTTCACACAGAACAAGTCCAAAGCCAGCCAGCTCTATTTCACCTTCCCTCAAAGTGGGTGCATAGGACAACTTGCAAGTGGGAGGTGCTAAGTTAGAGCAATGTGCTGTGCTGGTATTCCAATTTCACAGCTGCTGTGAGACTGCCCTAACTTGAGTGGAATTCTTCTGAAATCCACGGGTTTTAATCATTACCTGTAACTGTAAATGAAAGTAAAAGTGCACTATTATGATGGGTGTTGCAGTGAGGGTGGCAACGAGTCTTTTGGATTCCCTGACTTCAGGGCAAACACGATGCAGAGAAAGGAGCAAGGACAATGGAGAGCCTGAAAAGAAAATTTCACTTTAATGAGAAATAAAATAGGGACGAAGCCCAAAAGCTGAACACAGTATAGAGACAAACTCCAAAGACCAAAGATAAGGGAGGAGTAACAATATATAACTTGGGGATGGATCATTATAGAAACCTTACCATATATGGAACACAAGTAACCAATAGGGGAACTGAACTCGGATTCATTAACATAGTAGCTTCAAAGGTTCTTGGGAGGACATCTCCTGCTCACCTTGGGTTAGACAAATGCTTCCCAGGGCTTGAAGCCAAGGTCTGACTTGTCAGGGGTGAGATCTGGCTGGCCCTGTGTCCCAGCTAGGCCAGCTCCCACAGATTAGTTCCTCATAAGGAACACAGCTACATTTGCTGACCTTCACTTGTAGATTCTTGATTGCTCCCAGTGCCTTTCAAACTCTCTCTGCTACGAGTTCTGTGACAGACTCTTCAGAAATTTTAGACTGACAAAGTCCATGGGAAAACTTTTTCCCTCTGAGCCTTTAATCACAAACATTGAGGACAGCCCTGCAGAGAGAACTTGGAAGTGCTGGGAATTCTTTGCTCACTGGCTGCCCAGAGAAGCTGTGGATGCTCCATCCTTTCAAGTGTTGAAGGCCAGGCTGGATGGGACCCTGGGTAACCTGAGCTAGTGGGTGGCATGCTGGCTCACAGCAGAAGGGTTGGAATTAGATAATCCTTAAGGTCTCTTCCAACCCCAACCATTCTATGAAAAATGCTTAAAAAAGTAGTAAAATTTTGCTGCAGATATGCAACTATATAAGCAGAGAAACTTTCAGTGTGTGGTGTGGGCTTGTTATCTCACTTCATCATGTCAAACACCTTTGACATGACATACTTCATGAGGGCTGACGATCTCATCAGTCTTCTCCTTCTCTTTACTTCTGACATTTTTCATTATTGCTGTTCTCTCTTCCTCTGTCTGACGTGGGCAGTTTTCACAACAGCTCTCTCTGTTCTCCTGAAACCAGGAGACAAGCATTTCTCTGTAAGTATACACAATCCCTGATGGGATTTGGAGCAGGGAGATGTGGTGAAACTGATAGTAGGATTATGAACTTCATCAACATTTCAATTTTTTTTTTTTTTTAACATGTACAAAGAACGGATGAGGAATATTTACCACCCAGGAGCTCTGGCTTGCTGCAGCTGGCTGGAGCTACCTCCAGGCTCTGTCAGTCCTAAATATTCCAGATGTTTCATTATCATATTTCCCCATCATTCACAATACAATTATGAGCTTCATTTGCCACTGAGAACCAAGCAAAGCCTAAAGTTGGAAATTGCAGTCACAAACGGGTTTGTGCTGACTGAATACAAACTTCAGGCTGCTTTTTGATGCTTATTTTTAATGCATTCTGAATGCTTCCACTAATTCAGGAACTCAACCGATTAAAACAAGAGAAGGAGGACTTATTTTGCTAAATATAATTCCTGTTTAGGGGATTTACTGAGCACCCCTTATAGCCTTATATGGGATTGGGAACGTTTAATGTCTTATCAGCCACAGCATCAAGCCACAACTGCTGTCTAAATGCCTCCAGGTTAATGCTCTGAGGGCAGATAACAAGGCTGGCCTGTGTCCCTTCCCTAACTGCAGACAGGGAGTTATATTTAGGGTTTAAATGTATGAGGTTTAGTCCTTACACACATCAAAATAGGCAGTTATATGTTCGACAAGCTTTTATCTTTATAGAGGAGTCACATGTAACTACAATTACAATCCAGGGTATAGTTTCTGGTTTTGTAATTGCATTACTCAGACTTAGGAAATACTTACATAGCATACCATATTCATGTTCTCAGGGGCTTGTAATAGAGCAGTACCAGCTGTAGAAAGGCAGCAGTATACAACCTCACAATAGGAGAATCTTTAGTATTTTAAACTGGTTTCTAGCCATTTTGATAATTGCTAGTTGATAACTGAACTGCTAGAGAACAACGGCTACTGTTCTGGATTTCTCTGAGCAAAAATGCTATTATTTTTCTATAGCTTACTTTACATCATAATTTCCCAGCATCCTAGATGAGGCAAAGCATCTCTGTGATGCTTGTGGCTCTTCACTTCTATTTCAATCATTTTATACATGAAAGAAGTAGAAGACTACAGATAGAGTGATTGCAAAAAGGAGAGTCTAATCTTTGATTTCACATTAATAGCTGAAATTAGTTTAAAAAATAAAAGACTATGGAAAAATATTTTCTCTTTAAAGTGGTGAGGGATAGCTGTGCTTATTCATTACTCTGTGCCACATTCCTTGATTTCTTTCAGTTTAACTTTCCGTCAATACTGGCTGCATTGGCTCTGGTCTTCACAATTCTCAACGACTTTCAAGAAGTTAATAGTCCTTTATAGATGTGTTTCCTTACATTCATCCCCCATCACAACCCCAGGGAGAAAAACATCAAGCTCTCACAAGTTGTTCTGCTCTACTGTAGAGATGACAACTGCATTGCAAAGATTTCCTGTCGAGTTCTGAATGTTGCCATAAAATTCAGAAATTCCTTTACATCCCTCTAGTCCTGCTGGTTTTATTCCACTTGCTGCCAACATTAGGTCGTTTTTACAAAATGTGCAACTGAGAAAGGAGATACAAGTTTTTCGTTTGGAATTCATCCACAGGAGCAGCAAGCCAAACAAAGGAAGAAAGATGCATCTAATGCAGCAAACACTGAAGTAGCACTGTTAAAAAAAAAAAAGCCAACAAACCAAGGAAGTCCTTTTGGTTGAATATATGTAAATTGGTTTTAAATGTCCTTATTTCTTTTCACTGAGAGGGCGTGTTCAGCATGACTCAGAGTTACAGACAATTTTAATAAGCATTTGATGTACATAGATTTTTCAGGAAAAATATTGCACATATTAGGCTTATAACATCTTCAGATTTTGGTGACAGTCTTCTGTGGAAAATATTTTGAGATATCAGTTTCAAATGTTCATTTACTGATTTCTTTCTGAGCTATATATTTTTATGTCACTCCTGTAACAGATCTTGGACTTAGTAAAACATCCCATTTGATTCAAAGCTAACTACTTTCATAATTTTGCATTGCATCGATAGTCACTTTAGTTCTGGTTCAAAGAAACAAATTTTTCATTGTGATTTTTCCAGTCAGACAATGAGCCAGACTCAAGCCAGAACAGGCAGATGCAGCCTGGATAGGAACATTTACAAGGGTATTGTCAACATTTACACTGGTGCTGGTGCCAAATGAGCATAAGTTCCAGCAGTTCTCATGATAGATCTGTGTTTCAACAGTGCTTTATTCAGAACATCTTGCAAGGTGATCATTATTCCAGACCATTCTTGTATATTTTTCTAAATAATGATATTAAATCAATATAGAAACATGGTAGGAGAAATGTCAACCCTGTACAATAGCTACTGCAACAGGATATGTGTTCCTAGGAGGCCACAGCTGAGGTTTATTAGTCCACAGTGTAACTCCAACTCAGCAGTTTCAATAGAGAATATTTCCCATCCCCCTATACAAAGAGTATCTATTCTTTATAGGTATGATATTCTGTATAAGAAACAGAATAGAGGGCAATACATGTCAGGGCAAACATCCTGGTAGTCACAAAGTGACACAGAAATATCTAATTTTAGTTCTGTAACAGCATTTCTGACTCACTGAACATGTAATTCTCAGAGGATGAATTTCAAGTGCTGATAGATTTGTTGCAAAGTAAAATTAAGGATCAAAAACTAGCCTTCATGGCTGTTTTATAGATTATTTCCTAGGAGGATTTATAGAAATCATACTTGAAGCAGACAGCAAGTGATTACCTGGAGTTCAAGTACTACATTCAATAGAACACTACTGTGATAGCAGGTGCTCTGCTGCCTTTTGGGCTGCACTGTAAAGAACAGAGAAGTAGCAGCAAAAAAAAAAAAGAGGACGTCCAGCAGAGAATCCTAAGGACACTGAAGGAAGATGCAAACTGAAAATTCATGAAATGCTCTCAGCACAACATCACACCTGCCCTGAAGTGTGAACCCAGGAGAAGAAAGGTAGCAGTTTCCCAAAATAAAACATTCCCCTCCAGATCAGTTGAGATCCTTTCTCCAGGCTGCTGAAATCCCTGCTCGTGGGAGTATTCAGCACCATCCACTCCCAGTGGAGAAGTGAAGTGCTGGCATGTTGATGGGAACAGCAGAATGGTTTTTGGGGATGTATCTCATGAGGAAGGTGGAGGGTGCAAATCAATGTCTCCATCTGAGCTTGATTTTCTCCAAGGTGAAAGGTCAGAGAGTCAGCAAAGATGCTCCTCTGATTTAGGAGTAGCACTAGAGCACTTCATAAGTAAAATAATACAAATTCAAAAAAAAAAATTTTATATATATATATATGTCTTAGAGGATATTCCCTGCAAGATACAAGTGATGTACAAAACAAAGAAAGACTTTTTCTATCTGTTTTATATGAGGTCAGCTAGGGTGAGCACAAGGCATATCATAACCTCAAAAGCTAGGAATTACCAAGAATTACTATATCACATGGTATCACATAGACCAGAAATTTAAAGCCACTTTCTCAATGGTACAAAAAAAACATGGGAAGAAAGTCCTCCTTCTTGTGGCTCACACAATATTTGTAACAATTTAAAATGTCATGTATAATTTGCTGATCTGGTGATATATGTAATACTCCTCATTAGAGTCAAATGGCTAGCTTGATATAGTCATAAACAAGTCATGCTCTGTAATAGGGGCTCTAAATTAGGCAGCTACAAGACAAACAAAAAACCATCTTTTGTTCTTCATTGTGCTCTTGTGCACAGAAAACCAATCGTGAACAGAACCTTTGGTTCATAAATAAACCAGGAAAATTCAGACTGAAATTTCAAATTTGGTCACAAAATGCAAGCACCTGATGCATTCATTGTGTGCATCATTTGCTCTCAAAGAGCTCACATCCGCACAGAAGACGTTGCCTTGTTTTAATTAATTATGACTTCCAGCTATCTTTGTGTGTGGAACGTGCATATTTTTACATTTGCAAGCAGACCTTTAAGAGAGTTTCAAAAAACTCACAGCCTTTGGTAATGTAAGGATATTTACAGAGTGCAAAAGAAAATATTTAAATCCCGTATGTGGAAATAATACACAGTTAAACTATATTATCACAGACAATAGAGAAATAAAAGGTCAGCATTTAACAAAAACACCAACACAAAAATAAACCCTTTGGAGAAAATAGAAACAGCCTCAGCAGGTATTTGAAGAGTTATTCCTCTACCCTTCAGGGAGCAGGAGCATGAAAAAGCAAGGATTTTTTTCAACACTTCCAGGATAACACGGTAACATTAGAAAGGAGATGGTCTTTCATGTACTAAGATAAAAGTTCTCGGTCTTCTGTAGCCAAACTGTCTTCAACCACTGGCACTGTTACTGACCAAAAAAACTTATTCTATTAGTGAAATGAGGCAAAGTGTGTATAAAATCTCAAGTGTAGCTGATGAGTGGACAGTGCAATTCAGAAAGGAGTGTGTGAAAACTGTCCAGGCTATCCTTTCCACTTCACTGACCAGGAATCAACTGCTTGAATCTTTTTCGCTTGCCAATGACTCCACAGGCACTTCATGTTAAGGTGTGAACAGAAGGGGAGAAAAGAATCCTGATCTTGCTGTGGACACTTGGTTCAGCTTTTAGACCAACCACAGCTTGGCAGGGTTTCAAACAAGGCCACCTTGTGACCCAGGTGACAGCCTCCCTTCCTTTCCAGGGAAGCACCGGTATTTTCCGATCCCACTGGGCAATTGACATAATTATAGGTAATTCTTCTTCCCCCTGACCAGGCAGTGCCTACACAGTGCCAGTACCACAAGCTGCCTCACTCCTGGAAATCCTCATTGCCTCATCTTTGCTGGATCCTCTCTGGCACCAACCTCTTGGGACAGACACGCATTTCTCACTTCACTTTTCAACCCATGAACACCTCCCCATAGGAAGGACTGATTCTGTTCACTCTCTTTATGAACATGCAGCTCTAATTAGCTAATAAGCATGTTTCTTGGAGCCTGAGATTCTGGCAGTAGCTCTGGTGTGTTATCCTACCTCAGTAACTCCCCTGTAGCAAACTTGGAGTTGAAGCACATGTCACTGGGCCTCTCACTGCTATCACCATCTGCGGCAGCTTCTTTTATTCCTCAATTATGCTCATGCTATCTGGGCTGAAAAAAACCTTCCAGCCCTTGCCAGTCTAAGCATATGCCTGTGTATTTTTTCAAGTAATTTTTAACGATCTGAGTTGACAATGCCATCTTTCATATCATTTCACTGTGGTTTCATTAATATGAAGTGTCTCACGCTTAATGGGAAAGAGTGAAGTTGGGATAAAACTTCCTTATTTACAAGATTTTCAGAACAAAATGAAGCAGCAGAGTGCTCCAGTGAACACAAAATCCAGAGTGCTGACTGATAGACTGATTTCAGTCAGTCATAGCACTGTCATTAGAGAAGCTGTCTAAGGCCACTCTCTGTTTCTAAATACAAAAAGAGACAGGATAGTGAATTACTGCAGCACTACAATATTAAATCAACCTTTCTTTCCCTGTGCTGGCTCAGTTGCTCTCCTCAGTGAGTAGAAAGCAAAGATATAGATATAGATGACATAGATATAGATAGATAGATATAGACATATTTGATACAAATATGTATGTTTGAAACTCCACAATTTATTCTCTACAACCAGGCTAACACCCACCTCACCCACCCCAGGGTGCCAGAAATACCCGAGCCCTCTCCAGGTGTTTGTCATGTCACATCCCTGGGCTAGTCCTTGCTACAATGAGACATGAGTGAGCTGCTGCACCCCTCTCCCTCAGCTAAGAGCCTGCTCATTCTCTGAGAAAAAGCACATTTATTGAGGCTGCTGCAAGCTGTTCAGGAGATGGTTAACTCATCCCTGCTCTTTCACTTGAGCAAGATCAATTTTGATGTTCAAGAAGAGTCTGTGGTAAATGAATGTGATCTTGTGGAAGGAGACACCAGCAGAATATAGGACTGCACTGCACAATTGAGACAGATTTATTTTTTTAATGGAACCTCTGAGGAGAAATATTTCTGACAATAGCTGTTGTGCTATTGTCAGGCCATTTAACCTCCACAGCCTTAGGTTACTGTGCCCTGGGGTGCAGGGGAGATTTAGTTTAGCTTTAACTACACAGGACAGACTGGTGCTAGATTTGACATCCCAGCTGAAGAGGCATAATCCATTAACTGGAGCGACTGTACCTCCAAGGGGTTTTGTATCTGCCAGAACACAGTTTTGAAACACAAGTAGCATCATTTACATCCCAAGAAACTAATCAGAATGGAAGCTTCTTGGAAAAATATAACTGATGATTTAGCAATTTTTTTGCATATGAAATCTTAATTAAGATGTTTTGAGAATTAAGAATTGCTCTATAAGAGCCATTTGCTGCTACCAGCTGCTTTTACTGCTTGGTCACAGATACCATGTTGTAGATACCCACAGAGTTTCTATTAAACAAAATTGCTACACTACCAGCCAAACTAAGCTGCTGTAAAAAGTGTGGACTCACCACCTTTTTAATTGCACTGCAGATATCTTCAAACTGGTAGTTAACAACTGAATTTTGTGATACTGTTGAATTACAGAAACAAAAACAGAGAACTTGCTTCCCTAATGAGGGACCTGCCAACCTAAGCACAAGTAGACTGCAAAACATTATACATTAACATTTATAAACATTGTACACTCTGAAAGCACACATTTTAAAAGTATGTATAAAGTGACTTAATAAGTATGTAAGTTTCTTTTTTTTTCTTTAATAGATGCTTTTTACTATAAGTATGCAAAAAGAAATAAAATAGGTAAAACAATTTCTATAGGAGAGAGTGAATGCCCATTCAAGCAGAACAGTACAGAGAATATCCAATATCAGTGATGTCCTGGCTATCAGAAATAGAGATGTTGCTTTCAGCTCCTTGTAGAACAGGCCAGGTGCTAATTACTGTCATTGATATGAAAATGAAATTAAATCCACCAAAGCAGAAAGGAGTATAGAATACATGCAAACATACACAAAAGAGCAGATTTATACAAATGTAACTGATGTGGCCCATTATGCTAAAAAAAATCTTAAACAGTAAAGATAGATGATCAAGCCAGATGGGACTCTGAGCAACCTGATCTAGTAGAAGGTGTCCCTGCCCATGGCAGGGAATTGGAACTAGGTGGTCTTTAAGATCCCTCCAACTCAAATCATTCTATGATTCCTTGCTTAGAATGAACTTTTAGCTGTTCAAGGCAGCTGAATTTATGATTAGGTCTAGAAGTAACTATCTACTAATGCACCTACTTTTTTTTTTTTTTCCTGTTTGTAATTACAATGTATTTGCAATATTAGAGTAGAAAAGCCCATTCTCCACACTAACAGTACATGTCAGAGAATTAGGAACATTTTTTAAGAGCACAATCAGACCACCTCAATTTTAAGAATTTCTCCCTGAAGGATTCAAAACTGTGTAAATGAAGGGACAGTAGCATAATCCTCTCTAAATGGGTTTATATGATGCTGCTAATGCTGCTTTTATATGATGCTGTTAATGCTGCTTTTGCAGCATTAACATACTTTGGTACTTCAGATGGGATCATTCTGAAGCTGAAAGTGCATGCAGAGGTCGTGTCTAGGTCAGGGACATGAAGTTATTTTGCAGCCACACTGTTATTCCAATTCCTCATCTACTATTGCCATTGTCTGATAAGTGACAATTTACTCTTTTTAGGGAATAAACATAAGGGGGTAAATGTAGTCTACTGTATAGGTCAAAAGTAGGGTTTTATTCCGGAGGCAAGTACACTCAGATTCTGAACTCTTTGTTGCAAAGAACATGCAGCACAAGAGAATCAGAATGAATTTTGGGTCAAGGATACAGCATAAAGACCCTTTATGACCAAAGTGCTAAAGGAGTTCTACTTGGACACCATTCACTATAGAAAGAACTCAAATCTTAAGGTTGTAGCAAAAAAAATTACATAATTAATTCAAGGGTATTAAGGGTTCATATTATGGTGGGAATCAAATGTTTGCATTATAGGAAGAGCTAAACTTGTCCTGGCAGCATTTAGAACCATGGCTGGAGAGAGCTCATATAGGTCAAGAAAATAAGCCTTAATGATATTTTTCAATCAGAAACTATCCTGATCTGTTGTTTTCAAACCTGCCATCCAGTGGGAGGATATGTTTTCCTTATTTAATATGTGCAGATCTAATCACAGATGATGAGAAAGTAACATCAATCACAAATTTCCAGCTACTCTTTGTTACTTTTTTGTTCCATTAATTCTCTGCCTCATCATCTTTCTATCCTTTTACATGGTAGAATCACATCTAATGTTATGTTGGGATTAAATATATTTTAGCATTTCATGTTCATAAAAACTTTCATTGTTTTTAATAGCCTTTGAGCAAGGTGTTTAACAAGCGAGCCAAAGGAAAACAAAAATCCTAAACAGAATTAAATCTTGTATGGTTATACACAAAAACCATGAAAGAGTCTCTATGAAAACATTAAACTGAGGACATGAATTTTGATCACATAATGTTTACCCCATATTTATAGAACTCAAATCCTGAGATTTTCATCCTAATCTTCAATAAGAGTTAATAGTGGTGACAGTGCATTACAAACTGTCTTCAGTGCCCAAGCTTTCATCCTTCATAAACCAAACCAGAACAATCAAAATAAGTAATTTAAGAACTAATACAATTTTTAAATGGTTCTGAGATTAGGTACCTAGTAAGAGACATATACCAATTCATTTATTTAAATACATATCTCATTTTTCAGAACAGCATGCAGAATTTTATCTGATTCCAAAATAACAGGTCATCTGAACAGTCACCCTCATTCAACATAATTCCACCTTTGCTAAACAATACCTTCCTTAAGGACTTTCAATAAAATAATAAAACCTTGACTATGAAAATAAGCAATTTGGAATCTTAATCTGGCAATGTAAAACAAAAGGAAACAACAGGCAACTGTTATGCCCCTCCAGCAGTTTTGATAAACATTCCTGTTATATTCTTTAGAGTATCAGCTTCTTTCTGTGCAGAAAACCACAGTTTGAGGACTTGAAAATGATCTTAAAATTCTCATAGAATTGTATCTTTTGGATATGATCCGATTATTATGCATTCGGATCTTTTTTCTAGCTGTGTCAGAGATTTCTTTTTCTTTTAAATTGTGTTTATTCCTTTGCCTGTCTTTTTCTCATTCCAAATGTGTGATGAATGTCTGCCCAATCTAGAAAATGTTTACACTAACAAAAATATGGGGCTAATATGGACCTAATTCCTTTTCTGGCTACACAGGTGTACAACTGTGAAGTGCAGGATTTAATAATGATATCTGGAACAAGAACAACAAAGTCTGCAAACACTGGAAAAAATGCATATTTCTTCTATGTTCCAGGCTGGCAGAGCACAGATTGTGCTATTTAAACAGCAGAACCTGCATAACTTTCTTTTAAAAATAACTTGCATCGTATTCCAGACACAGTTATACTTCCAGTTGTCTTTTACGCATAAAGTATCATCATACACTTTCCATTTGTCCCAAGGGAAGATGTAATGAAAGAGAGAACCAACCCACAGAACTGAACTCATCCCAGAGATCACCTACTTTTTTCTCTGACATTGAAGGCAGACTGCTTCAAGATACTTGAATATCACCTTTTACATGACACCAAAATACTTCTATGTTGCTACATTCATGTGCATTTTATTATTGAGAAAATCCAGTGACATCAAGATATGGTAGTTAAGGCACAACAGCTTCTGGAAACAGCTGAATTTTTTCTGGGATTTTTTTCTTTAAATAAACAGGACTTTTAGGCTGTGTCATGACTCACTGAATATCTTGCTCTGGTCAAGACTGCCTTTGCTATATTAATATCAATAAATTAGGTTTTTGACTCTTAGGATGGCACAACTGAGAGTACAGAAACCGCTCTCACAGTAACAGAGTTAAAGGCAAAGATAATTCAAAAGCAGATCCAAGCAAAACTGTCAGAAGCAAGATTCCCAACATCTATAAACGTTTGTGACAAGCATGCAAGAAGTTAAATGCTTGTCACAAGCTCTGTATCTGAAGCCATTATCTGAGGTTAAATAAGAACGGCTGTTAATTTCACTGAGGGTTACCCTATTGCTACACCTATAAGAGTTTCTAAAAGACAGGCTCAGAAAACAGCTGTCTTGTAACAGCTTGCCTGTTCCAGTTAACTTGGAACAATGTTTTATATTCTGCATTTCCTACACAGACTATCCTGTATTCCTGCTCACTGATAAGCAGCTGATTTTTCCACCTAAAATACCCCCACTTCTCAGTTTATTTCATTGCTTTTCCTAAAGAGACTGTAGAGTTAGTCTGAGTTCTCTGAATGTTTCACAAAACAAAACTATAAAAATTGTGTAGCAGGAGGTGAGGAACCCCTACGAGTTCAAAGAACAATACATCATGTACTGGGAGGAAATGAGGGAATAAAATCCATCATTTACACATCATGTGTGCAGTAAACATTTAGACAACAGACAGCACTTTCATCACAATTGTTTATTTTGAAAGTGATCTGATCTCCTGGAATTTCACTTGAACTGGTACCAAAGGAATCTCTTATTCTAATTCAGCACATGCATCATCATGGTTATATAGCAAATAATAGCAAGTAATTCTGTCCCTATGTGTATGTTATGATTGGGGATCATGAGACTGAAGTCATCATTAAAGAAACTCAAAATAGAGGAGAGAAAATACTTCAGTATGAATTCTCTGCTGAAGACTACCAAACAAATTTAAAATTGCCAGTTGCTAAACTCAATGATTTCACGAAGTTCCTTGACACAGACTAAGCAGAGATTAAAGAAATCCTGCAGCTATTCCCTAAGATTTTTGAAGTCATATACCATTGTGCAGTCAAAGATTCATCCCTTTGGTAATGCAATTCCAAATTATTAAGAAGTCAATCAAATAAGTGTTAAAAAATACTTTCTACATATTCACAATGGTCTTATTAAAAGACGACAATTGCAAAGAAAGAAAAGGCTGCAAAACGTCTCATCCAAGCCTTCTGTCACAAGGAGATAAATTATATAACTCGTTCATGAAAGGATCAGAACCTTAAACAACCTCTAGGCAGTTAGTTCTGTCCCAGACTTCCTTCTTCTTACCCACCCTGCTCTATATTCCCAGCTGGATTTACTATTTACAGTTAAATTATCATTATTGTTCCAAATTTACAGTGTTGTTATCTTGTTGTTATCTCAAACTGTGCATTCCCTATTACACTCCAAATAAAACTCTTTGACTTAAGAGAGAAAAAAACCCTTATTTCACATCCTCTTAGCCTGCAGGAATCATACTACTTATAGAGAATGAGTTAGATTTGACAGAATTGTTTATTAATTTTGAGTCATAATTTGTGTTCAGAAGTGTTAAGTACAATAACTTTGCACAAGTTCTTGAGAGCAAAATGGGTCTTGCAGAGCTTCCACCAGAGATGCTTTGGAAGCTGTTCCACTTGGCTCTGGGAATGAATCCATAGGCTTCAGACTGAGACAGTTCCCCAAGGGAGCACACGTGATGCAACTGTTACTGAGAGTCAATAAACAGAAAACCTTACAGTGCCATTTCAATGCAAATGCTTCTCAAACTGGAATGCAATTTAACCTCCCTATCGACATTTAAATGGATATAAGACACAGCCCAGTGAGGGTAAATGTGAATATTTATGCTGATTGCCTTTTATCAGCTTTTGTCCCTTTTGCCATTTTTCTTGAACTCAGTGAAGTCTTCTTGTATTAACACTGAAACCTGTTGTTCCATCAACATAAGAATGAAAAGATGAGGAAAGGGATGAAAGAGGAGTAGAGCACTGTGAACTCAGCCAGTATGGATTTAGCTGTTTTACTGTACATTGCTTCTTGGGCAAGTCTTCCTATAGTTGCTTCCTTGTCTGTAGCCAACTCTTGTCTGTCTATATTTCATCATAATTTTGTAAGAATGAACTACTGAGGGTCACGAGTCAAAACAGTTTGGATAATCACTAACAGAGAGCTTGATAAGATGTTCCAAATGATGCAAATACAATCTCAAAACAGTAGCTCAGGTTCTGAAAGCTGGTCTAACCTGACAATGCTGTTTCCAGTTCAGGACTGAGAGCTTGTTCACATTTCCCCACCATGGTCAATCTGCTTAAAGGCATTGTTTTCCCATTTATCTTAGATATACACCTGACTTTATTAGGCTCATAATAAAAAAAAATACCAAGAGCTTTGATGAAGCAGAATTTTCTGTTTAAATATCGATTTTGTGTTAGTCCATAAAACTGCCTCACCATCTGTTTCCTCATTATTTGTAATTGTATATAAAATGTAAGATGTAACACCACAAGAAAAAAGTAGAAAAGTATAGATGAGAAGAAAAACATATGCAGGAAATATGAACATAAAAGCCTGAGAAAGGAAAAATTTGAAGTCATGAACAGATCCTATGTAAATCAAGAGCTCACAGTTGTGTTGTGGACACTGGAACTCTCATTGCATAGCCCTGTGTGCTCATTTTGAGAGAGAAAAACCTCAGCATTGCAGAATTTAAAAAAAATAAGGCCAAGTTTTCCCCTTCATTTTTATTTTTAAGTTGCACAAAACAGGAAGATTTGTGGAGCATAAAGCCATTTGGAATAGGCTGCTTAGCTGGTACTCTAATACATCAGCTGCTGGGGGATCTGGAGAGCAGCCAAGCCTCCCAAATTCAACATGTTCAGCAGCTCTCCCTGTTCTTTCTCCCAGCACAGGAGGACAACAGCTACTAAAACTTTAAGTTCTCACTAATTCATCTTTCATAAAATTTGCCTTACAAAGGCCCTCCCAACCTGTTAAAGACATTTAAAGAGCAAATCACTACTTCAACATGTCCTGAACTGCAGGGTTTTGATTTTATCTTGTTTTTAAACACTTCAATTCAATAGTCCAGTGGGAAATTTCAGGACAATTGGCCATATTTTTGGCATTACATTCATAAATGCAGCGAGGTGTTATTCTGTTTCTCCTCAGTTAGAAAGGGAGGTGCCCATGAAACCAGAAATCCTGTCATACCTGTACCAGCACTCTCTGAAGATGATTTTTTTAATCTATCAAAATCCTTTATAGGCAAAACTGTCTTAAAATTTCTACTTTACAGAAGCTTAAATTTAAACATGCCCATGTTGAGATGATTTCTGTGAACAGGGATAAATTGTAGTGTGTCAATTAAAGCTGAAACAGCTCAGTAGGATCTTTGGAAAATAAATGGAACAGCACAGGTCTGTGTAATGAAGGAATACTTTCTTCATGTATACATATTAAAAAAAAGAAAATCTGATCACTCCATTTCTTTCTGCTCACATTCTCACAAGAACAGATGCTATAAACATTCCTGAAAAGTGAATTTGGGACTCAAGTACCTTAAATATTTGTCAAAAGCAAACTTAAAATTATGAAATGGTTTTAAATAAAATCCCTTTATTGCATAGATGACAACAAAGAATTTCTGCAATTAATCATTATAGTTTAAATACTGTTGTCAAAATGTTAAACATTTACAAAGCACTGGCTCTTTGGCATTTCATATGCAGGAACAAATTTGCAAATCACTGTAATGAAGAAAATAATTACAGAATTGTATAGTATTGTACTAAATAGTAACATTTCAAGTGCGATCATGTGCTGATTCTCATCTGCCCATCAGGATTTGAAGGTGATCCGTTGGCCCCAAGTACTAAAAGATTTATCATAGATGAGCATGGTTGCAAAGCTATATGCATCACTTATTAAAATAAAAAAAATCAGCTTTATGCTGCACTAGAAATTTACATTAATATGCTCTTACAGTAATTTAATTAAATACTCATTACTAAGTACCACATCTAAATAGTGTGACTTGTACAAAATTGAATTTGGAACTATTCAGAAACAGCAGCAGAAAAAAAAGTATTTCCTTATAAAATCCTGTTAAATCAGCATACTCCTATGGAAATGTCTATTACTACCCATTATCTGATCCCAAAGGATAAACATAGAGAAACTATTATTAAGTTTTGAACTCAATGTTATTATAAATACTTAGCATCAGGGGAATACTCTGAACTCCACTCCTTATTTTGCTTTGGAGGTATTACCTAAAGGAACTGTTGCATTTTTGTAATGTATCAAATAATGAAATACTGACAATTTTCTCAGTTTTTCTTAAGTACTCTATTCCATTAAAAAAAAAATACATTTTTTCCTTCATCAGTTCACATTTGTCATGATTTGTACTTTGGTTGTCATGTTCTACATCACAATTGTTTCCATTTCTCTATTGCAAACCAATAGGGAAGGATGAAATTTATTTACTAACTTGTTAAACTGTGGTTTACATGAGAAAATAACTTACCTTGAACACCTCCACTACCAACAAACTGTTTGTTTTGAAGTCCTGGCATGGGTAAAATTAGCTGTTACAGAATTACAGGGCTTGAGCAATAAACTGCTGTACAAGGTTAATTTATATAGCACTTTGGCTTGCTAAAAAACAACACTTATTTTTGAAGGAGTCCAAGTGAATAGCACCTTAAAAATAATAATCCTTCAACAGTTATTGTAATAAATGTGCTGGAGGTTTTAATTTCAGCTGCAGTTGACAACAGTAACAAGGTTATCCTGACCATAGGAAAACTGGTTTTATTTCTCTCCAATTCTTGGCCTAATGGCTTCATAGGGAAGAATTGGCTACATAGTGGTCACTACAGGGAAGAGAGACCAAAATTCTCAAGGTTACCTATCTTACCTAGGACAACAATATTAATTTCTAGTCAACAGAATAAAAAGCTGCCTTTTCCAGTGAATTGCTCCCCTGTGTACGTCTCCAGCAGAATCTGACAATTTAAGTTATTCCACTGCATTGGCTTTCTCTTTGGTATCCAGGAAATTGCTATCAACTTCTAGTTTCAAAATGTTTCACATACCATAGGCTGAGCAGCCAGAAAAAAAAAGGTAGCATCAAACCACTTGCTTTGCCCAGCAAATAAACAAAGTCTGCTTATTAAAAGTAGCAGAGAGATATCCTTTGGGTTGCTTTTCTCCATTGTAGCATGGCCACTTTAAACTGGTGAGACAGATTTTATATTTGGTGTCAACCACTCCCGGGGCTTTGCAGTTACGTGTGTGGAGGATGAACAGCAGGCACTAATACGAGTATCATGACTCTTTTCAGGCAGTAGGTGAAACCTTGAAGAAAAAGTGGCTCTGTCTTCAAAAAAGTGACCTGACCTTTGCTTTGGTGGGTTTTTACTCTGCAAGAAATAAAAAGCACTGCATGCTTTCCAATGCATCCTTCCTAGCTGATAAACGATTTTGTTCTAGCACCCAGCACAAAAGGACTACATTTTATAAAGACCAATAGCATGCTCTTAGTGTTAGATAATGATAGCTCATGTGTCATACTGGAAACAAGCTTCATAGACCTGGAATATGTCATATGAATCATGAACAAACATGTAATTGGCCCAGAACCTTTGATATGCTTACCAATTAAATGTAATTCTCATTGAATTTAATATATTTAATTTTACAATGACTTAGCAGTTCTTTGGATATCAAAGGCATCACAAATCCAGCATGCTTATCATTTATGACACTTCTGCTCTGAGAATTTCTTGCAGCATGCAAAGAACTCTCTGTAGGGTATCTGTGATGTGTTGCACAAGCGAGCTAATCTAATATTGACCTGACCAGTAATAAAATCTGTTTAGAACCTGCAGTAGTACATAATGGTTTTACCTGCAATTGATGAAATGTTCCTGAAACAATCTGTAGTTTGGTATAAGCAATAATGGGGGTTTACTTGACACAGAATACACTGCTAGTGGAGATAATTCTTGCATATGATGTCTTAGTAAAGAACCCCATCTGTTAATAGACTTTTAAGGATTTAAATATATTTAAGTCCAGTGTAAAATACTTTTATGGAGCCAGATCCTGCAGTCTTTGTACAGCTAACACTTCCATGGAAATCAATGGGAGCTTTTAAAGTATAATAATGAGGACCTGCCCAGGGTCACTGGCATAATACAGCTCTGCTGTGATGCTTTATGTGTAAGCTCCAACCTTCTCTGTCACTTGCAAGAGGCAGAGATCAAAATAAGACCAAAGATCAAGATACAGAAACCCATGCGAATTCAAGATGATAAAGACCCTCACAAAATAAAAAGAATGGCATCAAACACCATGACACATACTACTGGTGCGTTTTTGTTTGGCTAATTTATATTAAAGTTAAAATACCTTAACTTTTCCAGAATGTTTACAGTGTATTAAGAGAAGTTTAAAAAAAGTGAAGTTTTAAAAAAAATCCTTACAGTAAATTCTACAACAATGATCATTTTAGGGAGAGCTGTAGCAATGCCTACGATGGCAGAATTTGGCTCCGTATGTTCTGTTAGCAAAAACCCAGACTGTTTATATGATGTAAATTGCTTTTTAAAATGTTACTAGAGCTATAAACTCTGTGGGTCCAGATTATACATTCAAATTTCAGGGAGAGTTTGCCTCAGTGAACAACAAGGAACTGTGCTTTATTTGAAAACTCCGCTTGATGCTATTTTTAAGGAAAAAACCCAAAAAACCCACAAAGAGGTATTTTGGGTATAAACATTTGGATAACTAAAATTAAACCAAGGGGCTAATTGATCTTATTGATCTGGGGATCCTATCCTGCAGAAGGTTGGCACGGGGGAACTTCCAGCAGGCCTCGGCCCAGCAGGAAAATGGCCGGATTCCTGTTGGCTTCATTGCGGCAACTCTAACGAGCCACCAGACCACGGCTAGACCCCAACTGCCTCCTTGACCATGGGGTTGATGGACCATTTGTTATATTATTATTATTACTTTTACTATTTTTAAACAGTGTGTGTGTGTCCTGCTTCCAACCGAGCTTTGCTTCCAGGCGCAGGCACGGCCGGTGTCCCGCCGGGCCAGGTCAGGAGCGCGTTGGCGGGAGGCGGTCGGAGCCCGCTGCTGACTTGGCGCCATTGTTGGTTTCGCTGTTGTAGGGCAAAGGCGCTAGGGCGGCCGATAAGGCTGTGGCCATGGTGATGAAGGAGATTCCGAGGGAGGAGTCTGCAGAAGAAAAGCCCCTCCTCACTGTGGCATCCCAGGTGGGCGGAGCGCGGGGCTCTGAGGGGGCCACGGGCGCTGCGCGAGTCCCCGGCCCCGCTGGGTGAACCCATCCCGTGCCAGTGGCATCCCGCTGCTTCACTGAGGGGGGGAAAATAGCCTGGGGTAAATATTGGGGGTTTAGATGCTTTGACGTGAAAATTTAAACAAAAATGCATTTTTTCCCCCCAGTTCAGTTGCCAGAAATGTGTTTAAAGATGGTTTAAAATCTCGGTTCTAATTCACGCCATCAATTGTCATGCCATAAATACTCATTTGCAATTCATATGTAAAATGTTCCCATTCAGTGCATATGTAAAATAACAACCAGTTCACAGTAGTGTCATTTCCAATATCTCAGATCCCATTCCTAAGCTCTCACTGGAGTTCTGCTCCTGGTCTGGATCAGAATACGTGACTTTACGCATCTCATTGCTTTCATTTCTACACCTTCAGTCAAAGGAAGGACATATGTCCCCACCTAAACCTTACACATACCTTGGAGTAGCCACCAAGCATTTGGTGGTTCCATTAGTTTCTTAAAGACAGCGACTGAACACTACTGTAAGCCACAGCACTCTTGTACGAGAGTGGATTTTATTCCCTCATGTTACTCACGTACATAAATTTGGTCCCCAGGCAAGAGCATTTAGTTTACTGCCCTTATTTACTGCACACGAATACTTCCAGCTCATGAGGAATGGAAATTGCTGGAAGCTGTTTTTATGTGAGAGCCTTAAACGGAATCCACAGTCCCATTTTATTCCTCTCATGATTCAGGATAACAACTCCTGTACTTCAGAAAGTTTTAAGATGCACACACACCAGCACGTACTTCTCTAGCAGAGCCTCACAGATGTGCTGCACTAATACACATTCTAGAAATTCCATCTACTAATTTGGAAACCAGGTCTGGCACCTCCTCCTCAGCCCCTGTTGAACACCAGGTTTTGTTCATGGTGAACTCCAAAGTCTATGAGGAAATTGCAGAGAGAAAAAAGATGCTCTGTTTAAGGCATCATTTCTGATTTTCCACTAAGTGATTAACAAACAATTAGAAACCCACATAAAATGCCAGCCCCTCTAAACCTTCACTGCATCCCAAAAAAGATTGCCATGCAAAACTTCCATTGGCTTCAACAGGGCCCGGAGTTCAGCCTGGGTTCATTAAATGTTTAACACACCATTTGTAGTGGCTGTCTGTCAGTCTCCTCAGCAATAGTCTATGATAAATTTATGAGTAAAATGCTTGTGTCTGTTAGTCAGTGTAATTTCTTCCACTAAACACAAATACCTACTTCCCTGCTATGCACCAAAGGGGTGCAGAAGCCAAAAGGAAGCAGAATCAAGTGAAAAAGTGAGTATTTTCCATAGCCATCTCTGCATCATGTACGTGTGATGTGCAGTTGTACGACCACGTTGCATATGTCATTTGTCCCCTAATTGTCTGGCTGAAGTGTTGGTTTGAGATGCTGTCACTGCAGTGTGTCCATGTGAACCTCTCATCCCCATCATCCATGCAGGAAAACGCTCTGCTGTGTCACTCACCCCCATCCCAGTGTCTGTCTCTGCTCCTTACGTGATGAAACAGATGGATGTGATTGCTGCTTTATGGGGTGGGACAAGTTCCAAATTGACTGCAAACTTCCTGAGCCAGATAGGTCAGGGCAATAAATCCTGGTCTTTATAAAGCCTGGTCTTCCCGAAGTTCTCACCACCACCAAACCCAGTGTGGACAGGTCCACACCTTAGGGAGTAATTTAATGCATTAAGTATCTATGCTGTTCCAACCTTACAGCTACCTAAGCAAAAAACCTGCAACCGAAATGCAAAGGTCAAGCCCAGACAGGAGCACTGGCTTTTCTAAGAGAAAAAAACCAAAGTGAAATCCCCCATTTCCAAAATCCTTGATGAATGGAGGATTAATTATGTCTGACTGTGGAGACAGACTCCACAGGAAGAATAATTGGAATCTGATACACAAAGAAGAGTCTCTAAATCTGCTTTTTGACAGTGATAATGTACATAGGCCCCTGAATTTGTGATTTAAAATACATCTCTTTGCTCTCTTCCTCTGGAAAATGGTAAAAATATATCCAGCACAGAACAAGACAGATAATAGTCCTATTTTATTGTAATGCTCCTAGCAAAGCCCAGCATTTAAAATATGGCACCTATTTTTTAAATAAATGCTGTGAATTAAATTTAAATTACGTTTCCAATTCACAGATTATTTTATACCATCAGATATGGTTTTATATCATCAAAACTGGAGGCAAATCTTCAAATAACATGAACCAAAAAAGTACTGCAGACTCCTGTAGGGCTGTGGCAGTATATGGCAACTGGGAATCTCAATCACCATTCCAGCAGTAATGAGTGTACCACAGTGAGCAGAGGGGTATTCCTGGTAATTGAATGGACCTTTCAGTATCTATTTTTTGTAATCCTGTCTTCCTGTCTCAATTACCTTCCATAAAAGTCACTTTTTTCACACTTACTGGTGTGAAAAAGGATTCAGTAGTTGCCAAATTTAATACTTTAAGCATCAAGAGTGATCTTTCAGTTCTAATAGGATTTTGTAGGATATAACTCTATCCATGTTGCTGTCTCCCTTTATCTTTTAAAAGATAATTCATAAGAGACTGGGACAAATGAACAAAAGGCATTTTTTCATATGAATAGAACCTAGAAAAAGTGTAAGAAAGCTTGCTGAAGGTTCAAAGATTACCTGGATATTAAGTTATGAACCAATTACTTCTACCTGAAGCAGAGAAATAAATGAGAAAAATCATGCATAAATTTGGTTCTAATTGCAAAATAAAATTTTTGTTTAACCTCTTCACAGCTTTTTTGCATTTGTCAGGAGAAAAAAATCTTGCTTCAGAATTACTTTCTAATGAGAAATTGAAACCTAAATATGCCCTGAAGTCAAAGTTTAATTGTGCAGTCAGCTATGAAATTCCCAATTTACTACAGGTCAGTGAACTTCAAAGGATCTGATTCAATCACATACTTCGACCCAGACTCATCCTTTAAAATATGATTAACTGCTTTATTGAGCAGTAAAAAGTTCATACTTAAATGCTTTGCCACCAAAAACAAAAGAAATCTCACAGTGTCACAGGAGTTATTTGTCCCAGATCCATCACACCTAATTTAGATTCTTTATTAGAGTGCACAGGTTGGAAAGCTGCTCATGGTAGGATCCCTATAAAGACAACAGAAAGAAAGAAGAGCTGCAGGAGGGGATTCACACCCATGACAGTCCTGTGGCCAATATAGTCTAAAATTGTATAGAACAGAAATGGGAGTCCGTGAAAACTTCACCAATAGGAAAAAGAAATGCAAAGTATATCTTGAAAGCCATTCCCCACTTCTGCTTGTACCTGAAAAATATAGGAGCTGCCTACTTAGAATTTATGGGACCCACACAGACATTGCTCAGAGCACAGTTTTGATATCAAGCATTTCTCATTTAAATAAGTTAACCCACAGAACACTTTAGGGTTTAGAATTTGACTTGGAAATAAGAAATTTTAAAAGCTGGAATTACATCATAAGAACCATGCTGAAATCCATCCTCCCCTGTGAAAAATGCAGGCTACAGCACACGTCAGAAAAAGAGATATGTTTCATTACTACACCCCAATTAACTCCACCAGATGCTTAAGGCTTTTTTATGGTCTATAAGGTATTAGTTAGTATTCAGAGGAGGAACTATTATTTTTTTAAGGAAACTTCATTTGCATGCCAATACTTAGTTGACCTAAGCACATTTATATTTGCTTAAGGGCTTGTGAATAAAATACTCAAACATTTCCACTGCCTAAATTTCACTGTTTTGGTGTTTTGGTTTTCATTTGCTTTTATGTATGTTTGTATGTGTGTATGTATGTATTTATTTACTTATTTTGGTGGTGGTATGTTTTTGCTTAGGTTCAGTTTTCTTTTCTTGCTTGCTTTGTTAGGCTTTTTTTAATATTTGTTTTGTTCTGGGGCTTTTCTGTGGGTTTTGGCGGGTTATTTGGGGGTTTTTTAATCTCTAACAGGAGATTTTTGAATGCTTCCATTCAATTTTATAGAGGAAAAAGATTAAAGATAGCTAATACTCAGCTCCCAATGTTGTTAGTAGATTTTCTGATGTGTGTATCAAGGGCTCACTACATGAATTTGATTGCATAATCACAGTTTTCCATTTAAACTTAACAGTCCCATTTGAATCAATCATGTTCATTTTAAGCTTCTTAGCACTAGGCTTGCACTGACTTCCAGCCCACTCCATGAATATTTTCTCAATAAGATTATAACAGAATGGTGGGATGTTCCAGTGGGTGTAATTAGCTTCCCTTCTTTTTTACACCAACCTAAACCAGAATTCACTCCACTTAAATTAAGTGAAATACATTCAGGTAAAAAAGGCAAAAATCATGCCAGTTTTAATTATTGTCATTATCAAAGTCTGGAGTGCAAGAATTCATTGTACCTTCCAATCTGCCTTCTGAGAACAGTGGCAATTTCCTCACTGATCTTAGGATAACTAGGGCTTGAGATCCTATTTTTTTTGGATTCTTTTTAAAGGATTCATGATAAATTCATTAGCAGTATGTTCTGTGTATCTCAAATCTGATATATTATAAAAAGCTTCGAGTAGTTTATCAGGGGATACATCCTAAGTCCTACTGATAACTCTTTTTCATCTTATTATTAGGACAGGGTAAATACATGAAGAGCAAAAAAAAAAAGAAATGCAAAAATGAATAAATGCATGTTTAGCAGTACAAATATTAATTGGTTCTTTACCTCTAAGTTAAATATTGCTCAACATTTATTGCTTTTAGGGCCGTATGCATAATTTCAGCAGAAATATTCTCATGAGTGCAATAAAATTGTCTTGACAATATTCTTAAAAGTCACAAATTGGCTGCTTTCCTAAAGTTATATAGATCTCTCTGTCACATAAATTAAGTACATTTTTCACAAAATTACAATTTTAATTTGAAATTACTATGGGAATTGGTGGTGTAATTTTTTTTAATAAAGTAAAAAAAAAATTAACCATACTGTTTCATACATTGTAAAATTCCTTTCTATTCCTTATGGAAAGAAAGATTGGACAAACTTTTTTTTGTGAATAATATAATACAGAACTTTAGCTTCGGTTTTTATATTAATTAATAGGAGCTACTTTTCAGAAACTTCTTGGTTCTTCATTCATGAATACTCCAAGTATGAATATACTGTCCTGTTAAAGAGTTGCAAACCATGTGCTGCAGTTCTAGATTCACCCAACTTGCTGTTTTTTCAGTGAAAATGTTCTACTGAGCTGCAATTCACAAACATCTTATGAGTTTCAGGCTCTCTAATCTGCTGAGAACATCCCAAAGCAACCAGACGTGCCATGACAGGGAAAGGCCATGTAACAAGAACTTAGGATTTGGTTCCTATGCCCAGACACAGTAACACATCCAAAACCACAGCCTAACTCTAGATATGGTGCAGAACTTTGTTTGAGAAGAAAAATCCACAGAGAGGACAAGAAAAAATCCATGAGGTTTCAAGCAATTTCAGCCCATATGCAAAATTAGAGCAGGGATCTCAAATTATCTATGGCAACGATAAAATGTTGTCTTTGATCACTGCTGTAGATCTTCAGCCCAGATAATGATATGGGGCAGGGGAGAGGCTAAAACAGAAATCACCAGGTAACACCACAAAGGAAACTCATGATATTTGATAAATAGAATCTTCTAACACCCAGGAGAGAGAGAGGCACTCCATTTTTGATAGCGGCTTCCTTTAACTTAAAGAAGTTCATGGAGCATGCAGGCAAGAATGCAGCAGGCAGATTTACAATAAATCACTGTAAATCTGTATGGGTAAAGGCCAAACTGTCAGTCACAGCTAAAATATGACAAGAGTAACTTTTCTCCTCTTCTCCCGTGGCTCTGATCCAGCAGGACAGTTAAGCACGTGCTTAACCTTGAGTTTTGCAGAGCATGTTTAAGTGCTTAGCTGGAGCCAGGCCAAAATGCAGGGGCCAGACACAACTCCCATGTTAAACCTCCTTTCACCAGACCAGGCTGAACAGAGGGAAGGAGATATTGAGATGTTTAATTTTACCTTGCAACAATACACCATAACCTGTACAAGTCAGCACGTACAGGTCAGGCAGGGTGTTGGTGTGACACAGAGATCACAACAAGAATTGTCACCCAGCAATGCAACTGCTCTTTATGGAGATGCAACATAAGCAAAGGTTTTAGACTACACACCTGGCACATGTATTCAAATATCCAATACCTACAGCAATCCTCCCACAGCTTCTCTGAGTTCACACAAACCCTGACAGCTGTTTGTGTGATGCCCTGGGGAGTGACTGAGCTTGTGTGATTTCAGGTAAGAAATTGTCATCTCTGATTCACGGGTCACACACTTCCAACCCAGCAACAGAGCATTGGCATCACCTGGTGAGCAGGGCTGCTCAGAGAGGCAGCAACTCCAGAGTGCTCTTTGCAAGAGGGTGCAATGAACTCATCTCAGTTTTAGAGCTTCCCACGATTCACGTGAGGTAGATAGAGGTCAGTTATACCATGTGCCGTGTGAATCCATTCTCTCTTCTGGTGAAAACCAGGCTTTTGGCTCTCATGTCAGCTTCATTAGGACACACATTCATAGTAGAGTGACAGAGAAAAATTAATGTATCACTCTGGCACAAGGATGGGGCAAAAAGTAATCACACTTACTACACAAGAGTAAATAAAGTGTGTGAGTTTTGATTGTGAAATCTTTATAAACATACTAGAAAAGTGAGAAAAGAAGAAAATCAAAATTCATGCAATTTAACTTTTATCACAAGACTACTGAGTTTTTCAGGATTTCTCTCTCCAGACACCCCTCTGCAACCAGGAAAGAAGGTCTTCCAGTTCCTATCCTGCCAAGATAATGGTCCACAGACACAACTGTCAGGCCAATATTTCCAGTTACATTCTAGAAAACAATAATCTACATTCTTAGTTGGGGTTCTCATTCATCAGTTTTTAGAAAGAGACAGGTAGTAGAAATAAATTGATTTTTTTTCCTCTTATCCCATTGAGTGCCACCAAAGGTCATGAGGTGCCAGGTGTGTGCAGAGAATATCAGGAAACCATTGCTGTGCATCATAAAAATTATTAGTGATTGAAATTAGCTGGTGTCTCTGCCTAAGCATAACACAAGCTGCTGGAATCAATCTGACTCTTTTACCTGTTTGTCCAGTGTAACCCAAAAAGCAGACAAGATTCTCAGGGCAAAGTTCAAATATAAAATATTTCCAGTAGAAAATCTCAGTTAAATGTTTCCTGCTTCTCCCATGCTCATGACCACATCTCCACAACCACTCTCTGAGCCTTCTGGAGCAGTTCATGTCAGTGATGCAGCCCAGACACACTCTCACCACACTCAGTGGGCAGTACAGGAGAAAGTCTCAGTGCCCAGGAGCAGCTTTGCTGCTGAACAGAACAGGGGATTACCCAGTAGTAGTTTGGGGTTTCCTAAATTAGTGCCATGAGTAATTCAGTCAGAGTCAGGCAACAAAATGGATCCAATCCAAAATTCAATCCAACTCACTTCAGTAGCAAATTACATCTACATTTTAGATGCCTTTTAAACCAGTCCTTCTAAAATAAATCCCATATATAGCCAGGGGGAAAGCTAGGTGCCTTTGAGAGCCTCCTAAGGGACAGCCTAAATTGGGCAGGCACAGTCTCCCTCTGGAGTTGCTTTTCTAGGCATTTATCTCTCCCTATTGAACATGGAGGGAATTTAGGCACTTAATTTAAGAGAACTAGTTCACTCTGTGCTCAAAACATAGGTGCTAATTAGCTGCCCATGCCTGACTGGAAACCCTCCCAATTTAGAGTCTAAATAATTTATCTTAAAGACTAGCATTATGTTATGCCCTAGTAAAATTTTAAAAAAGAAACAAACCAACTTGCTTTTGCACTGCAAACAGATGAAGATCAAGAATGGAGTAAGAGAGGATATAAAATGGGATGGAAGGACCATACCATAGTTATTGCTAAATGATCCTTGCTTTGCATACTTTGAAGCAGTGGGGCTGATATCAGACACTTTTGACTCTCCCAGTATCTCTCCCAAAGAGCCCAAAAGCCCCACTTACATGCTTTTTGGAATGAAAAATTACAGTAGCAGTACTGGGGTAAGAAAACCACCTTTTTCTGCTGTGCTGTTCCCAGAAGACTCGTTTGAATTTAGGAGTATCTTATACTATGGATGAGTGTTTTCAGATGTGTTGGTAGTAGGGAATATCATCCTCCACAGATTTCACAAATCCCTCAATTAAAGGAGTGCGTGGGCTTCTTCTTTAATTAAAGTGAATCTTATAGAGAGAATTTAAGTTTCTAGAGATATTATGTGAATTTATGGCACCCACTGGCTAAATTAGTACTGAGATAGCCCCATTTTCCCAGGCTGAGTCTGCACCACTTGGTGTATGTGCAGATATTGGGCACATAAATCTGGTGTGGGATCAACTGCCTGGCTCTTGCCCCAGTGCTGCTCCTCCAGCACCCAGGGATGCTGGGTGACTTTCCTAATTTCACTTTGCTCCCCTCATCTGCAACACAGAGATAATACCCCTCAGTTCTGCACTGGTGCGAGGCTTGATTCATGAATGTTTTAAGGCATTCTGTGATTTCCAACCTGAAAGGTGCTTGAGAACCATAAATTATTGGTTTAATATAGATCATAGTTTTCATCTCATAAATCTTTTATGCACTACTCCAAGTTCATGCCTGATATAACTCTAATAACTTGAGCAGTATTAAGCAAGGGGGAAATTTGGTACAGTACATGAGGCAGCAAAATGAAATTCCAAGTGTGAGACCAAGAGCTTAAGAAGTGGCATTTCTTACAGAGTAATGTCAGAGACCTCCCCCTCTGCCCACTTCTCTACAGAAAAAATATCATCTCATGGCACTCTAACTTGTTAAGTCTTAATTCATCGTTAAATGTCTGCTTCACATCAAAATAACGTTTTTCTAATATTTTCTATTGCTATGCATACGTAGTTTGTGTTTATTGAGAGTTAGTAGACATGGTCATGTTTTTGACAGAAATATTTGAGCTGAAAGCAGATTATTTTTCACAGGAACAAACCTTTCAATAAGACATTCCTACAGCTTCTAGTCCTTAGCCATGGGAGCAGAGGACACAGGACCAGGAGGGATCCTCTGGGTCACAGTCACATCATAAACAGCCCTGTAGAAGGCTTGACAAAACCATTGTAAATAGGTGGGCATTTTGTCCCCCTACAGTAAGAAAAAAAACACTGTTCACACAGTTCACTGCTGTGATAGTTCAGTTCTTTTAATTCCCAGACCAGATGTTCTCGTGCCCAGTTTAGAACTCTGTTATCAGGCCAACATTTCTCTATAGATGAAGTAAGTTTGCTCCTGCAGTGTCATCTGACCACTCTCCCTTTATGTGTACATGAACAATAACTACATTCCTACTCAATCATCATTTTTTTAGCCTGAGTGAGTCAAACTCTTTTATTCTGCCCTTAAAATGTAATAAAACTAATGAATATAATAAGGAAAATTCTAAGGACGTGATAAACATCTTTGAAAAGGAAAAAATTATCAGAGCTCATACTTTAGTTAGACCTTGGTAAAATTCAGATCTCTATTAAGTCTTGCCTCCTTCCCCTCCATGACTCTGATTCTTAACATTATTTCTGGTCTTCCCAGAGTTTATCCTCTGACCTCTGCAGCAGGTTTGGGCAATTAAACTGCCTTTCCACCTGGTCTTCAAATTTTCTATTCTTCACTGTCTGCAATGAGTGATCTTGGGTTCTTTGGTTCTCATAGTCTTTCTTCATTTCATCCTTCCCCCATTCTTTCCTATTAAAGAAAATTTCCATGAAATACAGTGGGAAACTTGATAAGCATCTGAATATTATGTGATAATATAATATTCCCCTAATGACAGTCTTATAGATAAAGAAACAGAGTGTTTCCTGTGAAGTTCTTATATTTACCCTGATTCCTACAGAACATCTTACTTCCCTCCTATTCCTCTCCAAATGGTCTAGGAATTTTCTTTATGTGGTGTAAATGCAAAAAGAAAAATATATATACAAGAATTTTTTGACGATATTGGGATCAAATTTTAAAATACTAAAAGTAGTTTGGAAAAGACTGAACTCTTAATGCATCCACATGTTATCGAAATAGTCATGAGTAAGGACTGTCACCAAATTATAAAAAGAAAAATTAGGTTTGCTTGAGTTCTAAATCGTTAGGTAAATCTGTAGACCTGTGGAGAATGTAAATCAAAGATGTGCAGTTGATATAAATGCAATTTCCAATCAAGTGCTGAGATTTACCAAATTAAGCAGGTGCCTTGTGTGCATTGAATGAGACAGCAACCTGGACAGGCAATCCAGAGTTAACCCCCCGTGATTAATGCCCTGGTGAGGTGCATCTGCAGGCTGGGTTTAGCACATGTACATTTGGAGTTTGGGGCAGCATCACTGCCAGATTTCTGAATTCAGATCCCACATTTGCACATTGTGCTGAGCTCAGCTGGGCAGGCAATCACTCATCTGTCTGCCATGGTGCTCATGGAAACTGAACATGGGTGTTTTAGAGCAGAACTCTGAGCTCTTGGACAGATGCATTTGTGCACACACACAGCAAGCCAGTGTTGGACATCAGCTTGAATGTTTGATCCATCAAAATCGTGGGCTTGTTATTTCAATACCTCCAGGATTTTGCTGCAGTTTTGCAATACAGAAATCAAGTACTGAACAGCAGTGAGTCTAATCTGGTTTGCTGTAATAACTTTAGAGATAATCCTGCTGCTGGAGTACCTCAGGGCCAGTATTTAACAAATATCAGGGTGAGTAAATACCCTTTTTGGCCAGCTTTAGTCCATATTAGCATCCTAAATTTAAAAATTCAAACATATCTGAGAGAAAACTTTGAAAATTCAACAAGGGAAAAAGAGAACAGAAGGTCAAGAAGAAGATGGAGAGGATAAAATAAAGCTGAAAGAGCTCCAGAAAAAAGCAACAGTGGGAAACATTTTCTCAGATAAAGCAATTAAGATAAAGTAAGTGCAGGGCACACCATCAGAGATCCCTCCAGCTCAGCTTAGGTCTTGATCCTCCAATCAGAGATAGATGGCAAAGAGGAGACTTTTATTTCTGAGACTTGTACTGTTCTGTCTTTTTAATTCCTAATTAAAATAGCCTATAATACATTTCCTTTTGTAAATGAGATTTTTGTCAGGTAGCAAAACAACAAAGCACTCATACAATTAAAAATGGAAAACTGCTCATAAATAAAAGGCATTTTATGAGTCTTCCCAGAGCCAGAAGTCATGCAGGAGGTTCACACACTCACCAGGCTCCATCCGCTGTCATTCACATGTTCCTGTATGGCAGAGAGGTGTTTCCTGTCTAAGCAGGTTATTGTTTAATGGGCTGATGCTTATTTGCAAGATGAAGTGCTATTGTGGAAGTTCTGTGGGGAAGCATGCTACTTGTGGGGAAAAAAGACCACTTCCAAAAAAAAAAAAAAAACCAATACCTGCTTAGCCTCCTGGTGATAGAGAAGGGCAACTTCACCATGGATTTTAAGGGAGCTGCACCAGGCCCTGTAACTTTAGCCCTATAAGCAATAGTATGCAATAACTGCTAAGGAAAAATCATCTTGCTGCTTTATTTTGTGTGTGATTTGTTAAACTGGAATATAATTTTGCCCCAAAAGAGTAACCAAACCTTTTTTTTTTTTTTAATTTTAATCCCAGTGCTATTTGTGCATAGTTTAATTGCAATATCTTACTCTCACAATTAAAAATAAAGCACATGATATTGTGAGAATATGTTTTATTTCTGTAAATTCTGCATCCCAAGAACACTCTGTGACCTGGGGTTCTTTGTTGCTAGCTGGTGAATGAGCAACAGGAGAGCAGACCCCTCCTGAGCCCCTCCATTGATGACTTTCTCTGTGAAACTAAGCCAGAAGCTGTGGCAAGGCCTGTAACATCGAATACTGCAGGTAAACAACATTCTTTACTATCCCTCACTAGAGAAAAATAGTTTTAGTTTTTAGCTTAAATATGGCACGTTTTTGTCAAGTGATTTCTTGGTTTGTTACTGTGTGCACAAAATCACAAGCTGGCATTAAACTATAATTGCCTGACCTGTTAGAAGAAAAACTTTGTTCATTAAATTTTAGGGGAAACCTGATGTGATTCAAATCACATCAATTCCAGCAGATCTTTGGGGCTGAAATTAATGCAATTTGCTTAAGTCTCGCAGGATGTGCATATGAGTTTGAATCAATTCTCTATATTTGGTTTTGCAAAAATTTAACCTATGGGAAAACCCACATTTAGTCTGGTTTTAATCAAACACATTCCTTACTCGAGAAAGATTTTTTTTTAATGAAATATTGGATGTTAGAGAGAAAAAAGGAGGAGGTATCAAAACACTTTATCCAGGCTGAGTTCAGACACTTTATTAGTGAAAGGATCTAATATATTTCTTACCTACTTTGTGTTGCAATGAGGTATTAGAGGAGGTAATAAAAACTAAGAGTGAAACCCAGAAATCTTTTGAATTATACTGAACTCTATTTGAAGTACATTGTACTTTGGAAGTACTTTTAGAAATTAGCCCCCTCCTACTCAGTATCTGTGCAAAGGTGATCGATGCTGTTGAGATCAGCTGAGACACAATAATATCAGCACAGCACTACTGTGGTCTCTTGCTGTCTCATAAAAGGAGTTAGCTTGTTAGAAGCCACTTAATTAAAATTTATATACATGCAAATTATTAAATGAATAATTGACAGCTGAGTGATTATCTTGACATCTAATTAATACATCTAAAGCAGCATGAAGGTTCTAGTAACAAAACCCGAAATACTGAATTAGATGAAAATTGTAAGTAATATTTTTTCCCTTTAAAAAATATAGCTGAAGATATTACAGGGGTAAATAGAACTATTTCAGATTGTTTAAGAATGGTGTTTGTTTTAAAATGTACCTGTAAATTTTGCAGCTACCTTGCATACCTGTCAGACTAGGGTGAGGGTGTTTATTAGATGCATTTAATAATAAAATAAAAAAATATTCTATGAAGATTGATGAAATTCAGTGATTTCCAAAAACACAGATAAAGCACTGCAAGAGATAATGCAAATTGATTTGTCAAAAACACCTGCCTTGTAACACGATTATAAAGGAGGAGTTTTTCTACCTTTTACATGCTAAAGAATTGTGAATATTACTCTACAGGCAAAGTTTAAAAGAGCTGAAATTAAACATTCCTTTCATACTGATACAGTCCTTAATAGAAATGGCATTAGACTTTATATTCAATATTTATGGCCCAAAGGACATAAATACCAACAACAGTAGAAACCATTAACAAACATCCTCATTCCTTTATGAGCCAGGTCCACCCCAGAGCTGTCTGCTCCAGCGATTCCCAAATGATTGTGGCACAACTACACTGCCCTCAGCAGCTGTTAGCAGGACTTAACAAATCATAAGATTAAACCAAACCTTATCTAAAAGCTCAGTTGAACAGGGAACCCTCACAAAAGAGGGTTTCACCTGTGAAGGCCAAAAGACCTCAGATGTCTTTAAGATTTTCAGAAGAAAAGCGTTTTTTGCAAATCCACTAAACTGCACTCAGTTAAGCACTTGAAATCCCCTGGCATATTTTAGTATACTGGTCATCATCTTTCACCAGGAAATACTTACTCTAGCCAAATCCAAACATATCAGTAATTTTTTCCCCAATTAAAACAAATCTTGAAAAGTGAGCTATTTGAATTAGAACAACATTGAATTTTAACATTTTGTCTCTAAGTATTATCAACAGGTCTGGATCTCTTGGATCTTAGTGAACCTGTCTCACAAACCCAAAACAAAGCAAAGAAATCAGAGAATCCTTCAAGAAGTGAAGGCTTAAAAGCTTCAACCCACAGAAAGAAGACAGAGAATCCTGACCTGATCAGTGTGGATTCTGAGCAGAAAGCCCAGGCTGTCAGAGTTACAGACAAGTCTTCTCTAGATTTAGGTAAGAGTGTAGCTATTTTATCAGTGCTCCACAGCCCTGCTTAGCACAAATTTCTCCTGGCTACTATCACAAAATAATGAGCAACACCAGAAATTTTTCTGCAGCACATTTCAGCAGTGTAACCTTTGCTCCTCATTATAAACTACTTGAGCAGCTTTAAACCTTAGGCACTGTGAACACACTGTACACTTTGCTTTTGCCATTATACCTATTAAGTTGTCACTAAGTGTGCTAATAAAGTTTTGAAATTTCTTTGGAAAAAGGAATTTAGTCAGGGTGTGTAAAATGGTAGAAAAATCTGTAGGGGTGTGATGAGAAATTGGTAAAGGACACAAATGAGAGTCAGCCCATACTGATGTCCTTTTCAGAACTGCAGGTGTCAGAAATGCACATTCATATTTGTAAATACTGCTTTGTCTATGCATAGCAGAGAAAAAAAATCCATTCTTGATGAGAGACATATATTTATACAGACTGAGAAAACAAATCCCCAAAACAACTCAATATCCTGCCAAGCCTGATCTATTGACAAGCTTTGGAAAAGGTGAATTTGATTTAGTTCCATCCAAACTAAATTACTTGCAGTGCAACTGAGAAATTTGCAAGGTAAATGTAATTTATACCGAGGCAGCAAATTTTCCATTCATCAGCACAGAAATTATTTCAGAGACCTTTATCTTCAAACAGGAGCTGAACATCTGATCTTTGCAAAGTGAGTCTGACACATGACTGAATAATATAAGTTGCCTACACAGTCATTTTTACATGTTAGTGTCTAAAAGAAGCTTCATTTCTACAATTTGTCTAAATTACATACAAGTCACTGATTTTAAGTCAAGACTTGCACTGACATTCTGACCATGAATGCTAACAGATACAGAAAAATGTTGTGAATTTCCAAATATTTTCACACCATAGCAAGTAGAAAGGTGCTCAATATTTCTGTATGCTGGATTTTTATTAAAATATAGGCTTTGGTGTCATCGTTTTCTCTATAACACACATTTTACAGAGGAGATAAAATTTTCAGAGGTAGTTTCTTTAAAAGATTCATATTTCTCTATTCTTTATCTTTCAGTTGATATTCAGACACAGATAGAGAAATGGGATGATGTCAGTTTTCATGGAGACAGGAGTAGCAAGGTCCACCCTTCTGCAGAGAGAACATCATCATCATCCAGAGCTCCATCTAAAGAGATTTTATGGTACAACTTTATGCTTTCCTTAAAAAAAAAAATTCCAGCCCAGCTCTCTCAATTCACAGAAATGCTTGCCTGATAGCAAATCATGTTATTAAACCTGTTATGATGACAATAAATGTGTTCAAGCACATATTTTGAACAATGTATTATAAGCAAGTGCACTGTAAAATGCCATTTTGCCAGAAATTTTTAATCTTGTGGAACGTAGCAGGTGCAATTACTTAATAAATGGTGGTGAGAATTCTACAGACACGTGCAGTGAAGTCCTTTATTGATTTTTAAACACTGACTGAGGCACAGTCTTGTGTCTTTGTTGAGCCTCAGTTTCCCTGTCTATGAAATAGAAGAGTGAGAACACAAAGAAGGGTCCAGGCACTTTTGATAACTGAAAGTTAAACAATTCAGTTGAAAGAAATAACCTAATTAATCAGTGTGTGCTTGTGAACCTGAAGGACATAGGGCAGCGTGTCCCAGTGCTGAGTGTGTAAATGCATTATTTCTAGGTCCACAGAAAACAGATCACAGTCTGAGCTGACTAATGTCAAGAGTGCCTTGGACTCTGATTCAGCATCAGAATTAGAACTTGCACCTGCAATACAGGTAAGAGGATTTGGAAGATTTATTAATAATAAAAAGGCAAGGAGGGGCTCCCCACTGGCTAACCACAGACATTCTGGGAGAACTGCTCAAGGGATATTTTCAGGATCATCAGGGAAAATATCTTCCCACACCGCTGAAATGAATAGGTTATGAAATTCACTCTCAGCATCTGAAACATTCAGAGTTCAATACTGCAGTGAACTGTGAGCTTCCTGTACAGAGGGAAAAAACTTCAAACTACAGTTTACAGCATCATCTTTCTTCCCTCCCTCCAGTTCTGAAATTCAGACTTCTACTGGTTTTCTACCCATGTTAAATATCTATCCTTTAGGTGTCTTGGTCAGGCAGGAACCCCCAGAACTGGGGAAGTGCTGAGGAAAATAGGAAACAATCATTACCCCAATGTTCATTAGCAGTTTATCTCCACAGGTGGGGGAGCAGTGTGGTCACAGGACTTTTTCCTGCTGGAAAAGGAACACTAATACGGAGGGCTCTGGGCTAAAGGTTTGTAGATTTGCCCAATTCCACTGTTGTCTTGTGTCTTGGCCAGGTCTTGTTGGAAATGATTGCTGAGCGTTGCATGTATATGTGCACAAACAGGTACAAATATTTCTATTTGCATTCCCATAGATCAGGTTGTTCACACACCTTCTTTGCTGCTTCTTACTTTCTAACTGAAAGACTTCAGCCATTGCCACTGGGAGGGGGAAGAGAGAGTTTTCTGGTGGTTTAGCTTTTCGTTGAAAAGAGTTTTCTCACCTTACACAGCTATTTTTAGGCCTGGACTTCAAAAACTTTGTCGGATAGAAAATCTGGAAATTAATGAAAAATAATAGCCTCATTTGAAAATGGTAAAATGAGACACTAGTTGCCAAATGTGTATCCTGAGATTATACACTTTTTCGGGGTTTTGTCTTTTTTTTTTTTTTTTTTTTTTTTTTTTTCCCCAGAAATTAGAAATAGAACCCAGTTATCAGATCCATTTTTGGGTTTTTCTTAGGAAAAAAGTGTCCTTTACTTCCCTGCCATCTTTACATTACAAAAGGGGTTTTTTTCCCCCTCTGGAAAGCCTCACAATAGTTGTAATGCATGATATCTTTCCTTTCTCTACAATAGATTTGTACATCTTAGTAATGGAAAAGATCGATTACACAATGCCATTCACTTGAAATGGATGTTGTGTTCTCACATGCTTTGTCCAGCTTATATTGAAGCACCTCTCACCCTCTTTTAGGAAGCTGCTCCTCAGCCCAATAGATCTAAATTCCAGGACATTTGTGTTCAAGCAAGATGTGTGTAAGTCAAGTAGACAGGCACAGGATTTAAATGCTGTGGTTTTCTGTAAAAGCATTTACAAATGCACTGTATCTCTACTTTACATGATCTACTTCCTTTTTATCTTCCACCAGAATAACTGCAGAAGCAAAAATCCACATTTTTCACTCAGTTTAAGTTCAGTCAGTTGAGGCTCCATAATGTTTTGTAAAATGACTGATACTTCAAAATAAAAATCCATGAAGCTGAATAAGCCAACTTGAAACAAAAAGCAAAGACTAAATTTCTTATCTGTTGTCTTGGTACATTTCATGTTTTGTTGTGCTTTGTCATAACCTGCTTGTTTCAAACTTGTGGTCCATTTGAGTAACACAGTGTTAAACTGTTAATTATTAATGCAGAGAAATGACCTGAAGTGAGAATGTGTTCTTATTCTAGGTAGGTTACTCAGAATGTGATTTTGTTCACTGCCTGTTCATCCTACTGGTACTTGGACTGTCAAAGCTGTCAGCTCCCAACACACAGGCTCATCTGTCTTGACTGAGTTCTTAATCTGCTTGCAAAAGAAATCACGTTAGGGCTTTTATCAAAGCATATGTTTTCCATACTTTGTCCTCTATAGGTCTTGTCTATCTCATTTAAGGGTAACCTTTGCAAATGCAACACATTCTGCCATACCCTAAAGATTTCATCTTGTCAAACTTGCTGCAGCCTTCCATCAGCAGTTTCCCAATCACCTCATCACTTATCTTTGGCGTGTTAGATTTAGCTCCTCAAAGTGAAATGCTAAGTAACTGGGTCATATTTTCATTAAAATTATGCAATCTTCTTAACAAAATCCTTTGTTTACCAGCACTTGTGCCAATACAAAATCCAAAAGTCAAGCTTTGAGCTAAGAAGGGAGAAATGTGTTTGAAGGTTGTAATGGGCAGGTCGCTGGTGGCTCTCACTGGATGTGGCTGTCTTGCTTCTCAGCATTTACTCACATCATATTTTACATATTATTAAACCTTAAACCTCATTGGCCCAAATTATCCTTGTTCTTTCTTTTATCTGCCATTCTGAAAAGTTCCTTGTTATTCTTTTATTGGTACTGAGATATCCTACAGTGTTTGGTGGGAAGGGGAGGAGAATTTTGAAGGTTAATTTTTAATCTTAAAATTATAAACTGCAGAGGGAGATAATATTTTCCATTGTCTATGCATAAAGTCTGCTCATGTTTTAACTATTTTAATATTTTCCTGGTCATTTAAAATATTTCATTGTTCACGCAGATTATACAAAACCCCTGACATGCTAAAAATCTGTACCTAATTCTAATATGTCAATGCTCTTAGACAAAGGTATAGTGCAAATCTTGTAAAACTTAGAGATCTCCAGTTTAAGGCAACAATATTTAGAACATAAAACTAATTCCTCACTTCTCCCAAATAGCTATAGACTAAAAGGGCCTAACTTTCCTTGGATGTGCCACTTACCCTAAGGAAATGAAGAGTTACAAGGGACAGATTTACCTCATTATTTGAAGACTTGATCAGACGTTAAGACTGTAATTTAAACCTCTCACCAGCAGTTAAGGTCCAACAGTGCGTAAGGAGAACAAAAGTGCAGGAAAGTGTGTGCAAATGCATTGGAATGGAAGGTTTTGTCCCTGAACACACACATGATCAGCTCCAGAACCTCTGTTGTAGAGAGGTGAGAATATCAAACCCCAGAGCTTCCATGGGGCTTTTCCATGGGGCTTTTCATTTCTGAGTGTCACAACCCACAGTACGATCTGCATTGTCTATGTGCAAATGCAGCGTGTGTGGCTTTTGTTAATGACCTTTTTTCCCCCTCCTGCCGTTCATTTAATGGAGGAGAAAGTCTGCTCCTGTAGGGATGATGTGGGGGCAAAGTGTGCACTCTGTCATGGGGCAGAGGAGGGGAGCTCTGTGCTTGTCCTCTTCCCCCTCACCCCTGTGCTGCCCCTAGAAGCTCACTCTGCCCTTCTGCAGTACAGCTCGTTCTGAACATCCTCATTTACAGGGCTGTCCTTGACCTGAGGAATGGCAGTCACTGGAAACAAATGGGTAAAAAGCAGAAGTAATCAAATGGTTTGCAGGAGCCAAGTCATAAATAATGGAAAGGCCAGGAACATAATTAGAGCCTATCAATAGAGTCCTGTGTCAAGCAAAACAAATTAAATTCTTTGATCAGATTACAGGTCCAGTTGATAAATGTTGATGTGTGATATTCTACAAGAGTTTTGAATTAATATGCCATATTCTGATTGTAAAATTGTCACCACACAATGTGAATACATTGTTAAACAGATTAAAAGCAGTTGTTGAACAGATTAAGACTGGCTAACCTGAGGTCTCAGGAGTAGTAGTTATTTTGCTAGGAATTGTAATCACATAGGGATTGTTCTGGGATTCCAAACAGAAACAATGTTCTTCAGATTTATTGATCTAAAAATAAACATGCAAGCCAATTCCTCAGAAAATTTCCATATGATGCAACAGTGGAATCAAAAAAAAATTAAAATAAGGGATATGTAAAAAGGAACTGGTGATCAAGGCATCTGTATAAGTATATATTGCAATACAGTTCCTTGGAAAATCACATATTTCAGACCAAGAATGCAGGCTCTACTTACAACACTCTGCTGGGAGGGAGTTTGAAACAACAGGAGTATTCCCTGTTCCCTGGGGGAAGAGGAGTGTGTAGAAGCAAACATAATTAGTGGGAGACAGGAGATCATCTGATTTCTGCATAGACGAGCAGCAAGACAGGTGCTGCAATAAAGGGTTCACTTTGCTTGTCTGTATGGCTATAAAAATTAAGAGGCAGAGTAAAAGTGACACAAAAATTTTAAAATCGGAATGTTTCATATTAAGAATATTTAATATCGTGATGCTTTTATATCATTAAATGTCTTTATATCACCAAAACCTGATTAAAATCATCAGTATCCTTCTAGAGAGAAAATAAGGACTATTAAAAAGTATGGAAAAAAATAAGAAGTAATAGAGGGAAACTGAAATTAATAAGAGAAACAAGGAGGACGGTTAAACAAATTGCAAACAAAGTGATGACATTAAGGTCTCTTGGTAACTTTAAATTAAATCCAAGCAGCTTTCTAAAATATATTTATTCCAGACAACCTTAGTTTATTCTCTGAAGAACATAATTTTGGTTCCATGGGTGTTGAGTGATAAATGCCATCCTATGATACACAGACAAATGAATGATCTGAACCCGTTATCTCTTCTGCTCTAAATTCTATTTATCAGTAAAAGAACTGTTTTATATCTAGGACTGGGTTTTGGTTTGTTTTCAGTGACAACCTGAAATCTCTTCCTGGCCTCACCGAAGGAAAATAGTGTTTTCCAAACGTGGACTAGAGGTAGAGGATGTGAAAGCAGAAACAAATAGGTCCTCAGTGTAGACCTTCCCTCACACTCTGAGTTTCCTGTCAGAGCAAAGTCCAGAGGCCAACACAGGAGAACACACACAGTGCCCACCACCACCACGTGCTTCTCACAGAAATTGTGTTGTATCCTTGTTCTCTTCCCTTATGTGTTTCATCCACTCAATGTCCATTTCACTCCTCACTCTCTAACTGAGAGACCAAACCTCAGGAACAAAACAAAAAACCTAAAGCTCATTTGACAAATGAATGTCATCTTCCCGGGAAAAAAGCCATGTGTGTATAACCACAGAGAAATGTGTTTGACCATACATTACACGTGACATATTTGAGAGCTCAGAAACCTGTCAGATGTTCCACCCCAGCAGTGCCCATTCCAACATTTGCACAGACAGCCCAATGAGTCTGATGTGATCAAAATTAGTCTTTTAGCAGTGTTGTTCACAGAAATTGAATATTACAAGTACAGTCATCAGAAATATAATCAGGGAAATTAATGCAATTGGAGGCATGGGCACACAAGTGGCTAATGAGTTTAACCTCTTGACAAACACTGGGAAAGGGATTAGCAGTCAGAGCTTTGTTTAGCAAGATTAGGCCACTTTGTGCTTTTTCTGCCCTCCCTAAATATTGTTTGGTTTTGTACAGTGTTTTTTGTAAAAGAAAAAAAATTGTTTTTAGAAAAAGAACAGGGAAAAAGTTATTATGTGCTTCCAGTGGGATTGACCAATAGTGTGGTACATAAGAGAGATGCTGATTGTAAAAAGGATTTGTCCTTCCAGTGCAATCCAGGGCAAACCTGGCTCTCCAGTGTGATCCCAAAAGAAAACCTGAAAGAAAACCACAGAATGTCCAGGGGAAAAAGAAATGTTTTCTTCCTGGATGGTAGTCAGTGGAATGCATTCCCACAGTCATAATGCAGAAGGAAAAAGGAAGGTAAAAGTCTTATACCAAATATTCAGCTCTCTCCTTTTATAGTCCAACCCTTGCATTGCCTTTTCTCAGATGTCTCTTTATCTTTCACACATCTTGAGTGAAAAGAAAAATCTGGAAAAGATAAATTACTCTGCTTCCCATGAGAAGTGGTCTCTGCACCAGTGTAAGACAATTCAGTGGAATTCATGTAGGGAAACAAGTAGTTCTGCCTGAAAAAGAACATTTGGGGCTCTAGACAATTAAGGAAATAACTCACAAATGTGACAGAGAGTCTATCATCCCTTTCTGATTTATTATTTTTTTTTTAGGCACGGTCAAGTAAGGAGCAGCGTTGGGGAACACCTCTTCTGTCCAGAAATCACTCCTTGGAGGAAGAATTTGAAAGAGCAAAGGCAGCTGTTGAGGTATTATTTCATTTACTGTTTTCATTTCCAGCTGATGTTCTACAGATTTCTTTTTTATCTTGTAGCACAAGCAGAGGAGAAAGTTGGAATTGAATTATTTAAAGCAGAGAAAATATGAAATTTATGGAGCTATTAATTTAAAATATCAGCTTGTCTCTTTAAAAAAAAGGAAATCTAAAGCCCTTAGCTGTAAAAAAAAATCAGAGAGAACCAAGTTTTTAAGCTGGATTTTTGTTGTTAGAGCAAACAGGTAAATGCCCCACAAATGTAGCTAATTCCAAACCACCAGGAAAAGAGGGAAACATTTCTCCCCAGCAGCTGTGTGCCACCAGTCCTTTAAGCCCAGACACAAATCAAGTCTCCACTGTGAAACCAGAGCTCAGAATCACTGATGAGCAACACAACTGCCTGCTGTAAAGCAGAGCTGTAGATGAGCACCAACCATGCACCATTTTCACATTTTTACAAGTGGCAGAATGTTAAGCACAGGAGTATTCTTGTTTCCTGGTTAATTTATTTGGTTTGAAAAGATAAAGATATTTGGATAGTTCTCCTATTGTACTTCTGATTTTTCTTCACTAACTTCTACATTTCCAACATCTAAAACCATCCAATCTTTTGAGTGTTGTCCTACACCACTGGTACAAATTGATCCTGTCTAGACACAAAGTAGAATACAGGTTTTTTTAGCAGAACTCAACAAAAAATTAGATATAAGCATTGATCTGGAGCATCATTAATTTCTCAGGGGTTCCATGTGCAACCCTTCAAAATTCCATCAACACAACGAGTCAAGACAACTCCATTCCAGCAAGGACAGAATTTCAGGCTAAATTATGTAACAGCTGCTGAAATGAGTTCTTAGGGTGCAGAGGATGAAGCTGTGAAACCAGTTCCTCAAAACTGGTTATTTTTAGCATGGACTGCAGGCTCATTAGTCTCCAAACCATCTAGAACATTTTAGGGATGTATGAGTATAGATTTAAATTTTAGTCATGTATTTTAATACTCTTCTAACTCAAGTTTTATACCCTCCTAATTCCAGTGTTGACACTTGAACTATTCTAGATTAATATTGGCTGATGAGAAACAAAACTATGCCTAAATCTGACACTAGCTTCTAGCTAGAAAGAGAATTTCTTCTTGAAGTAATTAATCTGATTTGTAGAGTTTTTTCATTATATACTCTGGTAAGATGCAGGGTTTCTACCATAGTTTCTTGGGATTTTATTGCACACCCAAAAATATCTCGTCTCAGCATGCAAAGCTACAATGGACACAATCAGTAAATTAGCTCTTTCATAAACTAAGCACAGAAGGCATTTTTTCTTTCCAGATCAAATAAATTCTTCATAAACAAGTGCTGGTGAGGCACAGGAGATGTTTTTGATGTCACACATCATACACATTTGCTCCTGGCAGGAAAGGAGGGAACTTGCTTTCCAATTACCACTGCTTAAAATGCTTTAGATGTTCCTGCTTGCAGTGCAGGCTGATCCTCAGGGTGGGACGTGCTGTGCTGTGACCTGTGAAGGCAGCACAGGGAATCTGATGTTGAACATCTCAGTGCCAGTGGTTAAGCAAATGATGTCAGTACTCCTGCAATTGGCAGAGTCTTGTATGATGGGGAGTTTCCAGACACTCAGCAGAAAGAAAAATGAGTTGAGTCCAACAACAGATTATAAGACATTATTGAATTACTTTGCAGAGTAAAGTGAGGAGGAGAATATATTGTGAAAAAAACCCCAAACCCTGCAGGCTGAAAGGCCATTCCGAGGCAACAGAGACAGGTTGTTAAAATACTTTAAAGTAGTCTCAAAAATGGCTATTAAAAAGAATCGAATTAAATGTTTCCCCAACTGTAGCTGGCAGCCTAAAGTTATTCTTTCTGCTTAAAATAGAACCTTGGGTCAGGTAGTTAAAATGTAAAGGGAGGGATTCTTCAAGACCTTACAGAGCAGTTATTCCATTTGCATATGAAAAGAGCTGAATTTTCATCCTAGCTAAAATGAAATGATAAGAAAGCTGGAGTGATTGAAATAAATTGGAGCCCATCTCAGAAAGATTAGTGCTTTCTTAGAGCAGAGAATAGATACAGGTCAAGAATTCATTTTTTAGGCTTTGGATGTTTCTGTAATATTCTTCTATTGGGAAAGCTCCAAGTGGAAAGATTAGCCAGAAAACTGATGAAGAAAAGGAAGTAAATCTCGGGTTCTTTGTGGCCTAGTTTGAAAGGAATTAATTAACAATTCAGTAAATGAAGACACCAAACTTTATCCTCCACCCAGTATTCACTTCAGAGCTTTGGGAATGGTTTTAAGATGTCAAACTTTGAGATTAATGAAGATTTGTGAGGTAATTCTTTCTTAAGAAGGTTTAAAGATGTCTATGCCATTGGGGAATCTTTTAAGAATAAAGTGTTGAGTAAAATAGCTTTTTACTAGAGAGGGTCCAGATTCCCTTGCAGTGTTTGGGTGCTTGCAGACCTTGCTACCTTTTCTGTTATTCTGGAAATTGGATTTGAGTTTTGCCTCATGATTTTTTGTCTCAATAATTTCCAAGTGCCATAGGAACTATGTTTAAACACAATCTTTCTAATAATTAGCTCTGTTTCACCAAAAATTGGTGGGTTTGAACTTTTAAATAAATGCCAGGATGGGGATTCAGATCCATCATGTACTTATATTCCATTAAAACAATTGTTCTATCAACCACCATCCTACTGGTGATGAGTTAAGATAAATTTTAAAAAAAGCAAGAAGGTGCAAAAAATTCCAACGGAGCAGTGTCTCAGAGATGGAAAAAAAGCTGTTTTGTTATTTTCTTATTCCACATTTCTCTGATCAAACTGCAGATGCTACATTGTTTTGTGAGCTTATGCATAAGAAATTTTGTGCTGTCCTTCCCAGCATCATTTTATTTACAACACAATGTCACATGAACCATCTGCTGTATAATGTACTGCTTTGAAGCATCAGAGCACATTACAGCTAAATTATGTGACAATAGGAGGAAAAAGATGGGATTAATTTGTTCTAGCCTAGGAAAACATGTTTCAGGACCATCAGCGTTGTGGTTCCCATGAGTACTGGTTGGAGTCCTTTCTGTACCTACAATATCCCTGTGTCATTATTTAGACATTTCTTTGGATGGGGCTGAAACTGGCCAAACCATATTTTAAATTAGGAACTAGGAACTTGAGTCATTCAGATGCATTTTATTTGATACTCTTTCAAGACACAGTGGGAATCTCTGCCTTGATAAACATTTTATCTCAAAACTTCACTAAAATTTTCATATTTTGTTTCAAGAAGATATCAGCTAAGGAAATCTTACCTAGTTAAACACACAAGTTTAACTTACTGTGTCTTTCACATCAAAAAGTATGGTAATGCAGTAATTCAGAGAACAATGACAGAAGCTTTCTTTTTCATTGGTCAATTAGGAACACTGCAAATTAATTTTTGGCAATACAGGACAGGCAAAATTCTGAAAGTTATGACAATAGGTAAATTTATAAATACATCCCCTGCCCCCTTTCATTGGATCATAGGGAAAAAAAAGCCTAGAAATATTTTGCCTCCCATGTGTTTAACTGCTTCAGCATATTTTTTAAAATACTAAGAGTAAAAATAGCCTCTTTGACAAAATGCAGAATTTTCTGCTTGGAAGCAGTCAGATGGTATGAACAGTTTTCCTGGTTGTCATTCCTCTTAACTGCTGCAGATGATCTAAGAATGTGTTAAATGTGTTCAACTGGTCTGAAAACTTTTGGCTCGTGCAAAGTTCTTTGCCAGCCTTAAGGTGGCAAAAAACATTGAAATGAGGTTAATTGGCAGTGGTGGTGTAGCAAATAGAGTTAAAATTAGATCTAGGAGCCTTGATCTGAGGCCAGGTTTTCAGAAAGCCTCAACATTGATTTAACCCTCCTGCCACTGAAGTCAATGAAAAAATTGCTGCTAATGGCAGCTGAAATAGACTTAGCCCTTCAGCAAAGACTGTGATATTTACAATATTTAAATGTGTGTAATATTTACAATTCTCTTCCTCAATGACATTTATCTGCTCTGCTGTTGACATTGGTACCACAGCATTGGGTCAGCACTGAGCCTGGTCCAGGGGCTCAGTGCAGATTTCTGTAGCAGTTTAAGGAACTTCAGGTGCTGAATGTCCTCAGAATGCTGTGGCCCGGCCCAAACAAGCAAATCTTTCCTTATCATTGCAAAATGACTGCTGGTCCTGTGTCCAATAGTGTAGGATGGGCTGAGAGAGATTATAGCAAAGCTGATCTTCTCCTCATTGCATTTTCCCTCCTCCTTTGCCTCTGTGTAGATGGACATTCAGGGTGGCTCCTTCAGTGCACAACTGGCTTTTTACATGGACTGTAAACACAGTGAACCCAGTGAGAATAATAAATATATAATTAAACTGCAGAGTTTGAATTTAAGACCTAAATCCATTTATATGCTTGCTTACTATCTGCAGAAATATGATTTGATGTTTCCATACCATTGATCCATAAGGAATTTTTGTGAGAAAAATGCAAGCAAAAATTCAAATATAAATATCATACATACATATATATAATTATTTCTATAAATTAATCTGACTTACTAAGGCCATTCCTAATTAGTTTTCAGTAGTTTTATTAATTTTAATCTGAAAGAAAGGGAAACTTTCACTTTTTTACCTCATGCTGAATCTCAAAATTACTGCTAGTTAAAACATGATCACACCACTTTTATTTCAGTGCAGAGATTTGTGATGAGTGAGAAGCAGATGATGGAATTATCTGTTGAACAGGATCTTTTTAGGGATTCAGTTGTCTCTGGTCATGGCTGGTAAAAGTTAAAGAGGGAGTGAAAAATCTGATTCATTATCCCAGCACTTTCAAACCCTAAATGGTCATTTCAGTACAATCTCACACCTCTTTATATAAATGTATTTTCTTCAAGTCTGGAACGAGAGCAGATTCTGAAGTGGTGTAACAGATTGGTCAGGGGCAGTTCACTTCTATTACCTGGAGTGAAATCTCTCCAAGAGTGAATGATTCCCTTTTTATTTCCTTTTCCACAGAGGAATACAGCAGATACCTTCACAGATCCAACAATGGCATGATTCACACAATCCTGTATTGAAGACTGAATTCAGACAATCCTGAATTTCTTCCTGAATGGAAGGCAGTATGCTTTCCTTTTCCCCAGCAGCTCAGGAGGGTTGCAGCAAGCCATGAACCCACAGTCTAAGCTCTATTTTTCAAATCCTGCCTGGCTGTGGAGCTGCACCAAAGTTGTCAGCCTTGTAACAAAGATTCACACAAAACTATCTGGACCAGTTCATAAAACCTTCAATTAATTTTGGTTAGCACCACGCTCTCAAATGGTTCTGTCTAAATCTCAATAGATTTATTTGTGCTGCTGTCTTTGATATAAATAAGCTGAGAAACTGTGCCTCCAGTGCTGTCAGTTCACTGAAACACTGGCCATGTCCTCGTAGGAAAGGGAGAATTTTGGAAAGGCTTGTAGTGCTCTGCAAATACTCTGCTATGGATCTCCTTTTCAGAGTCCCATGACTGGTGTGTGGAAGCTGAAAAAGTAGCACCTTCATTTGGATTTTTCCCTTCTTTAATTCTGTTTCTATTTCTTGGCATCATTTTCTAGTAGCCACAGTTGTTCCCTCCTTCTGGTCATTGCTAATCTCATTCGTTGTCCAAAATCTCATCTGTTTTTCGTAATTTCTCTTTCCCTTGTATGTGCATTTTTCCCCTCATCTTTGAGCTGAATATTAATCTCACTGTATGATTTTATAATCTCTTGTAGATTCCTCTCACCAGCCGAGTATGCAATGCAGTATTAAGATTTCTCCACTATGTCAAAGAGCCCAATTTGTATTACATTCCTTATGCAAACACCCTCTGTCTAAGCTTTGGCATTTCTCTTTCTCATAGCTAAAAATGATGCTGAAAATACCAAAGTAAGCAATGCTTGCAGTCTTTCAAACTGTTTTATCTATTGTTATTCTTTTGCATATGCACTTAGTTGATTTTTTTTTTTCTTTTCTTTGTCCAGGGGACTTGCAGCATTAATTGCCTTCAAATTTTATGTAACAATTTGCTGTTAGCATCAGTATATGAAGTGTAAGCTGCTGCAAATCCTGCTTCAAGTAGGACATACACTGCCTCTGAGATAAAGAGTTTTCTGTTGACAAAATGCATTCCAATATAAGAGATGAAATTTAATTATATGGAATTACAAATGGGAGCTGTAGTATTTCAGTCCATGTGATTATTGATAGAACTAATACTGCTCAGCAAAATTGACACTCAGACCATTGGTAGAAAGAAATATAAAAGTTAAAAAAAAAACCAAAACTTTATTTTAGAATTTTGTTGTTCATTTGTCTTCTCCCCCTTCTAGTCTGATACAGAATTTTGGGATAAAATGCAAGCAGAATGGGAAGAAATGGCTCGCAGAAACTGGATTTCAGAGAACCAGGAAGCACCTGGGCAAGTGACCATCTCTACCATTGAGAAGGTAACACCAAGTTTTTTTATTGCAATAATAATGTTATTTGTAAATTTGAGATGAGCCTCAGCTCTTCCAAGGAACCCAAGGAAACTCTTTGGACATGGAAGCTAACTTTACCCCAAAGAGCTCGTCTTCTTTAATTGCCCATGGGTGGGGCAGATTTAGAGGACCTTGCCACAGTGAGAACATGTTTGGATTTGCACACAAATTAGGAGCCTAAATTGAGCCTAAAGGATCAAAAGCAATTACTGGATTTATGGGCACTTTTGAAGACAGGCACTGCAGGAAAAGCACCAAATAAAAATGTCTGGGCTGGCACATTCAGACAATGTTGAGGATAGAAATTATGGAGATTCCATCTCTTTTCTTCATTCCTTCCACTCCGTATTTTAATTTGATTTCTGTTATGTTTCTGATATTGCCACACACCCTTTACACTGCAGTGACAAGAGAAAAAGGCAAAACTTACAGGAATACTAAAATAAACTCAGGTGCTTGCAGCACTGTTCTGTATCTGGAAAGTTAATTGAAGATTTCAGGATTTTAACTGAGCAGCCATGAGGTTATGAGCACTGCAGCTGGTTGAGGTGTGCTCTTCACCATCACATTGCATGTCCTGGGCACAGAGGTTCAGTTCTGCTCATACTCAGGCACTGTGAGTTGTTGACATTTTCTTTGATGGATAGCCCAGCATAAGTACCAGTAAGAATAACTTCTGAGCTGAAGTAAAAATAAAGAGAGCAGAAACATAAATGCCCGGTGATGTGACTTTTTACACCTTTTGTCATTGACATTCCACAGGGGAGCTCGTGCCATTTCCACAGAACAAAGGTTGTTTACATCCAGTTGGAAAATAGTGAGTCATTGTATTTTTCTAGACTTGTCATTCCCTGGAACCTGTCATTCATCACGGGTCCATTATCTCTCTTCTCCAGGGTTATTATTTCCACACTGACAATCCCTTCAAAGACTGGCCTGGTGCTTTTGAGGAAGGGCTTAAAAAAATGAAAGAAGGTGACCTGCCTGTTACCATCTTATACCTGGAGGCTGCAATTCTCCAGGAGCCCAACGATGCCGAGGTATTCACTGCTGTGCCTTTCCCTGGCTGAGGAAAAGGGAACTCCCTTCAGCGTGGAATGATGGAATGATTTCTGGGCTCCAACCTTTGCCAGTCATGGCTGACTGAAACATTGGATTCTAAGGGTTATGAATTAGTGTGTGCCTTTAAATAGACAACGAGTTCATCACAGGATGGGGATTTTGCTTTTGAAATATCATTGTTTGAAATATTTCAAATCTTCCCTTCATATCCTGATGTTTTCAAACTATCTTGTAAACACTTCTATCAAAAAGATGAATGTTTTTGCTTCAACAGGGCTGTTGAAAAATATTTTAGTTATATAAATTTCTTCAGTGTTGCTGTTTTCAACTAGTTTATATTTAAAGTCTGGGTTTTTTGTGAAATGTTAAAAATATTTATGCTGTACTTAGGGCTCTTTGAATCTACTGCTACATTAAATTAAACAGCATATTTCAAAAAAACAGAGAATCCCAAGCTCCCTAGAAATCACTAATCTATATAATATACAACTAAATAATTCTTCTTCTCTATTTTCCATAAAATTCTAGCAAAATTTAAAAGGTACAGTAACTCAAATTTAAGCAATCAGCATGTGATTACACACTGACAGAATACCCATGCATTCCTTGACTATAAGTATTTATTAGGCCCAAAGATGTTCAGAACTTCATTGACTGGGACTGTTGGTGTGCACACTGTAGAAAAATCTGTGATTAGTGCTGGAATTATCTGCTGCTTTTCCTCACCCCTGTGTTTAACAGTGATACTGGTTGTAACTCTGTTTGCAGTTGGATATATTTAACAAACTAAATGGTTATTATTTTTGCAGGCCTGGCAGTTCCTGGGTATAACACAGGCAGAAAATGAAAATGAGCAGGCAGCCATCGTGGCCCTCCAAAGGTAGAGGGAGATGAGTCCTAAATCTGGGGTCTGATGAGTGTTGGGTAATGGAGACCTGGGAATATTTAATGTCATTCCTGCCTTGGAATGTGAAGCATTTATTTAGCAGAGTAGAGCATTGACACAGATATAGAAACTCCCAGTGACTTCAGAGGGATGACTAGTGATTAATATTTCTGTTTTATTAAATAAGTGCAATATTTCATGGAGTAATTTAAGTGCATGCACAAAAAAGAAGGCCTAATAAATATGAGATAGGCATGATGCAAATGAAATGCCTTTTTTACATTCCAGCCACATGGCATATTTTCTGTAGTCTGTCCTTAAATGAAGAGGTTTTCTTAATTGGAGTGAGCTCCCTTCAGCTGCTGAATGCTAAACTGCCAACATTTTTAGGTTGATGGAGATGTGAAGATCACAGAATTCTTATACATAAAATGTGAGCTCCAAAATACCAGCATTATTATTATTATTATCTTTCTGTAATGGGTTTTTATGTTTCCATTTGAAGCAATATTGAATTGCATCAGCCCTGATAACTATGAAGTTATTTCACCTAAAGATACTCAAACTTGTTTATATGTCTCTTATTAGCTTACCTAGATAGAAATTCAAGGGTTTGCCTGATTTAGGAGTTTGCTCATCCCCAGGTTTCAAAAGAGCAACAGTGATGATTGTGATTTTCTTCCCATGGATTATTTTGGAACAATTCAAGCATTGTGCTTGGCTGCAGAAATATCTCAATATATTTTTGATTTTCTGCCTAGGTGCTTGGAACTGCAGCCAAACAACCTGAAAGCTCTGATGGCCCTGGCTGTGAGTTATACCAACACTGGCCATCAACAAGAAGCCTATCAATCCCTGAGAAACTGGATAAAGCAAAATCCAAAATACAAATATATAGTGAGGAGCAAAAAAGGGTCCCCAGCACTTAACAGGAGGATGTCTAAGACAGCAGATGAAAGGTAAATGCAGTGGAAATCCTCATGGTGGAAATACTAATGATACCCCTAGAACTGATGGTGCTTGCTGTGTCCCCTTGTTCTGTAGAAGTCCACTCTGTTGTCTCTAATAGCAGGAGAGGGAAACCTACAGAGAACATTTGCTTTAATGGCTGAAAGCTTTATCTTTTACACCATCCCTGGAAGTTAAAAAAAACCAAAACCAAAAAATCCTAAAAAAGCAAAAAAAAACACAGCTAAAAAAGGATGCTTCTCAACTCCCATCACTTTCCTCCATCCCTGTCTCCTGCCTTTGTATTCCCACATCCTGCATCCTCACCCTTCAGCTGCTTCCACATCCATACTAAGCCTTTATCCAGCTCCACATGTGTGTGTTTTTCCTACTGTTTTCCCATATCCCAACCCAGCAGAATCCAGGAATGAGCCATTTTGCAGTGCAACATGAGTTCACTGAGAATACTGAGAGGTGGCACCTGCTTGTTTAAAAGCTGTTCTGGTTCTAACCAAGAGACAACACAGACAACACAGTCATTTGATTTATCTCCAGCCATCTTAAATAACAAAAACTTCATGATTTGGCAGCCCCTCATCATGATTTCAATAAACAAGTACTTCTGGACTGTGAGATGCATAATAAAGTCATTAGAGGCATAAACATGATTTAGAGAACCAAAGCACTCAGGCTATCTCACTGCTTGTCATAGTGAAGACAGGCCTTATGTTTTACCCTCATCACTTACAAGTCCTGGCTTGACAAGATAATTTCGTATGAGCAAAAATAAAATATGCAAGTTCTGCTTAATTGCTAAGTGTTATTCCACTTTGGCTTCATCCTGCTGGCATCTGGTGCTGTCAGTGCAAAGGTTGTAAGAAGCTACAGTGGGCACAGAAGTCTTATGTTTTGGCATCTTTCTTCAAGGGTCTTGGCTGGTCCCTTATCAATTCCTCTTAAAAATATTATTATTTTTGCCAGTAAAGAAATGTTTTATGTCTGAGAAACTCATCTAATTTGAACAGTTTTAGTGAACCTTCATGTCATTCCACTTGGGTTCATGGTTGTACTTTGACCTTATTTCATAGATGATTTTTTTTTTTTAATTTCAGATGTGAGTTTACAACAGCACCCTGAAAGTAAACCTTTGCCATGACAAAGAAGCTCATTTACAAATTTTAGGAGTATAACACTTCTGATAAATCCACTACAAAGACTTTCATTTCAGGCTATGCAATCAACATTGAAATATTTGTAAATAACTGTATGATGGACCTTTAAGTTATTTTTCTCCCTTGTCTAGCTCATTACTTGAAGAAGTAAAGGATTTGTACCTGGAGGCTGCTCACCAGAATGGTGATATGATAGACCCTGACCTGCAGACGGGACTTGGGGTTCTTTTTCACCTGAATGGAGAATTTAACAGAGCAATAGATGCATTTAGCGCTGCTTTAACTGTTCGACCAGAGGTACCTTTTATACTTTTACATTTTTAAAAATTTAGCTTTACAGGCCATTTCCTTTTTCCTGTCTGGATCAGGCTATTATTAATGACATGCCACTTCTGCCATTAAAATTTTAAGGTCTGAAATAGAAATGTTAATTACAAGACAGCCCTGTTCAGAAGCAGATTTATGCATGTCCAATTCCTACCAGCTGATTAATGGTATTAGATATATAGAGTTACCTTTGATCACAAGTCAGACCCTCACATTCCTTGTTAAGATACAATACCGTTATTTTCTGCTTCCTTTGCAAGCAAAAATGAGATAGTATGTCTGGTTTTTGACAGCTACAGTAGAAAACTCATTTTCTCCTCAGGACTACACGTTGTGGAACCGCCTTGGGGCAACCTTGGCCAACGGGGATCGCAGTGAGGAGGCTGTGGAGGCCTACACACGAGCTTTGGAAATCCAGCCTGGCTTCATCAGGTCCAGATACAACCTGGGGATAAGCTGCATCAACCTAGGAGCGTACAGGTGAGTATGAAAAATGTGGAAACAAAATGAAAAAGTCAGCCATCACAACTCCCGAGTGAAGATTCATTTTCAAGCCGGCGCTATCTAAGGAAAAAATAATCAGGATATGGCTACATAATCTCAGCTATTGTAAAATGTTGTCACCACTTTTTACACAGGACTAAAGAGCATTTTTGTAGCTCTAACTGCAAGTACTCTTATAATCAGTGGGATTGTTCTTGCACTTAGAATTAGTCCTGTTCTTAAGAGCTTTTGTAAAAGAAAATATAAGAGCCTGTCTTTAAAAGGGAAACTTGAGTTAAACTGCTTCAAGTAGTTTATGCCATCAAAAACATCCTTCAGGAGTAAAGGTGATATTCCAGGGTCCCAGTTGTCAGGTTAGGAAAGGGAAGATGAAGGGGAGGTTTGCTGCAATGAAGACAGTACCCCCAAATATTTGGGTAGACTAAGTTTTGTGTTCCCCAAGCCACACCCTCCTGCTCGATGAAAATCAAGCAAGAACACAAAGGGACTGATGAACAACATTGTAAAATAATGCATTTAAGCCTGGCATGGAACTTTAGAAAGTTTTCCTGTAGTCGTTAAGCAAATTATATTGCTTGTTTCTTTTTTCTTCTTCTTCTTCTTCCCTACAGAGAGGCTGTCAGTAATTTTCTCACTGCTCTCAGCTTGCAAAGGAAAAGCAGGAATCAACAGCAGGTTCCCCACCCTGCTCTATCAGGCAATATTTGGGCAGCACTTCGGATTGCTCTGTCTATGATGGACCAGCCAGAACTATTTCAAGCTGCCAACGTGGGTGATCTAGACATTCTCTTAAGAGCTTTTAATCTAGAGCCGTAATAAAAAGGATTAAAAAATTGATTAAATTGTATTAGGAAACAGAGAACTTTTTTTATTACTCATCCCCAAATTACCACATTTTCCAAAAGATCATGACTTAGATCAGTAGGGGAATTCCTTCAGATATTATTCATAAAGGAAAAGTTCAAAAGCACAAAAATAGTGTAAATAAATTCAAACTCAAAGGGTTGAAATGAGCTGTGGCTAATCAGGCAAAGCCCTGGACTAGATGAAATAGCAATTTCTGAAGAATCTTCATCCCATGCAAGCTATATCTCTCTATAAACATACAGCTGTAAAAAGAAAAGTATCTTAAGAAGAAACCTAGATAATGGTTATTGCACATTAGAATGGCAAGCAGTGCATCCAAGGAACCTGCTTAGTAGCTCATTGCACTATGCTGACACCACTTTGCCCCACAGTGGGGACTCCCTGTCCTTTGGTTTCTTTGATGAAAAATCTTCTCAAGGTCCATTTCTAGCACAGCTCTGAAAATAGATGCATGTAAAAAAGATGTGATTTGTTTTGAGTATATTAGCTGGCAATCAATTTTTTGCTCCCAAAGGTACCTGGATTAATTTGTGCCCAGTTCTCCAGGCTCATAAGCCATGTGCAATGTCAAGAGGAACATAGTCCATGGAGGGCTATGGCATGAGCCCAGGTACATTTGGGGAAGCCAAGGGTTGCCAGCAGAAGAAGCAATTTGCACTGGAATTGTTACTGTTCAAACCAGCTGTCCTTGGTGTGGGACAGTCTGAAGGAGCTCGTGGCAGGGTCTGCACCTTTCTCTGTACTTATGCACTTTAATCTTTCTTCTTTGTAAAATAGTGCTATGCTTTTATTTTAGTCACCAACAACAGAATGTACAGGATGGCTTTGTTGGCAGAGAGGACCAAATATAATTTCCTGAAATGTAATGAGAGGGTTTTCAATATTCTTGTGTTAAAAAATGCAAAGACAATATAAACTGCATTAACAGCTATGAGGATTATTATATGCATCCATCAGGTACTACACATATACATGCATGTGCATGCACATACATGTTGTATGCAAGTGATGTCATTTCAGAACATAACAAGCTACAGATCTTCATTGCAGATGAAGAAAAATATTCCTAGGAGTTACTGCCTGCAGACCATGCTCAAGGGAACGTTTTCCCTAAAGAAATTGTTCTGTATAATGCTTGTAGGATTGAGACCAAGGCTTGATCCTGCTGTTAAAAGTCTCCAGGACCTCCATGATACCAGAGAAAATCCTCAGATAACACGAGTACATGTAGCTGCTTACAAAAGTGTATATAAATACACTATCTTCATTTTCTCTGGCTGGATGAATGGGGAGCAGGGTTGGGGCAGTATCAGTCCCTGATGAATGGATTGATTCAGCTACAATCAAACACATTTAGCTCAGGGTGAATGCGTCAATCAAAGAAGGAAGAGAAATGTTTAGGAGGTGATTTTCAGTTGATGATATTTTAAATACTTTTCCTCAATATTGAAAGATAAAAAGTGTAATTAGATGTGTTGATCTGTGGTCAGGAATTCAATGTCCAGAGTAGCTACTGGAATGTGTTAAAGTGGGAAAGATAGCACATTTCCTATAAACAACATTAGAAAAAAAATCCAGCTCAGAGGGATAAAAAAAGAAATCCAACTGCACAGATCACAGAGAAAGATGCTCTGTGGGAGTTGGACAGTTTCACCAGTACAAACCTAAAGTTTCTTGCAGCTGTCTGTTATTTTGAGCCAGCACTTAAAGGAAAATTCCATGTAAGACAGTGTAATCACTGCATCTAATCACCATCCATAGGTTGTTAAATAAAAATAATTGTCATTAGAAAAATAAAAGGCTTACCCCTCACTCTCTCCCACTGAACAGAGGTGCCAAAACAGCTACCGAAATTTTTTTAAGAGTGCTTTATTAATTCATTGTTTACACATATATTCCTGTTTATCTATCAGGTGTTTCATAACTGATTCCTGCAGCTTGCTCTAAGGATGGGAGTGCCTGGGAATGTCACTTTAGCTAAGTGGGCTGCTGTATGCATATCTGCTGACAACAGTTTGCTCTTTTGCTTTGACAGCGATGTGTGATGACAGCTCTTTATTGATAAGGCAGAGCAGAAGGTGCAGTGCAATTGAATCTGGGAAGTGATAAGAGAGAAGGGAGGCAGCTTTGAGAAGAGGCTGTAAAGCAAAGGCATATGTGCTTAGATTTTGCTTGATGCCCTGCCATCACACAAGTTCTTCTAGAATATCCTTTGTGCTGTAGGATAATCAGCGCTTACCCAAAGGAATTAGCTGTTCAGGAATTTTATTTTTATATCTTTGAAATTAACAACCACAACAAAAAAAGTACTTCTCAGAGTCAGAATGACAAGGGGTATTTGATTCTCATGGCAGTTCACTAAACATCTCCAGCCTGTGGATGAGTAACAGAGAAATCATTAGGAAAACCTTATGCAAGTCCAAGCCTCTCCAAAAAGAACAGACTAACTAGGTAGCTTTTGATTTATCCTGGGATGCACTGCTCAAAACTACATTTATCTGCTGAGGTATGTCCACAGCCATGGGACTGGCACGAGCTGTGTGTGTAACCTTGAGACAACTGCCCAGGGCTGAACTCTGCCTTCCCAGGGGAGGCTCAGCCCCCAGCCCATCTCAGCTCTGCTGCACAGCACATGGGCTCCAAAGCCTGTCCAGAGAGGTGCACAGCCTTGGAGATCATCCCAGCTGCTCTCTGCTGTTGTAGATAACCTATGGCAGGTCAACCACGTGCCACTGACTGAGGCACAGGGAAAGGCTAAAGCAGGGCAGGTGACAGGGGACAGTGGCACATCTCACACACTTCTGGACTGGTCAGTGTGGGGAAGTGGCTGGAGACTGAGCTCACCTCACTCTAACAGGTCAGGCCCAGCAACTCTTGGGACTTCTGGACACTTCCTTAGGATCCTGGGCTTTGTCATCCTCCTTTAGCCCCCTCTGCCAAGCACTGCCAGTGCAGGCAGGATTAGATACAGCTTTGAGCTGACCTCCTCTTGACGTTCCTTAAATATTCAGGACAAGTTTGTATCTTTGCCTGAAACAGCAAGAGGAAACATGTGAGGAGGCTGCAGCATATTAACAACCTGAATAGAAAATGCATCCACTTGTGCTTGTAACCAAGCATGAGGTGGGATAAATCAGGCGGGTGCTGAACAGTAGCAGATTGAGCCTGAGAGTGAGAGACAGCAAATCTGGGTCCTGTTGTCAGCACTCCCTGGGAGCTCGACCAAGTCAGAGCCTCCTGCCATCCCTGACGTGCCCAGGTGTGCAGGAAGGAAAATGGGAAGCAGCATTCCTTGCACTACCTGGGAGCAGGGGATATCACTGTCTCACTGCAGGGGAGAGGTGAGCACCCCCCTGGGGAGGAAGGTAACACAAACACAAGCTTGCTCAGGTCTAGGGAAGCAGTTTCACACACAGACTACCAATTTCAGCAGAGGAGAGACCCAGACACTTCAGGATGCTGTAGAGCATCTATGAGGTGAGGCCCAACTAGAGTGCTGCAATGGTGTATCACCATGTCCCACCCCTGTTTCCCTTTCTTGTTACTCCTCTCTTTTTCCAGAGGTGATTTATCACTGCCAGGTAACTGATTCCAAGTTTTTGAAACTTTTTTTTTCTATTTTATATTTCATGCAATTAAAAAAACCCAACGTTTTCCTACCCCTAGCTTGGGACTGTACTTGTCCTCTGCAAAGCTTTAGGAATAGTTATGACCTAGAAGCCTGATCCATCAAGCTGCTGAACCCTGTAAGTCTGCACAAGAGTACTCAGCACTTTGCATGGTCAGCTCACATGCAGGTATTACCAGGAGAGGGCTGGCTCTGGTACCGCTGCACGTGCTGAACAGGCACTGGAATCACAGGGAGTGTTCAGGGAGTGAGGCTTTGCCCTGAAGGCAAAAGGCTCATTTCTGGCTGACCTCTTTAAACTGGAATGACCACAGGAGCCTTGTGGCCACAAACTGGTTTATGTCGGCTTGAAGAACTGATCTGACTTTTAGGCACACCCACAAACATATCTCTATCTAGTGGTGTTTTCTTATGATCTGATAAATCACAGCACTTGTGAAAATATTGAGGGGGAGGTTCAAATGACACAAAACCTCATATGACAATACTGCATGCAAGTACATTAACCAGTAACCACTATGCAATATTAACCCCGAGCATGCAGCAATGCTACCTGAGCATGTGTTTAGAGAATGCATGCAGAAGGCTCACACATAGGGTATTCTTAAATTATTGTTTTGTATCATCTGTGGAACATTTTACAAGTCCTTTGCATCTGCCAGACTCAAATCTGAGTTGTTCACATTATCTGGAACAGGCTAGACCAAACACAGAGCCCTTTTAAAATCCCATCCTTAGAATTCACTTTGTGTTGTGGGTTTCATGTTTGCTCCAAGTGTTAAATTAATAACAGACATCTGTATAACAGCTTTTGCAGACATGTTTTAGTACCCTCTCAAGAATTAAAAAGCTAAATCTGCACAGCTTTCACAGTGAAAGCTGGGTTATTTGGATTTTCACATTTTCATCTCTAGTCTCAACCATAGAACAGCCAGGTATCCTAGGAACATCCACAGAGCATGGGCCTCCATGGCAGAAATAACAACTGCTGTCCTTTGGCACAGCCAAAGCCTGAGGCCTAAATCATTGTCTGTTGAAGCCAGTGAAAAATGGAGCAAACCATAAATTGGTTGTAGATCTCTTTTGCCCAAACATGCATCTGCAAAACGAGACATATTCGTTATTTTCGCATGAATTACCTGCACAGTTGAAAAAAATGTGATTTCTGGTCACCAGTGTTGTCAGCTTAGCAGTCTGTACAGTGAATTTATGTAATAAATGTTAATAATATACCAAGTATTCACAAAAATGTTAAGACAAAATGCACTGCACGTTGTGAAAAAAAAAAAAAGGTGGATATGCAATACAGTATTATCTACTATTCAAACATTACCTAGGCTAGAATCAGATTCCTTCATTATGGTTCTGCTGATTTTTGGACTGGTGAAATAGATCAGAGAAGAGGAGTGCCATGCATGAAGAGATCACTGACACTTTGAACAAACGCAGGCAAAACGAAAAACAGGCATGTCAGAGAATCCATGGGAAGCTTCAGAGCCTCAGCCCACAAAGTAACAGACATTAGGCAAGGTAAAGAGACAGAAGGAATCTAAATTTTCCTAAAATATGCTGTAACTTTACAAATGCTTGCAATATGTGACAGCCCATTGAGCAAGCTTGCATGGTCAAGACTTGATGTGCTTTGATCTCTTTTCCCCTTCTACATTTACAGAATGCCATCGACATTGGCTAAACCTTTAATTTAAATAGCCTTTTTAATATCAGTAAGCTATTGTAAATTCAGAAAAGTAAAAAAAAAAATTTATAAATATATTTTATATATCAGAGTATAACATATCTAGAGTAAAATAAAACTATATAGTTTTGAGAGGCATTCTGTGTGGCTTCTTCTATATGCTGTAAACCGTTTGAAAACCTTTGCAATCTTTTGCATCAGTTCTTTTGGCTTTATTTTTAAGCCAACCTAGAGGAAAGAAGCGGTTACAGGGTTGGCAGATACTTTCACCTGGGCCATCTGAAGAGCCCTGCTGCTGCACACTCCCCCAGTGCTCCCTGAGCTGGTGGTGTCGGTGGGGAAGTGCAGGGGCAGGGCTTGGCAGCGCCGCCGAGGTGGGAGCCCAGCCCGACGCCTGAATGTTTACATTCCCTTACAAAGGCTCACACTGACCCAGATTCAGAATCTGAATGTAAGAACCCACGGGGAGGGGGGGGGAAAGGTCAGTTTCCTACTACAGGTAACTCTGCCTCTGTATGCTTAGTGCATTATCAGCTGTGTATAATATTAAACACAGACCTATAGTTTACTGATGCTTTGATTTGGTGTTTCCCAGCACTGCTCTTGAAAATTATCTATTTCCTCAAAAAAAAAAAAAAAAAAAAAAAGAATGATGTGCATACTGGATGTGTTAAATTTATTAAGGTCATAGATGACTATTTGCAGAGCACCACACTTAATGTAGTATTTTTGTACTGTAATGGAAGCATGCCTTCCTTGGGTTCTTTTCCACATATTAAATTGTATTTATTTACCTGTATTTATAACTGTGCAATTTTTAAATATGTTTTAAAAATAAACTTTGTCTGTGGCTTCAAATCTTTCAAAAATCTCTTTTCAACTTGAAAAGGGTCTTGACTTCAATGACTTAAACTGAAAGGAGGGATTTAAGTCTCCAACTGAAAGGATTTTTTCAATGAGGTCTTCTATCCTATTGTTTACCAAGTGAACATGCTTCTCTGCTTAAAAATTAAGTCCAGAAGATGCTTTTGTTCTCATTTTTCCTAAATTCATTGTTTCTCTGAGGCAGAGTTATTTTTAGAATTGATTTTTATTTTGGCATGTTGATCAATGATACTTACAACTGAAATATATACCAGCTGAGGTCTGGCCCAGAGGGTTCTGCACATACAGCACATACGAGGAAAATGAGAAAAAAGTAGATAAGAATTTTTCCTGAAGACTATGCAATAATTAAAACAGAAGTAATGATATCACAAACCAACTTTTATGAAAATCAAAGCCAATATGCAGTGACTGAAATCACTAAAACAATTTCCCACATCCCAGTGTAGGAGTTGGCTCTCAGCGTTTTTCAGTTCTTTCATGGGATGAGGTGAAAGTGCTGCCAAGGATGGTGTCATTCCCACTCTGTGTTTTTGCTGTGAGACACCAACATAAGCACAGCCACAAGGGATAAAAATTCCTGTGTGCTGCTGTGGACAAAAGAGCTGACAGCCAGCTGAGGGGCTGTGACAGTGACAGCACAGGGCTGTGGAAAAAGCAGGACTCTCTCCATGGACATGGAGCTGCTCCAGAAAAACAAACAGAAGGCACAGCCATGGTTTGCCTGCAGGAGGAAAACTCTGTCAGAAAAACCAACTGGCTAAGACCTATGGCTTTAACCAGAACCTTCCACGAAGGAACAAAAGGGAACAGAAAAACCACACTAACCCTCAGGTTAGGACAAAATTTACTGCGGGCTCTTGACGCTGGTGTGTTTTCAGATGTTAAGGAGATGTTAAGGCTAGTTTAGCTCTTTCTGCTCAAATGCACTGACACAGCAGCAGCAGGAAAATCCTTTGGTTATGTGCTCCTTAGGGAACCCAAATCAGGAACACAGGACAGCACTGTTGTCCTAAAGTCAAAGACTGTGGGAGAAAAGCACCAGTACCAAATCCACATACAAAAATCCATGCTCAAAAATCACTGCTAAAGACATCTGAAAACATAACCACCCACTCCAAACAGCTGAAAACACAATCACCCACTCCAAACAGCTGTCAGTCATGCAGAAACTGTTTTCAATAATTTTATAGCATCTGTCTTCCACCATGGCTGTCAGTGCTGCCCTTATTCTGGTTAAGCTTGTAGGACACCTGAGGGACACAAAGGTGCTCCTTCCCACCTCAGTGAGGGGGAGCAGAGGGTGGTAACTTCTCACTTATCCAATGCTGCCTCCCACAAACAGTCTGCAAAAGCTAGCAGGCACAAATCCTAGACAGGAAATTCCTGGAAGTTCTGAACAGAGCTCGTTGGCTTGTACAAGGACCCACTCTCCCACCTCTTCCACTTGCCACAAGGGGTGTGAACAGCGTGGCCTGAGTTGCCATGGTCACAAAGGACATCTGTCATACAAGAGAAACCAAAACAGATCATTAAGTTGAGACTTCAGAAGCCGAACCATCTCTACATTTCTTATCACTCAACATGTCACATGTCCTCTCCTTCTATGTCAAGAAGGGCCACTGAGCCCAGCAGATTTACCTCTTACCTCTCCTCCAGGTGCTGGTCCCACGATCCTAGAAGAAGTTGTCACCCCTCAGTCTTCTTTTTCAGCCTATTGCATATACCAGAGTCCCAAAAGTCACATTTATATGTAAAGTCCATACACAGAACATGAGGGAAACAGACTTCTCCTTTACTGAGCAGCAGAGGAAATTTCTGAGTATGAGAAATTACAGACAAGTAAAGCAGAAATTTGGGGTGAAATGACAGCACTATTCCACACAAGCATTGCCAACTCTTGTGATTAAAGAACATCAACAGGTCTAAAAGTTAAAGACCAACCAATCTAACTTAAAACCTGTTCTCTATTTTTTTTTTTGCCATGTTGTATATCCACTCAGGGCTTAGGAATTTTACTTTTAATTCACAGAAATGCCAGGAGTCACAAGAAATCAAGACTCTCACAAACCTCTCTGTTCCCTATGCAGGGTTTTTTTACATAAAACACCAAATCTGACCACAAAGAGTGAGGGGCAGCATCAAAACACATTCTGTCTATTCCTCTTCAGTTCAGACAGGAACAAAGAAGAATCCACACAGTCACCAGATGTGAGAATATTTCTTTTTAATTTAAAACAGTTGCAACAACATAATTCACAGCCTTTCTCATCTCAGACAAATACTCTCCAGAAAGTTAACAGTGCTTCAAGCAAACTCTGAATGGTGCAAAGTAAACCAGGACAGACACTTCCAGGATACAACAGTAAAACCATTGAAGAGTGAGTAGAAATCAGACATCAATCTCAGCCATTAAGGTAGGAAGGGCAACAGGGAAAACAATAAAATGTCCAGTTACATATTTTGCATAGACTTCCAATGCATGAAAGCAGCAAAGAGGATAAAAATGGCTGCTGCCAGGATGGAGAACAAAAGGAATCAGTTGGAGAGGTTTCTAAAGAAATCTAATGCGTTCTGGATGCATCCACATTCTGAATGTGTGTTGTCACCTGGTGGAGGCTGCCTGAATCAAAGAACTGGGCTAATGCTGGTTTCACTTACACCAAAGTCAGTCAGAGGTAATGGCACTGAACCCAGTAGAGCTACAAGTGACTGGAATCCAGAAACACCTACACTTGTTTTAAAACCACAGCTCTGAATAAATTAATTTTTATCCTAATGATATTTTAGCTAGGAAGATTAAATAGGAGTTTGTGTCTACATGTGTTTTGGAGACTGGAGACTGTGACTCAGAATGAGGAGTCTGTGGATCCAGTATGCTGCTAGGAATGAGAGAAGAGGAAATCAAGGAAAAGTTATTGAGTTTTTCTCCCTTCCTATCTCCAAACCGAAATGCATCATACAAAAAAGTAAAAATAAGTCTGAGAAATAAGAGCATTATTTACTGCCAGGTCCTGGCTTGCCATGATTCTCAGGTTAGATTGTCTCAAACAGCTCACAGTGATTTTTCTTCCTCCATTTTGTTTTGACCAAGAAGCTCCCACCTCTCTGAGCCCCCAGCAGCTCCTCCAGCACCTGAAACAGGGAGAGTGCCCAGGCCGTGCCCCTGGCACGATTCAGCACACTCAGACTGCAGCAGGCACAGCCTGGCAGATCAGTCTGTCTGAGTGGGGCTTCTGCAATACTGGAGTTTAAAAAAACCCAAGCCCACCAAAACCCCTCTGCCCCCCATCAGGCTGAGGAGTCAGGAGTTTACATCCTGCTCCTCCAGGTTCATAATGTTCTTCTTCACACAAAACCCATCACAAAAGGGAGATGACTTAACCAGCCACTTGAGAAAAGGAGGGAGGCCACTGTTTTGGGAGAAAATAAAGTAATTCCTCAAGCACCTGACTGAAGAGCTTCTAACGTATTTTTAAGTGCTACATTTTAGAAAACCTGCAATCCTTTCCCCTAAACTGCTCCCTGCACTCCTGACTAACTTTGGTTTGGGCAGGCAAAACACAAAAGGGATGAACTGAAAAGAACTCCAGGATCTGAGCTGCTCCAATTCACTTACCACAGCCAGCCAAGGGCCCTCCCCTTTCAAACACCATTTCCAGTTTATCACCTTCCACGTGTTCCTCCTGAGGCCAGGCAGCTCCACAGCCATCACAGTTCTGGGATGCACCAAACAGTGTGCAAGATTCCAGCTCCATCCTTGATCCTACAAGACCAGCCATGCTCCAAGCTGGGCAATGAACATGGGAGTTATTCAGCTGGCCTTTGTTTAGCCAACATTTCTAAATAAAAAGGCAGCAGCCACCAGATCTTGGTAGTTTCTAAATAGCCCTTTAAGTTCATGAGGAAAGAGGGAAGCTGCTGTGTTGAACTTCCTTGGAATATACATGGGAATTAAAAAAAAAAAAAAAATTAAAGGAAGGGAGGGAAAAGGCATTTTCTCCTTTTTCTACTGCCAGAATGAAAAAACCACACAGATATACAGAAGTTTTGCTCTTTCACTTTAAATAGAAGATGTATCACTGCATAATTTGCTGATCCCATTTTCAAACCTGTCACTTTCTGGTGAAGTCCTCAAATATTCAAAATCTGGAAGAAGGAAAGAAATTACTGGCAGCTTTTATTTCATCCAGAACTGGTGGCTCAATAAGCACAAGGCAGCTGAATCTCACAGGGGCCACTCACTAATGTCCAGGACACTGCACTAATGTGTCCATAAGAGCTCTAAGTGCAGGGAGCTTTCCCAGCAATTAGACACCTTTACACTCTGCAGAATTATTGCACTGGAATTTCTCTCACAATCTCTTAAAATCAAAACCTGAATAAAATACCAACAGTGGTTTTTGGCTCTGTGTGAGGCTTTATGACCAGAGGGAGAATTATTTTCCCCAAGACACTGCAAAAACTAAAATGCCCTTCCCATAACCAGATGTTTGATTTGGGTTCTCTTCTGCAGTGTATAGCTGCCTGAATTTTGCTATTAAAACTTGCAGGCACTAACTGCAGAGAAAATGTAATGACATCTCTCTGGCTCTCTTGCAATCTGCAAAAAAGAAAATTTTTTTTTGAGTGCTGCAATTTATTTTGAGGGCTTGGTAACATTGTACAAGGCAACTCCAGCAACAGCCTCTAAGCAGTGTCCAACACTGTGAACCTTTGGGTTTCTTCTTTTTTTCAAAATCATGAAAGATTTTGCACTCACCATTGCAATTTTTCTAGAATGAGTGTTTTCAAATATAATTTTAAAACCCATATATGTATTCCCAACTGTGAAAAACACTTAAATAACACAAAAAAAAAGAAAAAAGACAGAAAGGCCAGCCCCTGCCTACCCACCCCATCATCCCTACCAGAGATAACAAACCTCTTTTAGAAGGTGTCTGTTGAAGAGATCAGGTTATTGATGCATTTGGAAGTTTAAAGAAAGCAAAAATACCAATTCAAGGGCGTTTTTTGTTGTTGTTTCTTTGTTCTTGTTTTGGTTTTTTAAGGGAGGGAGAGAGGGGTAAATCCATAAACCAGCAAACTTACTAAGCAATTTCCCCCACTGAGATATCAAAGTCAATGTCTAAGAAATCTTTAGGAGAAATCGGGATTGCACTGCAAGTACTCTGTCAGGGAGTTGATTTCAGATGGAATATGAGTGGTCTAGATACAAATTTCCCTGACATAAATAAAATGGGACATTAAATCCTTCTTTACCTCCTCCACAAGAAAACAAAATTTAAATAACAGCCTTGCCTTTCCTGAGGGTGTGTATTTAATTTCATAGTCAGAAAGTCTGCTGCTTTTAGCTAACTGTAATCCCAAATCTGTTGGAAGACCTTACAAAATGAACATTCAAGTGAAGATGAAGAAACCTATGTCTGCAAAAATAAAATTCCTCTTTGGCAAAAAATGTACAGGGCACTGACAGGAGATTGCTCCTCTCTCCATTAGTCTCTTAAGCTTATGCATGGAAAAGTCAAATCAAGATACTGTACCACTGAATTCCAACAGGTATAACTTCAGCTGACTTTTCTCACTGCACTGAAAATAATCTCTGAAATAAGACATTCTGCTTTGAAGAACTGCCACAAACTCCTTCCCTCCAAATGATTTCTCTACATGATCTGGACTCTGGATGAAAACACAGGCTCCCAGTCACCAAAGACACAGATATTTGTTTGTGGTCTTCAAAGGATGCACAGACAGGACAGGCAGGAGCTGGGCTGAACTGTTCTTGTCCAACACTGAAGCTTCCATATCCTCCACACACTAGCTGCATACTCCACCAGAAATCCACATGGCCTGTAAGGTGTATAAATTTAAACCAATGTCCTATACAGCACCTAATAGAAATCCTCTGTCTAACACTTAAGGCGGCATCAAATGATTGGTTTTAAATACACTATAAACATCCCATGTTTTCCTTTGCTTTTTGGCAGTCCAAGGGTTAAGGGGTCTTTTGTTGGTTTTAGATTTTTATTGTACGCTTTTTTTGGGCAGATTAAAAAGGCTTATGGCTTCTTAAGGCCAGGTGATAGATTTGAGGCCTAACTTGGTATCCTGTGGTAAAAATAAATGTAGCCCAGGTCTTTGGGAGGTCGTTCAGAGGCACAGACTCTAAGGTCATTGTAGATCACCCATCTGAAAGGAAAACAAGATTGATTACATTCAATGAGTATAAAAATCACCACGGGTTTATGAGGGATTTCTCAGACCCAAATCTCAAAGAGTTTAAAATCTAAAATTAGGCATTGCAATGAGAACAAAGGATCAGAGAAATGGCTGAACCAGCTGGCCAACCAGAGTCAGGAGTCGAAAAGGAGGGATGTGCAGAGGCATGTGCAGTTACAGCTCAAATGAAGGAAAATCAGGGATTCCCAATGTCAAATAATGGAAGCATATCAAAATCCCAGCCAAGATCAGCACCACAGTACCAGCAACAGCATCAGCCCATAGCTCCACGGGCTCCTATTGATGGGCAACAAAAGGAAGTTGGGGAGAGCTCAGATAAACTAAACCAGATACAGAACCAACGCCCCAAATTGAATAGAGATTTGGAATGGCTGCACAGGAGAGCCAATGGCACATTTCACCACAGACTTCAGTGGGATCAGAACTGACATCACATCTGTGACAATTTTCATTTTTTTGGTGGGAGACCTAGAGATGGTAACAGACTGTGTTGTCTGCCAGGAGCACACCCTGCTCTGTACAGATGCTTCAAACCAAACATTTGCTCATCCCATGTGTGTCTCCCAGCTGCACTCACCTTCCTTCCTTTCTGAGGTGACAAACGTAGTGGCCACTCATTGTGGATGTTCCCATATGGCTGATGAACCCAAACAGCTCATACCCTGTTTTAAGAAATAGAAATAGCACCTAAGCCTTTCACTGCTACCACTGCAATATGACTCCAGGGGAAATGTTCTTTCTAATACTGGAGAAGCATCTAAGCACTCCCAACTCAGACTCTGCATTCCCAAACTCAGTTTCTGTTAACACTGCAGCATGTTCCCAACTCAACTAGTGGCTCAGATTCACTGTCCAACATCAAACCAATTCAAATCAAACCCACAGAGACCTGTGCACATACAGCAGGGCAGTGACCACAGCCCCAACAAGGAAAGAAAACAGCAGATTCATTCCCAGTTCACAGAGAGTACCACAGAGAGTGCCAAACAGGGAGTTCATTCTGCACACAAATTAGCTATGTCTATAGGAGTGATCACTAATCTGTTATATATCAAAAAACAAAGAAGTTTGTATTTCAGCAGCCCATAGAAGAGAGGGCAGAAAAGAAAGCTCTTCCTTTAAAACAAGGACAATTTTTATCCTTAAAGTCTCTGGAGAACTCAGCACTGGTTCTTGATCCCCAACCATTCATACCATTCACCTGAATTACCACTAAAAGTAAAAGGGTACCTTCTTTCAGGATATTGCATAAGGACATGGGCCTGGATTTTGCTGGAGAGGGCTTTCTGGAACCATTTTACAGAATCATGTTGGTTATCAGGATTTCATGCACTCAGTAAAGAGTCTCAGTCTATAAAGGCTAAGTACCACAAAAAATAATTATTCCAATTTTGGATTTATTTTTTAACCTCACGATAATCAATGTTTCCCATGTCTCCAAAAGACTTATGGTTGATATTTATAATGTTAATATAACAGTAGCAACCACAGACACAAAAAATCAAATTGTCTGGTCATTTTTTTTTTTCCTAGGACCTTTACATTCAAGATCAGAGGTAGAAGTTTAGAACAGTTATTAGAACTGGTCACTAATAACCCTTCAAAAAACTTTCTGTGCCACCCTTAGCACTTCCACTGAGCTTTTGTACTCCAGCACTGTGACACCTCCAGGAGGTTCTTCTCAACTTTGCCTGCTGTACATTAGCCCCACCTTGTGGCTTATTTAGCAGAAGTATGACAGCGAATCTCAACCAAAAGAAAACAAAACATGCAGGACACCAACTATACCTGTGGTATTGTGAATAAGGGACTCGGTTGGAGGGATTATCAAATCGCCCAGCAGACCACAGGAGGACAGAAACTAAGGTGGTCTGTAACAGCAGTGCTGTCTTTAGGATGCTCAGCCTCTGCAGATTTAAATACTCTAGATTTTCTTTGTCTTTTTATCTTATAGCAACAGAACAGAGTTGTAAAGTAAACCTAGGCCAGGACAGATTTGTGTGCTCTGGTACCAAAAAACTTTGGGCTTGGGTTATTCAGCGAGTCCAAGGAGAGAATTTTCTGAGCAAACACAGCCCACAGAACTCAGCAGCCCACAGAGCTGGATCCAGCCCCAGAAACAAGACTGGAAGTAAATTGTCTGGATTGAGTCCAAAAACACCCACAGTAACTACTTTCAAAACAGGAAGGAGCTCTGTGAACGGGTTGGGTGTGACACAACAAAATGACAGCCAGGTCTAAGCTGAAGCAGAACTTACTTCCAGGGCCATCCTTGATCCTGGGTCCCTCTGACCCTGTCTCTGCAAGGATATTGGCATTAGCATTGTTCTCCATATCCATGGTGTCCAAAGAAGGGTCACTTTCTTCCTCAGGGTCAGGGTGGCTGAAGATCCACTCCAATGCACGCTCCAAGTTATTGTTCTGCCAGTCAAACAATCAAAAGAGCAGTCTTTAATACACTCTCTAACATCATGCTGCCACTCATCAGCCTTTGAACAGAGTAAGGATCATGTTTACAGCACTTAGAAATTGTAAGATACTTCTACCTCCCTGGAAAATAGCGTTCAGCAAGCACTCTGCAAAAGCTTGGTATATGGAAAAGAAATAACCCCACAAATAAGACCCACTGCCCCAGGTTCTTATCTTGCAGATACACAGTCTCCAAGCATCCAGGTTATTTTTCAACAGGTATTAAAAGCAGGTAAGTTTTTCTCACTGCCTTTCACACTTTACCATTCCAGTGAAACACACAAAACACCTTCCCCACTCCAGAGAAATCAGGCATCCCACACTTTCCCAGGACAGGTCCAGGCTCATCATCCAATAACTGGATTTTCGTACATGTTTCAAAAGCATCTGAGCATGCACATGCACAAAGAACATGAAACAAAACCCCAGTATAACCCATGAATAATAACCCATAATAATAACCAATAACCCATGAACTCACTGTTGCCTTCAGTGCATGAATCGCTACATTCCTTTGGAATCCCATGGAAATGATAATTGCAACCATCTCTTCAGGAGGCTGGTTATCCAGCCCTACAGCTCCTAAGGCAGCTGCCCCACTGGAAGAAACTTCTCCAAATGCAGGTATGACCAATGGCTCAGCGAAGTCTGGAACAAACAAACATTCATCAGTTCATTCTTTTGCCTCACTTAACTGGAAAGCCAACAACAAACATAAATAAACAACACACAGGACCCCAAAAGCAGTCCTGAAATCAATGTAAGTTTATTTCACTGGCATCTAAATTCAGACTTACACGTGTGGAAAGCCTTAAAAACAACAAGATGAATGTGCACATTACAAAATACCTAGGTGCACATGCTCATACTGAGCAGACTGGAATAACTCAGCACGTTGCAGAAGTGAAACAACTGGAGGAAAGCAGCAAAGATTGGTATGGAAGCAATGACGGCATCAGGATAATAGACAACCCAGTGCACAGATGTAAAATGAACTAATCCCATATCTGAAAATGTCTGCTAAGCCCAAGTGAAACTCATTCCCCATTTAGACAAGCAACACAAAAGCTCATGGTGAAGCGTGAACTCAACCAAATCTGGAGTTTCCTGGCAAGGAAGGACTCAGATGCACTCAGTGCTGAATCATGAGTCCAAACTTTGCATGGATGAAACACAGGAAGTGGAGAACATCTAGCAGCCCTGTCCATCACTAGACAGCCCAAGTGTGGCATGAATGCTCTAGCCTGAGCTAGAGCAGGCTGATATGGAAGAAAAGCATCCAGACCACAGGATTCTTTGTACTTACACTTGGTCACAAGTCAGCTTCCCCCTTAGCAGCACGGACCTAGCCAAAGGGTGGAAACAGAGCTGGCCCACACCAGTGGTGAGGACAGGACTTCTGGTGTAGCTTAGTTTGTTGTCTTCTTCTAGGCAGAGGATACCACATAATGGTCAAGATCTGCACATCCCAGGAGCAGCTTAGGAAAATTCACTCACACCTCCAGGTTTCCCAGGTGGGGAAGGGGGGCCGTTGTTTCTCTGTCACACATTATAAAATTTCTACTGACTGCCAAAATCCACAACCAGGAGCTGAGTTTAACTTACACCCTGTAGTCACTGACCTGGTTCTTCCATGTGTGCAATGATCCAGTTGAAAGCAACTTCAGCACCCAGGTTGCCTGTATAGTACACAGCTTTCCGACATGCCTCCAAAGGAAAGCCCATCTCTGCCAGCTGCATGACTGAAGACTCATCAATATCTAGGGCTACAAGAAAGGACCTTCTAAAACATAAAAGTCTAATTTCATTCATTGTAGAATATTTCTTATTGTTACGGTGCCATATATTACAATACATATTGTTTGGATTTGGTTTAGTACTTCAATAAACCCACAGCCATCAGAAAACAGCCTTGTACAAAGCATTACAGTAGTTGTTATGGACTTACTGATAATCTTTTGTCCCAGCAGGGATCCCATAGATCATTAAATCTTGATGAATTCCTACAGGACTTCATTTATTTTAAAATACCTCAGTCCTGGATTTCAAGGGGCAGGGGGGGAAGTCAGGTGCTGAGCTCAGCTAGAGATGGCAGCCAAAACCAAGCTCCTCTCAAAGGCAGGATCTTGCAGGTTAGAGAAATAACAGCTGCCAGGTCTGGCAGCCTCTGGATGACAGGGTCAGACAGCTTTATGTGAGACCAGAGTGTAGAGGGAGCCAGGCTGTGACCCCCAGAGCTGCCAGATCCTCCTGAGGAGCAGCAGGCAGAGGAGTAGCTGATATTCTGGCTGCACTAACTCTCAAAGAGAGTCCTGCACACATGGAAGTAAACACTGAACAAGCACAGGAATCAGCTTTTATTTGGAAGCATGCAGGGTAAGGCTTTGTGCATCTCTATAGGAGAGAGAAGCCATTAGCTGAACAAAAGCATAACAATTTTTTAAGCAGTAGAAAAGTGAGATACGTACACTCCACGAAATGGTTCATCATGCGATCTGAAAATTAACAATGGGGAAAGAAACAGGAAAAAGGACTTATATGAAGGCTAAGTAGATCCATATAGGTAAAACAATTCCATATTTTTAAACTCATAGAAATATTTGACCTCCTGGAGAGAGGGTAGTTTCATCCTTACTTCCCTGATGTTTTTGCCATGAGTTAGAGCAGGGATATTTCTCTAACTCAGTTCAGAGCAAAGTGTCACTGATACTATAAACCAGTAGGAAAAAAAGATGAAGGCTGATCTAAGCAAAAATAGTACCAAAAGTACCAAATAGTACCAATAGTACCAAAAGTACTATCACCCATGCATTTACACTAGAACTAGGTCAGTCCATTCAGCAAGAAGGTACGAAGGTACAGGCCTTTGTGAGGAACTTACATAGATAAGGGATGGAATTAAAACCTTCAGAGAATTGAAGTTTGTCATATCCTTGCTCTGCAGACAATTTCAGGTACTAGCTTTCTTTCACATACATACAGTATGGTATTATGCCACCATCATTATAAATATCCAAGCAAAATGGGGCACTCGTGTCATGACAGCAGCTGCATTACTGGCTTCATATTAAATACTGAGGCACTCAAACTTCAGTCATCTGGGGGAAAGTGCAACCACCTGGGTCTAAGGTCACACCATAAAAATATGATTTTACTTGATATAAACCATTTTCTTCTCCAGGGAAACCCAGGAAATAAAGAAGGAGGATATTTAATATTCTTGTTTCTGAACTTTATCATGAAAGAAACTGTACTTAAAAAAAAAAACCCAGCATAGCATTTTAATCACTCCTCTTTCTTTCTGCTCCACAAACCTTACAGTCAGCTGTTTGCCATCTCCTCCTTGAGACAGAGCTTTGTTTAATGGGCTGTGCAGCACATGTGCATCCAGAGAAGAGGACTGTGCATGTAGGCACAGCTGCGAGGGCCTAACAATTCTTGTATTTTTAAAATGAATAAAATTTAGAGTTTTAGTCTATGCCTGGAAAGCTGTTCTCCTAGACTGTAGTCCTTTGTGTATTAAGTATTGTTGTACTGTGCTGGAGCTGGGAAGTGCACAGTGACTTTACTCCAAGAGAATTATGGACATGCACTGAAGGTTCTCTGGAGAGAACCAAGGACAGCAATATCAATTATCAAACCTTCTAGGGAAAGCTGCCCCTACCCATGGCAAGGGGGTAGGAACTAGACGTTTTTTAAGATCCCTTTCAACCCAAAACACTCTGTGATTCTATAATAAAACCCCAAAACAGAAAAGCTGGAAGAACTAGGGTTGTCCCAGTAGGGAGGCAAAAAGGCTGTGGGGTGTTGTAACAGTCTTCAGTTACAGAAGTACAGAGCTGGGGTTTTGTTCATAGTTCTAACTGGTGCAGATTAAAGAGAATCCCTGTGTGCTAGAAGAAAAGGGGAATACAGAGGAGAATAAGACAGTAAATACCTTTTGGGTCATCAGGAATGACAATGGGAGGAGCAATGTCTGGGAGCTCCTCTTCTCCTGGCTGGAGCCCCCTGGCCCGAAGGTGACTGATATCCAGGAAATCTGGCATGTCTATAGAAACATCTGCAAAACCAGAGAAATGGACTAAGCTTCTGCAGCCAGAAAAATGACCTTCTGGTGCAACCTACCCCTTCAGACAGGGGACTGGTACTCAAGGTACAGGAACAGCCAGGATTCTCCTTCTGAAAAGAGTTCTTTGAGGAATCTGGAACGCCAAAGCACAATTTAACTAGCTCAGATCACATGAAACTGTGTTTTAACTCCACAGACCTGATGGATTGGTTAAATTTGTTGTAAAAGAGAAGATTCAATTAGGATCTTCACAGTACAAACTTAAAGACTTGAGTCAGGTCCTCACTATGGTGTGCACATCTTATTAATTATCTGGGACAGAAAGGTAAATAAAACAAGCACATACCAAGCTTTTTGGGTATCCAGTCAAGGCCAAAGGTGAATTTCTTTATCTGCACCACTAAGTACTCAGGAAAGGAAGCAAAACGGGAAGTCCTGGGAAGGACAAGAAACAATTCATTGAAATCAGGACCACAATCCCCAGCAGCACAGAACTCAGCACCTCATGGACACTGAGATGAGCTATTGATGGTGGATACAAAGGATCCAACCCTACAAACATTTAAAGTTCAAGCTCTCAACAACCAGACTGGATCACATCTTGGAGTCTGACCACTGAGAACAATTAACTTCCTGCTCAGTTCATCATTACAGCTCTTGCAAGGTTTGATCTGCACACCACATTGATGAGCCCCAACACTAATGTGAGGCCAGAGCTCACTGTGCATTTGTGTGTTTCTCTCTCCACCATGTCCAGGTAGCAAGATAAGCACAGGGCACAGGTTTTAACAGGCAGCCAGACACACTTACTTAACTCCTGCAGATTTTGCTTGAAGGGCACTGCTCCAGAAATCCTCCACATTGCTTGGTTCAGAAAAGGCCTGCAGACATGCACTGAATGGGATCTTGGCACGGACCAGCTCTGGCAGAGATCTCCTTGCAGCCTCTGCTTCTCGCCTCTTCAATTCATAGGCAATTAATTCATCTGAGAAATACACACAACACTAGAAGCTAATGAACATTGTCATGGTTGTGTGTTCCTCATCAGGCTTATTTTTGCTAGTTTTAGAAAGGAAAAAACCTACTTAGCAATAAAAGTTTTACATGCTTTTAACTAGACATCAAGTCTTTTTGTCTCTCAAAAATTGGGGTCAGAAACTACACTTACAGCCACATCTCTAAGGTTTCTGTTCATGGTGAAAACACAGAATTGGAAATACCAGGACACAGGCAACGAAAAACTTGCCATGACAGCCAAAATCCTGTGGAAACATTAACGCCACACACCCACTTTATCAGAGCTCAATCTGAGTTGGAAAGTTATTGCTGCCTATCTGTGTCATCTGACTTTTTAGATAGGCCAGGATTATGCATGATCTAGAAAAAGTCTTGACACTGGTAAGTTGAGCAGTGCCATATGGTAAATTCACAAACTAATCTGTCTCCTGAGTCATTACCTGGAAATAACATATTCTTTTATAAGCAACAGAGTCATCACTGAAACTGATGAACAAAGAATGCAAAGTTCTAAACTTCTTGTCCAGTGCTAGGAGTTGTGGGCTAGGTAAAAAGTAGGTAGAATTCTCTGCCTTGTGGTATTTCATAGGATCTCATCAAACAATCTAAAAAGAACCCTCTGGTTTTAAAATATTTTAAATGTTCAGATTATGTAGGAAATCAGAGGCACATCTCCCTTCATGTTCCTGTGATGTCCCCTTCACTTCTACCTCAACCATACATCTATTATGTTATTCTGCAAGGCTCTTCACCACTGAGTGCAGTTGCAACCACAACTTGTCAGTGCCTCCCTCCTGCTCCTGGATCTTCAAGCCTCCTCAGCCATTTTCCCCTTTAAAAACAAGGGTGCTTTTCATAGGCATGAGAAAAAACACTCCTGCTTATTAAATCAACATCCAACACTTCAAACTCCTTCCCCCCCTCCAGAACATCCAAATTGTGTATTCTAGATTTACAGATGACAAACTACCTTATACCCCTATTCTCTATTACCATATTATAATCTTATAATCTGCTGCTAAAGAACAGAAAGCAGATTTTGGGGTTTTGGTTGCTTTGGTTTGGGTTTGGTTTGGGGTTTTTTTTGTGAGTTTTTAGAAGATATTCTTTAGTACATTCGGCTCCTTTTTTATAATGGAGAAATTTTCACAAACTACCCAGGACAAAGGAGATCCAGTGCTGGTGGGGGTCTCTGGGCACACTGTGGCACATCCCTGGGCCAGACAGAGCAGTTTTCTCCCTTACCTTTGTTAGTTGCTGCCTCCATGGCCACAGGTAACTGCATGATGTAGTCCACCCTCTCGGTGTAGCGCACCTTCCTGGACTGGCAGCACTGCGTGCGCTCCTCCACCAGGAACCGGAAAACGTCGCTGGGGTTTTCTGAACCCACAGGGTTCCTCTGGAAGGAATATTGCACCAAATCACTTCTGTGGAGATCACTGAACTGGCCAGAAAACTCAAAAGCTGCTGGTTGTTTTAAGGCAAGCACAAAGACACTGATCTGGCAGCTCAGCTCACACTGGGTTGCGTGCAGAGCTCCAGAATCTACAGAGAGTCCAAAATCTCTGCACTCAGAGCAGCATCTCTCTACACACAGGAACCTGCAGGGTATGTACCCCAAAACATGACTGAGTCAAGGTGAGAAGAAGGTAGGAAGGTGGCAAGTTACAGTAAAGACAGAAAGCTCAGATAAATATCATGGGGCATCCTCTCAGCAAATAGAATTGCTCCTACCACTCTGAATATGCACTGAAACAGAACAAGCAACTTGTAGTTCATTATCCAGATGGGAATGTCATGCAAATAATATACCTCCTCTTTGTTGTTCATGTTAATGTCTGTTATCAGGCAAGAAGCAGAAAAGTCTCTTCTAACCACCCTATAATCAGTACATGCATTTAGGGATGTGGAACATTATGCATACAAACGTGAGTAACTTCATCTAGAGACTGAACACATGAATAAATAGCCTCAATTCTTGGGGAAAATGGGAAAACGAGGGAGGAAGGGTAGACAAGAAATGCTTTACATCAAAACTGCATGTATTTATAAATTCCTTTTCAGAAAGACAGCATTAAAATTCACAGTATGATTCCTTTACACACAGCACTGAGCTGGAGCTTGGTGGATATAAAGCTTTATACAGAAATATTCAACTGACAAACAGCCACTCTGCTTTCAGTGGGGGAATCCTTCCTCCCATGATTCAGTAACATACAGCTGGGATTTGTAAAACAGCTGGACAGGGTAATTAATTTTCTCTCAACAATTATATGAATTTGAAACAGTAACAATAATAATCATAATAATACCCGATTCATTAATATTCCATGACAGAATTCAATATGGTAAACAGGAACAGCAATTTAAAAGGTCACATATGTTTGTGAATCTTATAGCCTGTACAGTGATGCTTGACCTCTTCATATTTGTTAGCAGCATCACTGGCCCTGTTCATGGCCATGCAGAGTCTGAAGTAAAGAAGAGGAAGAATAAAGGAAGCAAACATTTCTAAAACAAAATACATTTTAATTAGTCCCACCTTCTACATATCTAAGGCTAAAAATAATATAACTATAAAATGAGCCACTCACATGACAGTTTTGCATTCATTGTCTAATATAACCAGAAAAAGAAACACCAATTCAGATTTTCTCACCTCTACTAGATTTATAAGATGGAGGAAAAATTCCTGTGCGTCTTGTTGTCTATTCGAGGAAAATTCTGGGTGGCCTTTACTTATAAAAGCCTTGAACATTCGAGGAGATATTCCATTGTGTTGAGGCTAAATAAAAGAGAGAAAAACCTTTTTAAAAGGGATTTTTATTCAATCACAGACCAAATATCTCAAAGTTACTCCACTAAATCTCTCTATGGCCCACTTCTGGCACTGAAGGAATGATAGTTTCCATTTCACCTATTTTTCCATTTTAATAGAAATGGGAAGGGTCCTGAAACAAGATTTACAATATGTTTTATGGCTTAGTTCCTACAGCACTCACTCTACCTGTCCTTTGGCAAGTGGCATTTTGAAGAGATTACTGGAGGATTTTAAAGGTTAGTAGTTTTCAGAAAGGCTGAAAGCATACATTGTTATATAACATTAGATATTGCTTTCACAACCCTGTGCCAGAGTATTGAAGCACTTTGGTGTATCAGCTGGCAGTTTTCCTCAATAAAACCTTTCCAGAGAGCTGTGCAGAACCAAGCAAAAAACAACTAATGTGTGCAGCATGCATTCCCAGGTGGGTTGTTAAGAGCAGACATGAATTTGCAATTTGCAGGTGCTGTTCATGTTGAAAACCCTAACTTACTGCCTTTGGCAATTCTGTTACATCAGGAGGAAACTGCCCTGAATTAGAAAATCTCTGACTTCCAGGATAGTCCTGGGTTTGACTTCTTAATACTTCACACCATTTTAAGAACTTCTCCAACCATTCCAGATCCTCAACACTAGCTATTTTGCCTTTTAAGTAAGATTTTGAAGGGGTCAGAATCTATTACTCATATTTGCCCTCACCATCCATGAAACCAAATAATTTTCTAGACAATCCAAGCAAAAGTATAACCTTTAGGAGCTCTCAGAGGCTGTCAGTCAATCTCATTCCTTACCACACTTGAGCTGTCATATAAATATAAAAATAGAAAAAGCAGCATGAAGTGGAGACCACATAAAACATACACTAGAAGAGTAATTTTTTTCTTTGTTTTACCAGGGTGCAGTATTCCTAGACCCACTGAAATCAGAAGCAGATTCTCATTTTTAAATGGTTATTCAATTTTTGGCAGTACACCACCAACCACACCAGGCCAAGATGATCCATAAAGGTTCCCATCAAGAGAGAGCCTCAGTATTGCTTGGACAGAGAGATGTTCTGGGGATTTCTGCATCCTGGGTTATGTATTGCTTCAGTCCTCAACTGCCTTTCATTAAAAACAGGGCTGGGGAGAGAAGTGCATAAAGCAGCTCCCATTACAACATCCCAGGCTTCTTCCTATCCCAGGAGCAAGAATGTGGCACACTTGCCCTGATGTATAATGCAGTGAATTTGGAATCAAGCCTTGCTTCCACCTATGCACTTTGTACTCACACACTTGAGCAGGGAGAAGAGAAACATGTCTTGTGTGACAGTCTGCAAAAAAAGGATTGAATCTTGCAATCTCACCTCAAGGACAATAAAAGGAAAAAAAAAACCCAACAAAAAAACAGCAGAAGAAATGTTAAAGCTCTAAGCAGAAAATCAAGCTCTGGCTGATGACCCTTTAGGCATTTTTAGTCTTTTTTTAATCCTAAAGTGGGTCCAAGAAAAATGCTGCCATTTCCAGGATAAACTTCTGTGGTGAAAAATTTCAACTCCACAGCACCACGAATATTTACAGAATACCTGGCATACTTTCCCCATCAACAGCTCAAAACAGTTTAGCTAAATATAGATTGTGCTGGACCACTGCAGATCTCGTATGAATGCTTTTACAGACACCAACTCCCCAAAACTTTGGATGAATTCCAAATGCTCAGAAAGATTGAGAACTTCTTTGCATGTAGAAGGGGAAAAAAAGAGTAAAGGAATGAAAGTAAAAGGAATAATTGATATTACGGACAAAAAGCAGAAGCACTTAAAAACATTTAAGGCCTAAAATGCTATGCAAACAAACAAACAAAAAGGCATCCTTGATCTGAAAAGACCATAGATTTGTATTCCAAGAGTGAAGGAATAGAGAAAATACCCACACCTGACTTTTTCTGTAAATAAATCATCAATACCACAAGCAACAAAAGCTGTAAATGCTGTTTCAAATCCTAATACATGCTATGAATTGCTTGATAAGGAAGTAACTTCATGCATGTAACTTTAGCTTCATTAAACTGAACTAATGAACATAAGTACTGTTAAATGTCAGTAGATGCCTACTACAACCTGACAGAGTTTTACACCATCTGTCATTAAAGAGTTCTCAGTATCTCATCTGATAGTGGCTGCTGAGCTAAACATGGAGGTGTAGCTTTATTCCAAGGATTCAGATCCCTCAACTTCCAGCACAATATTCTCCAGCCACATCCTGTATGTGTTCAGGGAAGCAGGTCACTCACACGTAATTCGATGTATGGAGTTTGCTGAAATCTGTCCCACTACTCTTTTTTCCCAGTGGAGTGTGGATTAGTCTTGAACTTTATTTAATGGGAACAAACAGGATTCACTTGCTGTTCCAAAACAACAAATTTCCACTGTATAAAGCAACTACTTGGGAGACACACGACTTCCAGATCATGCAAACTACTCTGTACCAGATGCACCAGATGTACCTCTGCCTGTCCAAAATCTCACTGGCATTCTGATTTCAGGAGAAATTCCTGTGTCAATAATTGGCAGATGAAGGTAGAGGAAAATATCTGTTTCTATGGCAACCACCACCATTCCTCCATGGCAGAAGCATGCTTTACTCCTGTGGCTCTGCACGGCCCCTGCAGCACCACCTAATCTTGCACTACCTGGACAGCTTCTCCTAAAACCAAGTGGAGTATTGTCAGACACCTCCTGGAAACAATTCTTTAGCTCTTTATACTTCTTTCAGAAATTTAAAGAGGGTTTAGCTGTTTGCTTCCAGGGCTCTCTGCCTAACACTGTTGTTGTTGTTCCTCAGAGAAGATAAACATTGGTTGCAAGTTCTGTGAACATTTGCACTCATCACTGGAGCAGCAGGGCACTTTATCAGCAGGACCAGTGCCTGCTTTGATGCACTGCACAAATAGTGCCTGACTAATTTATCCCTGACTTAGTAATCTGCACATTCCACCTTGCTAAGCATCCCATCCATGCTGGATCCCAGCACCTGTTCCCTTTTCTCAGGATATCACTTTTACCTAGTTACCAGGCTGTACAAACTCAGGCAAATACCTTGTGTTCTTCTTTCATCACCTGCTCAATGAGCTCAGATTTCATGGGTGGCTTAGAGTATTGGCCTGAAAGGAGGCCGTGTCCCAGTTTAGCCCTGTAAGGAAGAAAGTGGTGGAGTGGAAACAAACATGTGAGAAAAACAGAATAGAAGACTTATTTCGAGCAAAAAAAATGAAGTTTAGTGCTTTTGACTCCTTGATGAACCATCATTACCTGTAACTAAGGGGTCAAACCTTCTCATTCTCCCTGTGCCATATCCCACTTGTGAGCTCATGAAAAGGTGTTCTTTTGCTCTGCCATTAAATCATTTAGATTCTATTTAACCTGACCAAGTAAATAACCGAGAAATGTGACTTACATCTGAGTGTTGAAATCTTGGGTTGGATCAAGAGGGGAATAGTCAAATATTCGTGGAAGGTTTCCCACATACCTGGGCAGCAAGAACAAAGCAGAAACATTCAAATATTGCAGCTTAATGATTCAATCTATCCCCAATGAGTGCTTCTGTCATGGAAAAATAATAGTAAAGAAATTAAGAAATGGACATTGAGGACATTTACTTGGAAGCTTCTAGCTGTAAAGAATATGGCTGTGTTGTTCATCTGGAATTTATGTTCTATTCCTTATCTTGCAAAAGCTGCAGGATGGTGTTGATCAAAACCTCAGAGCTGACTTGAGAACCAGTGTCCTTTCTACTCCCAACCAATGTAGCCAAGTAAATTCAAGTTTGTATCAGGACCAAAACATGTAAAAAGAACATTTCTATTGAGTTTCACAAGAGAAGTAATTCTGATAACACTGAGGGAAACGTTGCTCTAGCCAGTCTGGTGGAAAGTGAAGCATTCAGCAGCACTCTGAGCATTGCTGCCCTTGAGCCCAGGAAAAATCAGGCTGGGGAGGAATGGTCATGGTGCTGGTCCCTCTCTCATCAAAGATCTCCATTATTTCGATGACACTAAGTCCTCCAGGTAACTCCCAGGACCATGATGTGGAAAATGATCTTCCTTAATAAAGTCCATGTTGATATTTTTCAACAGTGGAGGTAGAAGAGATGGCACTTAATGGATTTACAGACTGTACTGCACATGGCTAACAAAGAAAATAAACTTAAGTTTTCTCCCTCTTGTTTTTGGCACAAATCACACTGGAGCACAGAAAGACTCCTGCAGTGATTCTGCACAGGCCAGTACAAACCCCCTAATGTGACACTGATCACACTCAGGTAAATAGAGATATGTGCATCTGTATGTAAAAAGCAGAGACTGGGACATCAGATTTACAAGGTGGCACATGATTTCCCAGCATTGAAGCTGACAGAGCTTTTATTTTGAAGACAGATTGTGTTTTTTGTTCCAGTCTGTTCCAGAACAGACCGAAACAGTCACTAAATCCTCCAAGCAACCACTGAACTGACTGAAAGAGACCTGTCTGCATGTGAGACAAAAACTAAAATAACATTTTTCTTAGAAAAACAACGAATTGACTAACACAGCAGCTGGTGACAAGAAGTAGTTTGGAGCTACTTACGCTCGCTGGAACTCTGGGATGCTGAAAATGGCCTGCATGACAGCATTGAGGTAGCAGCTGTTTCCCAGGTTCTTCATGCCAGTGTATCCTGGGCCATACATGGGCTTGAGTTTTACACCAGCTTCCTGAATCACTTCCCATTCCGAGACTCTTGGCTTTATGTCATTATCTCTTAGCCCATTCTCTGTCTGAAAGCAACAAGATTTTCATCTTAGTTTCTTTAGCTTCTGCCATAATTATGCTGCTGCCATCATTACCACCAACTTTGTGAGCTATACTCCAAGAAATGAAGAGCCAAATCAATGGGCAAGGGGAGGTAAATCCTGCATGTAGGGGAAGGTGAGGGTCAGGAAGCCAGAAGTTTGTTCCTCCAATACACCCTTGTCTCTTTAGCACAGCCACTGGCTCTTTGAGTGCTCCCAGTCGTGACCTCAGTCCCAGCTGGGAGCCTCACTTCTCTCAGCCCTGTGACCTCCAGCCTCAGCATCAAACACTGCACTCTTCCAGGTTTCCTATTCTGTTTGTAATGGCCAGGAATAGCTGCTGCTGTAGAAGCTGCTCGAAACAAACAAACCACATGAAGAGCTGCAGATCCAAAGAACTCTTCCCTTCTTTCAAATGGTAAAAGCCAATAATTTGTGACCCTGAAGTTTCTCCCCTTTACACTCAGCCTTCAGCCTGTAGGTGCAGGTCACTACAGTGTCATTTACTGCTGGCACTACTCTGTCTCTCCTCAAAGAATTGTACAGACCAAAGACCACAGGTGAAACCTTTGCAACAGTTAAGACTAAGTTTTCAAGGCTTCTGAGTAAAACAGCCTTTCCAGAATGATTTGGATAAGAGAAACTTTTTATTCATGATCCTGGCAAGGACATTAGTATACCAAAAATATTATTAGTATCATCAAGACTTTTGAAAACACAGTTTAACTCTTCTCTATCATTTCAATTATTATCATTTTCTCACCACTTGGACAATGAAATACACTTAATCAGTAGTAGGTTTGCTCCTTTTTAACATTTTCATGTTCTCCAGGTAGTGATACTAGGTTATATGCTTGGGTTAAAAAAAATAAAATCAAAATACAACAAACCAAACCAAACAAAAAACCAACACAACCACAAAAACCACTCCTGCCCTTATAAGCATAACCTATTCTGATTTCTTACATCATTAAAAGAGAAATTAAATCAACATCCACTAAGACACAAGTTATTAGAAGCACTTCTTTACTAATATAGACACACACAGAGAATCCTTTTTTCCCCAGTCCCTTTCTAGCCTGCCACACCTTTGACCATGCTGTTTTCTAGACTTGAAAGAATGTATTTTTCTCATTTTCTAATGTATTTATTGACAAAACCTAAACTGAAATTTACATAAAGAACTTTCTGCCACTTTTTAACTTATCCATTGCTTAACTCCTTTTTGCTTGTGAACTGTATCTGTTTACACATGCAATAGGCTTTCCTTCACCCACTGTAATTAAATATTCTAGACATTTTTCTCTAATTGAATGAGATTTTTCATCTTGAAGACAAATGGTACATCACAGTAAAAGTGAAAAATGTAAACTAAAGACCACAAGGTACCTCCTTCAGAAGGCAACTTCTGGATTTGAGTGCAATGATTTACTCAGAACTCTGACAATAACCCCCAAATTAGCTGGCTGAACTTTACAGAGCTGAAAACTGTCACAACAGTCTGAAGGAATCACAAATAATCTACAGGTGTCATTCTTCTGTTTCTCTCCCACCCCCAAGTGAACACACAAGTGAACGACAAGCTGAATAAAAGATGGATTTCCTACCACTTGCATCTGCAGCATATCAATCCCAAAGTGTGCCAAATGTTTTGCTATATGCGGATCTAAAACCGGCTCCTCTTCATCAAAGGAATAGACATCTGCAAGAGCAGAGAGAAACCAGTGAGCCCCAGGATCAAATGTTATCCCTTCTCTCTGTTTACCAACACTGCATTCTCAGCACAGGGCTGCCTGTACAAAATGCTTTGTTTACATTCTCCAAGTTTGGTTCTGGCCAGCGGAGAAGTGCACGGACAAGCACAGAGCTCGGTAAATATTTTAACACCATCACCTCAAGCACTCTCCTCAAAAGAAATTATTTGCCTCCTCAGTATTAAAACCTAAAAACATTCATAAGGATCATAGTATTTCCTCTCTTCAAAGTAAGAAATCTGTAGGGAAAGCAAGGAACAGGGCATGCAAAGTTCTCAGATATGTAGCCAGCCCACATTTTGAACATGACAACAAGAGATCATGAATTTTTGTAGAGCTACTAGACACAGACAGACTCATTAAAGCTGTGAGTATATCACACCAACTACTTTTAACAATATTACTTTAATTTTTAGTACGTTTTAAGAAATCCACTTTTGCCCTTTTCACGCAGAGATGCATGAAGAACAGAGAAATTCTTTATTAGAATAAAGAGAGTTCTTTTTGATTACACAGCACTGGATTGGACTTCCAAGATTAACCTAACCTTATGTTTAGGGTGAAAGGCTGATTTTCTGAGTTTTCTGAGTGAGGTGTCTTGCTTTATTGTATGGGAGATTTAGATTTCAGTTCCCTGTGATAGGCCCTTACAGCCTTAAGCAAAAGCCCATAAACATTCTGTCGGGCAAAGTTCAGACTGTGGAGGGAAGCAGTATGTCTAATGATGATATTTTCAATATGAAACCAAGTTTATTAAATCCAAAAGGACAAAAAAAATTGAAAGCAAAAACATTTTTTTAGAGTTTACCTAGCAACTCCTATAATGACACTGAGATTAGAGCAGGTTTCACCTACTTGAACAAATAATAATAAAGCTGCAGGCCTCATACAAGGCTAGAAGTGATAAGACATGCACCTGTAAGACTTGAACAGGCCTTCCATCTTTTCTCTGATCAGGTCTCCACCTCTGTAGTCAATGACTGCTTTGATGTCTCCTTATACCAAAATCCAGAGCCCCTGTGCCCATCTCCCTGCATTTCCCTCAGGCAAGTTTCCTTCATGCCCAGCAGTTTCTCAGTGACCTTGCTCCTTAAGACCAGACCTAGGCTGACAGAGAAAGCTCAGCCAGGAGAAAGGAAGGGAAACAAACTCAGGAGGAGACAGATAAAGGCTGTTCACAGCACAAATATCACTTCTGGAAGATCCTTACCCTGGCCTCTCCTGGCAGCTGCAGACTCTGGCTCTCACTCAGCCCAACCCCTTTAACAAAAGGCATTCTCCTTGAGGTCTGTTAGTCCCAAACCCACACTGAAATGATAGATTGAAGGTTAGCCAAGAACTCAAAGACTAACTTTCAACATTGCCCAGCCCTGTGGAAAAGCAGGGAGCTGTGCTTTGAGCTGTGCTGCCAGCTGCAGATCAGCCATCAGATGCCCCACTAACACTGGTGCCCGTGACCTTCCTGGCATGTGCGTGGCTGTAGCTGCCCATCTGCTGGAATTCCACTGTGTGGTAGCAAATGCCCCCAGAGGACATGACTGTTCATCCACACACATGGCATCACAACATTCCCATAGTGTTCTGGTGAGCTCACTGCACAGCCAGAGGATCCCGAGAAGTTCAAACACCTGATGGGGTGAGATTACGCAGCAACTGACCTTAGGTGACTGCTTTCAGTGTGGAAGCTTTGGATATTGTTTTCCTTCTCCTCTGACAACTGCAGAGAGCAAATCACCTGGGACTACTGGCCCAGAGCAGCAGAAGTGGAACACAAGACTGATGTTCTGCTCAAGCCCAGCTCATGTTGTACTTCAGTACTTCCTGCTGAGCAGCTTAAGCTCATGGGAGAAAGACAGAATTCACTTGTTTCAAAAAATCAAAGACAAAAGATAAGAGCTGCCAAACACAGGTCTGCAGTGCTGTCATACAGATTCTGGTAGATGAGGAATGTAGACAAGTCAGCAAATGTGACACATAAGGACCTGGTACCATTAGAGCGAGAAAGGGGGAAAAGGGAGGAGTGGAAGGGGGGAAAAGCCCACCAAGAGAAATCTAAGACAACATGCAACACAGAATGTTATTAAACACAGAAAAAAAACCATAGAATATGCTGAGTTGGAAGGGACCCATCAGTATCATCCAGTCCAACTCCTGGCCCAGTGCAGGACGCACAAAGAGTCCCACCACAGGCCTGAGAGTGTTGCCCAAATACATTTTGAACTCAGGCTTGGTGCTGTGACCACTTCCCTGGGGATATTTTTCAAGTGCCAAACCATCCCCTGGGTGGAAAGCTTTTTCTTGATAATAGTCATTATGATCTATATTATTTTAAGAAAATAAAAATGTCAATGCTACTTGACTTCATTTTCTCCACAGCTCAAGATATACATCTGTTCTGACTGTGCAGACATTTCTCCTTCCTACTTAGATGATGACAGGCAATGGTAACACTGTCTCTAAAAAAGAAGTGGCTGAGGATTCCCCCAAAAGTATCTGACAACTGCTAAGATTAGCAGCCACAAAGCAAATCCTTCAAGCACCAATCACAAGGGGTTTCCCACTGCCAGTGCCCAATTCCATGCCTCAATCTATTCCACACAAGCAACCTCACAGTGACTGGAAATAAAATCTAGTGGTACTGTCAAAAGAGGCAGCAGCTAGCACAGTCTGCCCAGTGCTCAGCCCACTGAGGCAAACAACTTCTCTGACTCCCTGGCGTGTCCTGTCCAAGGTACAAGAGTGGAAGGGAAGGTTGGTTCGATTTCTGCCCCCATCCCAGATGTGTCTGCTGACAGAATGCTACAAAATGGGGCCTCAGAAACCTTTCATAGTGTACACAGCACAGATTTCTCAGGGCAAGACAAAGAGCTCTCCTCTGTGTACACGTAGGGTGAGTGTCTGTGGAATACTGGCACCACCTCTTTCTCCTTCCTTCTGATGTGAAAAAGGAATAAATTATGTCAGGACCATCACCTCTTCACCCTTAACCCAGGGAAGCATCAAACAGACAGATTTTGTGTCAACATCAGCCACAGAGCCTCGTTCTTGAAGCTCATCTATCACCCAGCCCCATCGAGGGGTTATGAGTAGTAGAGAAATATAGATCAGAGACAGAATAATTACTGAAAAGGAACAAGGAAGGTTGGGGGAGGGAAGACTTTTCTAAAGGGAAACCAAGTAAACATCATCCAGAAGAACAAAGGTCTGTGGAGAACAGCTGGTGCCTCTCATTCAGAGGGGAGGATGACAGCCTGTCCTTTGTTATCCCAAAGGCCACATAAGAGAGGAAGCAGCTGATCAGTGGGAGGCACAAGGACAGAAGCCATAAGGAAGTAAGTACTGCTGCTAAAGATGGGAAAGAAAATAAAAAATTCTGAAAAAAGCCCACTACAGAATATCCTGTTTGTTTTGTAGATGCAGTTGAAACCTACAGCTGGGCAAATCCTAAACACCTTCAATAACTGAGAGATTTGGACAGAAATCATCCAAGATCAAGCTCATGCAAGGAAATTATATTCCATCTGGGAGAGAAAAAAATGGTTTTTGCTTAGTGTTTCTATGGCACAGCTGGTTGAATCTGACAACAGTCGCCTTTCCTCAACACTGAATAGGACTTAGAAAAGCTCTCAAATGATGCTTGTTAAAAAAAGGGGCTCCTCTAAACAGCAATTTTTCATTTCTGTAGTCATAAGCACTAAAGCCAAAATATAATCATGCAATGCGTGCTTCCATTTTTACTTCTCCATGCAGCTGCAACAAAAGATCTCTTTGGTTATGAATTTTTCAGCTCCTCATGTTTTTGTTCCATCTAATCCTCACACACCATAATCCCCTCCTCAGCAACACTGCAGAACATCACACTTGGAGAATATGCAAACAATAATACAGCTACAGCTTTTTTCCCCTCTCAGTATCATCACACATTTTACAAATGAGCATCACAGCAGCCCCATGAAGATGAGTGTTCATTAGACTGTTTCAGCAACATTTTGTTTAACAAGGAAAAAGAGGAGTTTCCACTATGATTAAAAAACACATACATGCTGTTACAGACTTTTAAATTTTAAAAGCTCATTACTCTGTGGTTATTTCTTTGTTCCAGAAAGTTGACCCATTTGCCCTAGGAAATGTAGCAGAACTAAAAAATATTGTTTTTTCAGATTCTCTTGTTTCAGACTAATACTGTTCTTATGTTAGAAGCCCAGTATTATGCAAACACTCCAAAATATTTATAGAAAATATAAAATGAGCAGATAAAACTGGTATGGGCTTTCTCAGAATGGAGTATGTGTCATTATCCTGAACCCTGATCACCATTCACAGACTCGCAGGGTTTCCTTTCACACTCTCAAACACTTGCACGAGAAGCACAAACCCAGTTGTGGTAGGAGATACACACTGTCAGTCTCCTGCACAGGAGGTACCTCATGTCAGAACATGCCACAGGGCTGACCTGCTCCATCAGGAGTGATGGTTCCCAGCTTCACTGCCAGGGGATAACCTGTCTCCTTGTAGTGCTCCATGGCATGCCCATTGCCCCCACTGCCATCAAAGAACCACTTCCCACAGAGCACAGAGCCATCGGTCAGGTTCAGCCACAGGTTCTCCCGCAGGTCACACTTGGAGCATTTCCAACCACTGCCAGGCAAAACAGGGAGAAACAGCAGGAACATGTAAGGCAGGAGCCAGTTCTGTGCTTCCCAATTAAATACAAGCATCAATTGGGGATCCAAGCACCATAAAGTCAGCCCAGGACACCAACCCCCACGCCCAGCCCAGAGCTGCACAAGGGGATCGTGGGCTGAGTTCCCCTTTAGTTCAGTTACCCTGGACTGAATTAGAGAGGCTACAATGAACAAACCTTATTGCCCTCACCTGGGGGGAATTCTAACACCATTGTCTAACTGTACAAGTGTCTTAGCATGTTTAGATGCCTGCAGCTCTTCTTCCCAGGAGTCAGACTCCTGCTTCCTGTAGGGCGATTTCGCACTGAGGAGTGCATCACAAGCTATCGTCACCTGGAAGACAAATGGATGTCAGTCAAAGCCTCACACGACTCAGTGACTGGACAGAACCTGGCATTCAGCCTATTGCTAACCACATACAGAACTGCTTATCAGTAGGACTATTTATATACTCAAATATGCATCTAATCTTTCAGACTGTCGTCATTATTTTAGCAGGAGAGTAAGCATGTGTACTATGTGAGCTTCCCTAGGACAAGCTGGCACCATAATAAGGGAAGGAATACAGGAGATAGAAGGAAATCCAAGAAACAAAGATCACTTTTAAAAATGACTGACACTCTATTATAGCTGCCAAAGAAAGATCTTGTCCAAACAAGCACTGCACATAAGAAAACAAGGCACCATCTTGATAAAAACAGAAACAGGAGACAGCTCCTATGGCCTACTTCCACACACTCACTGACCAGTGCTGGTAGCTCTTCTATGTTGGGTAATGAGATTTCATAGTGATCAGGAAAGATAACAAGTTTTGCTTCATCCTCATATTCAAAGTCATCACTGTTGAGATCACTGCTTATCTCCAGATCTGGAAAACAAGATGGGGAATGTTAGGAGATTGTCCCATGATCAATGTTCCAAAACTGTGACAGGGGTACCACTATAAACCTTGCAGCCAGTGGTTTCTCTGACTAGAAATATTTGTGAAATCCTGATCTAAACTGAAATCTCACCATCCTGCATGGGAATGTTCTGAGGACCAATATCTCCACTTAATGCCATCCCCAATCACAGGTACAGTTGGTTTGGCCTCTCTGCAAGAAGTGTACTGTTGCAGACATTGCATTCTGCAAAGCAGCAAACAAAATTCTGCTCCGTTGGGACAAAATCAGGATGCAACGTTGCTGTACCTTTTATTCAGAATCTTGAAATGCTATAAAGCATGGAGACCAGGTTGCACTGTGCATGCCCAAATTGCAGAGGACAAATAAAATGAGCAGCCCATATTTTCCAGATCACAGACTGGCTGAAACATGCTGTGGCTCCCATCCATCTTGAACGTGTGGCCTTTCCTCCCATAAAGATGTCCATGGCTGGAAGTATCCCTGTGTCTCACCCATAGTATCAAATAACTACAGCAAGTACAGTAACACCAACAATATCCCTCTCTTGCTAACTCCACTCTTTAACCAGGGTATCTATCTATTTAAAAAGAACCCATTAGCTACTAAAGCTTTCCTTTGAAGATCAAGCCTTCCACAGTGTTTGTGTACATTTTTCCTCCAGTGTAAGAATGACTTCTTTTCTTAAATATGAGCCTTGACCAAGCAACATCAGCTAAAATGTTTGCCCAGAAATATGTGGACCCAGAGAGAAGCAGGAGGGTATATTGGGAATTAAATAGCTAGTGTTTGTTTCTCTAGCTCCATGAAAAAATATAATTATTAATTAATTATCACATAGTGACAAGACTGAGTTAAAATTTGGTTCTGTTCTTCCTTGGACAAATTAAAAAGTTAAGACCAAACATGCATGTGTCAGAAATTTTACAAGATTCAACTGCATGAATTGCTCAGGCAACAATGGGATTTTCTGGATCCTTCTCCCATCTGGACATGTGGGATCCACTGTATTCTGATGTACCAGTCACTGACAGAATAAGGTTCAACCAAAACAAGAGATGTGTTAGCAGTAGCCAAAGCTGGCTCTTAATTTCTTCCCAGTACAAGCAGATGCCTAACGAGCCACTTGATCCTAAATGAGCATTGGCAGCAACCACTGCACCCTGGGAATGTCTGAAATCTCAAATGGGAGAGAGGTGAGGATGACAGAAGCCAGACTCAGAAAACTGAGCTCTCTATTTACCCAGCAAGCAGTAACAGACTGAGCAACCCAAATGATAAAACAAGTTTCAAAATAAATCTTAACTTGACCTGGAAAGAACAGCTCTTGAGAGGAACATCAACTCTTGGCTCACCTGCTGCACCAGCCAGCCCTGAGGTGATAACATCCACTGCCAGTGACTCCCAGCAACATGAACTCTCTCTCACCAGCAACCAAAAAAAGCCCTTTCTCATCAGCTCAACATGGACACAAAAGCAAAAACATTTCTCATACTGAACGCATGACATTTTTAGAGAAGGTATTAATTCATTAGTAATTCCCCAAATCACACTGTTTTCATAATGATCCCTTCCTTTATTGCTGCATATTAGAGATGACCAGAGACCTCACTTTACTCCAGGCTTCTTTCTCAGTTTGTATTACAGTCCTGCGTTTGATACAGGAGTGAATCTCCACAGGTGCCGTTTTTAAGAGCTCTCCTGCTCTATGGAACAAGGAAACTGAGTATCTCCAAGCTGATGGTGCACACGGCAACGCATCACAGGGAATTTTCACTTAAATGCCAGAAATTCGATGGTGGCCAGCATAACAAAGCCGAAAGTACTGACCACGTCCTAAACAGGAGAGAGGTTCCTGGGAGAGGACAAAAGCTCAGCTGTGCTCAGCCGGGTTGGGAGGCAGTGAACGCTCCCGCAGGGCTGTGGTCACACAGAGCCTCAGCCAGCAGAGGGAACCTGGCACCAGCTCACAGCAGCCACCGGGCTCTGGGGACGTGTGAGACCCGCTCATCTTCACTGCCTTGTGCCATGGACATTAACTTAAAACACCTGCAATCTCCCCTTATAGAAACAGCAGTGATGCGGCTGCCTGTGTTCAGCATTCAGACACACACTGCAGCTCATCTCCCGAGCCAGCCGAGCAGTTCAGACCTTAGTGCTGCTGGCCTGACCTGCCTCTGAACCAGGGATCCAGGCATGAAAGACAGAGTATCCTATTAGCAATCATCTGCTGTCATCTAAGGACTTCACATGCTCTGGAGCACCAGCCTCCTGCGTGCAATGGGCAGGGAAGGGAATTTCCTTTCTTCCTTCTCAAGCTTCATGCCATTTGTATCAGCAGAAAAGCAGAAAATATTGTCCCATCAGCACAGGACTCCTTCTGCCTGACACACCAACATGGCAGCATCCCACTTTATTTTAAAGAAGGATTCACAAAGCTTCATAACAGTCTTGGGAAACACCACAAGGATTTAAAATTCTCCTTTTGAAGGTGACCACCTAAAACTGGTAGGCTTCCACCCAGCACCTGGTCCCTCTGACTAGGAATGAAAAGGCACTGCCTTATCACTCCAAAGACAGTTTCTCAGGGTTCAGACCCAGTACATAAGAGTGGAATGGACTTCTAAGGCCACAGACTGAAATCCCTCCATACAAAGCAGGTGACCAAACAAACTAATCCCTTTTAGGGACACTCAGAGGGACCCCTTAATGATGTCAGTTGAAAACACCCAGATCACCACTCGTATTTTTCAATCCTGGCTTGTGTGTGCTGAGAGACATAGCTGTTAAGTTTAGTAAGAAATTGTACCTGCATTATATTTCCTGTGCCTGTGCAAGGGCCAGCAAGGCTGGGAAAGCATGAAGGCAGAAATAAAAAAAACAGATGACTGTGACTTTAGAAGGCAATGGAGCCCATACTAAATGTGGACAGAATTTGACCCTGAAGCCACTGAGCATCATGTGCAGTCTGCAGGTAGTTTCTAGTGCAGAATTTTAGGAAGGACTAAGAGTAACTATCGGAAAGAGGAGTAGGGTGAACTCTACATGCAAAAGGAACATATTTGATTAAAAATTACTCTACCACTAAAGACACTGAACAGCATAAACTTTAATCCACTATACTTCATCCAAAGTTGTTTCCTGATCAAAGATGCTCTTCCAAGATGCACTGTGAGCAGAAGGCCAAAAAAACCAAAAAGGCTTTACTCAGTTCTGAGCCTGAGCCACAAGACAGCCAGCCAGTTTCTAATCCTTCCAAGGAGTGACAGCTTGATGGTCAAGGTGCACAGGACATTGTTTCCCTTCCAGTGGAGTAACCCCTTTCTGGTGCCTCCTGAGAGCCTCAGTTCAGCTCCTTGGCCACCAAGACAGGTTGTAAGTGCTGTGTTGGGAGCCCAGGACACCAGGCAAAGCAAAGCAGCAGACACCTCAAAGCAGAGGCTCAACTGACACCGTTATTTTGGGCGAGTGGTCAGCAGAGCAAATTTACTGCACCTCACAAGGCATCACTGAGTGAGGGTGAGAATGCACTGCTGCTGAACTGACTGAAAACAGCAGCTGGGAGAGACACTACTGTAATGTAAACCAACCCTGCAGAGGGGAAGAGAAGGAGTGGATGTGTCCAGATCAGATTTAGACAAGTTACCAACTGACTGCACTAATAATAGGGCCATGAAAGACTCCAGACAGGACCCCCAAGCAGGATTTCCTGCACATATGGATGTGTCTGTGTGAGTGTGAAAGGGAATACAAACGTGAAAATTGAATGAGGATGTTGACTAGCTAGTCTACAACTAATTTTGAAACCCTAGAAAGACATCTTAGGAATCTGGGCTTGATCCTGCCCTCGCTGAAAGCAATGGACAAATTCGTATTGACTTGGAAGTGGACACTTGGATCTTTAAGTCAAATGATTTCTTCCTGAAGCCTCTAAATAATAGTGAATTGCAGCAGCAGCACTTTGCAAACTATAAGCTACTCAGTTAATTTGCTTTCAGGCACATTCAAAATATTAACTTCATCGGATAAATTATAAACCAGAGTAATTAAAAAAAATTTACTTTCCAGTCATAACGTTTTCCTTTGCAGAAAAAATGAAAAGTAAAACTTTCTACGAGGATCATTTGGCCGATTCACTACTTGTAAAAGAACATTCAAATTGCTTGCTACATCTCCAAAACAATTTTATGTTGCTCCTATTGCTAAGTAAGACTTCATCCCTTGCATTTCTGGCACAGTCACACGTTAAGCAAGCAAAACTAAACCATGAAAATTCAAATTCAGAACTGTTTTGACAACAGCATTAGCCTGCCTTAGCCTAGTCTAATTTTCACAGTTCTACCCAAACCAGCAAACTATTAAGATTCTATTAATGTAAGGTATCTGCTCACCATCCTATACTCAATTCAAACATACATGGCAAAGCTAAAAAGCAACAGCTAATCTACTACTGTTCTACTGCTGCTGCTGGGGAATATGCACTATTTTACTGGGCTAAATTGCAAAAATATTGTCAGGAAATGCTTAAATTCTCCTGCATCACAACTTTTCATTCATAGATACAGACCCTATTTCTGCTTACTCACAAAAATATAAACTTTAACCACTCACAGTAAAAGCCCTCTTCAGAAGCTCTCCAAACAAAAACATCCTTACTGCAAGCAGGGTTCTGCTCCTGCCTAGGAGACCTGAGAGAACAAAGTGAAGCTGTGGTCAAATCCAGTACAGCCACTCTTAGGAGTGGTTTTTACATTTGGAAACAGCAGCCATGAGTCCATCCACTGCCATCAGCAGGAAGGTGCCATCCAGGAAAAGCTCAGCAAGTTCACAAGTTCTCCCAGACTCCCCAGGTGGAAGTTTTCCTTTCCAAGGTCTCCTGAGACCTGCTGTGTGTCACAGATACTCAGCAGCAGTCACAGATCTGCTGACAGAGCTGTCCATCTGAGGACTTCAAAACACTTTTAACTGATGGTCTGAGTTAGCCCTGACTTTGCTCAGAAACAGAGCTGCCACAGCTTGCTGCACTGATGATGCTCTGGTAACCAATCTGAGACAGCACATCTGTCCAGGGACAAGTTTTATGACAGTCACTCTGCCAGCTCTGTATAGCCAGGCTCTGGCATTGATCAAGAGATGCTCAGGAAGAGGGAACCAGGACCAGGTAAAAATGGGGTGATTCCTCCCTCAATGCAGAGATCGAATATTGACCTGAGGCGCTTTGTTTGCTGGGGGTGAGGGGGAATGGTGCTTGCCAGTTGGTTTTGGAGAAAGAAATAGGGGGAGATACTGTGTGTAGATGCAGTTTCACTGCTCAAACGAGAGGTTTGCTTCCTATTTATAAAGCAAAATGATAGAGAACAATATTTAAAGTGTTGCTTTACTGGTGTTCCACTTAAATCTCCCACTGCTGCTGACAACTGAGAACCTTTTTAGAGAACCATTTGCATCATCTCTCTCTCAGAACCACCTCTCTGATCAGCAACAGGTAACTCAGACCACATCCATGTGCAGACAGTCCAAGCATGTCTCTTGTATTCTTTGTATCTTTCAACTACTTCATCTATTGTTTAGTTACTCAGTAACACCTTAAAAATCACTTTCAGATGTATTCTCTTAGATAATTTTAAATCAACCAGGAAATTCAGTTTCTTTGTTTATCAGTCCCCTTCCAGACCACTTACATTGCATTAATTCTTCATAATTAGTACATTCTAAAAGACTCTGCTGATAACTCCTGGGATAACGTGTTCAGGGAGACTCTGCTGGTAACTATGATAAAAACTGGACCTCCAATCCCTTCAGCACAAGAATCTTCCCTCTAATTCTGCTATTCCTTTTGACCAGAAGCTCATAAGGATGATCACAGTACACACCATTAACTGAGCTTTTCTTACTCACATAAGGCACTGAATAAGACAGACAGTCTGCTTGAAGTATCACCCCAAATTCTCTGAAACATTGCAGAGCCTGAGCTGAAGCTGTCATGTCCACACTGTCTCACAACACCCAAACCAGCCAGATTAAAGGCAGTTCATACATTTCAATAGACAATACTGTTATGCTTCCTGATTAGACAGAACACCCACAGCCAACACCCTCCAGCCTTCTCCAAATAAAACCAAACCAAAACGTGCCCAGAACCTGATGCACATGTGCACCTGCACACACACTTTGCTGTGAATCTTTCCATGTTTAGGGAAAGATAAATATTGCAGCTGACTGGCCCAAGCAGCCTGTGTTTCTACTGCATTTATTAGATAGCAGCAGTGCTAGAAAGTAATCAGTGAGCATCCAAAAGATGTTTTCCTAATACTAAGGAGATTGAAAAGGGCTTAGTATCTTTAATAGTTTTACATCAAAGAGGATTATAACAAGCAATGTAACAAATGCCCAAACTGGATTGACTTGGTACACAAAGCTTAAATCTCCTTCAGGGAATTATTGATATACACATAGAAACACAGGGATGCTGGAGTGAGCCACTGATCCTTGGCTGGTTTTGTGTGCCAGGGCAAGCCCTGCCTGGCAGGTCACATAACTGGGCTGTATCAGCCAGGATAAATTAACCATGAGCCAGCAAAGTGCCCTTGTGTCCTCCAAGAAGGCCAATGGTATCCTGAGGGCATTAAGCACAGTGTGGCCAACAGATCAAGGGAGATCATCCTCCTCCTCTGGTCTGCCCTGGTGGGGCTGCACCTGGAGTACTGCATCCAGTTCTGGGCTCCCCAGTCCCAGAAAGACAAGGAGAGGATGGAGATGGTTCCCTGGAGGGCTGCAAAGATAATTTGGGGACTGAAACATCTTCTTATGGGGATGAGCTGGGCCTGTACAGCCTGGAAAAGAGACTGAGAGGGGATCTTACCAGTGCACACAAATATCTTAAGGGCAGGTGTCAAGAGGATGGGGCCAGATTCTCTCCAGCAGTGCCCAGTGACAGGACAAGGCACAACAGGCACAAAAATGAAACACAGGATTTCAACCTGGCACATCAGAGACACTCTGCCAGTGCCCTGAGTGATGGCACACCTCAGTGACAGGAGCCTTCAGGTGTATGCAGAAGACCAGTAAGGAAAAAATTTGAATGTGCTTTTGTACTTTGTACTTACACTCACATTGCTAATGCTGTACAAGCACTGCTGCACTGCAGCCAGCATTGTTTCTGAACCAATTATTTTATTATCATCCAGTGACAATCACGATTTTCAATGTAAACTGGCAGCAAATGGCATTTAGAGCAGCACGTACAATGTAACAGTCTCTTCCTACAAGTTTAACTTTTTGATGACTCATTTTCAGTCTTTTTTCTTTCTCAGTCTGCCTTGCAAGACTTACTTACATTAACAACAACAATTTAATCAATCACAATCAGCAGAGGCCTCTTAGGGACACATTCCACAGATCAAAGCAATTCCAGCAGAAGGTGATTCTATTGTTTCTCTTTAGCCATAAGAGCTGGCAATTACAAAGAAAACATTTCACCTTTTCGTTACCTGAAGAAAAATTCACTATTCACTATTAATACAGAGACAATAAATAATAGATGAATCGGAGAAATACCACAAGCTGTGGGAGAAGAGAGAATACAGGCTTTTCATCACATTCTCCTCATCCATATTTATGAGTCCCTCAGGTTTTCTGGCTAATCTGAATAAATGGATTTTGGATGATATGGGCATGGCAAGAAAAACTGCTTTCTATGAAGCAAGGGAATAGAACTGTGGACATAAGAGAATCACAGATGCTCATGTTGTATGTGCAGTTGCATTCATTATAGGAGAGACCACAACATCACTGAAGAACATTTACCTGTGTAACAACTTCAAAATGGTAACAACCCTTTCTATGACCAGCTGCTGAGCAGAACAGAGCCACACTGAGGCCCTAACATCTCTAAACATTAAGTATAGGTCAACATTCCAATAAAAGAGTGCTTTGTGGCAATTACAGAGAGACAACAGACAGAATTAGTAAAAAAAGTGCCTTTCAAAGCCTAGGCTGTTTCAGAGTAGATGAGGATCTATTTTACATTAAAATGTTTCATGTATATATACACACATCTCTCAATATGCACCAAAATGGTTAAGAATTACTTATTTGCCTGGAAAAAATCTAAAATCTAGAACAAAAAAGTAAAAAGAAAAACAAACAGCAGGAAAAGAAAACCCAAAAGGAGCCCCAAAGCCAGACACAATGGTGGGCAGAACCCAAGTCCACATGCAGACAGGGTCAGAAAAGGACTGTGTGAAAGCAGCTGCTCACAGTACCTAAAAATAGCTTAGCATTCCTCCTTTTTGGTAAAGCTCCACCAGATGCTCCTGGTACCTTCTGGAAAGAGAGAAAGAGACAATTAAAAATCCATCAAGTGACACAACAGTAAATCTACATTAACCCCTCCTATCAAATCACAGCCCTTGATGAGCAAGAATGTAAATGCTCTTTGCTCACCTCTCACACGGGGGGGACTCATCACTGCCCACCACCCCCATGGAGTGAGGGAGCTCCACCTGAGTCCTTCACTCTTGGCTTGTTGGCCAAGGATCAGAGGGTGTCCCACAGCCCCCATGGGTGACAGCTGCTCTGTCACCAAGACAGGGACACCCAGCACCTCTCAAACATCTCTCCACTAGATCCCCAACAGTATTTCTTAATGACTAAAGCTGAATTAGAGAGAAGAAGAGGCTTTTATCTGCATAAACAATTCAACCCTTCATAACTAATTCCAGTAGGACCACTTTGCTTTGATCTGTTAGTTCGATTCATTTTCTTCTATCCAGAAAAAAAATGCCCTTTCCATCAGGATCTACACCTGCTTCCATTAATCCAAATTACCACCATGTTTTCTAAATATTATAAAGTACTGGGGAAACTCGACAATACCCATGCAATTTTTAGTTGGGGATTTTATTGTATTTTTTAATTTAAGCACCATAGCAGAAAACAGTAACTTCCAAATGAGATTAAGTTTCACTACTTTTCCAGTTCAGAACACCTCAGACTACAAGGGAAAACACAACTCGCTGAGGAAATGTCAAAGTCAATGCACTTACTCCTTAAGCTGTTTATTAAACGGCACCATTAAATCAAATTAAATCAAAAAAGCCTTTGTGGCTATTTGGTGCCAACATGATGCATGATGTAGTGTGCAATGTTAGTGTAACTGGCAAGGTTGTTAGGCAACTTTTTTTTTTTTTTTAATAATAATATTGGGATACAACAGGTGGAAAGAAACCAGCCAAGAACCTGTCAGCCTCCAGGGAAAGTTCATGTTCGCCTCTGCCCCTTTGCAGGCAAAAGGGTCACATATTTTGGGTGGTTCCCTTCACCATGTAAATAAAGCTTTGGCCTAAGCAAACTGCTTTAATCATCAGTGAGGTCTTATACATCATAGGAAAATTTTCCATTCTTAGAAAGAGCAGATGCTGACAAACACCCCCTGGCTGCATTTAAGAGCAGAATCCATTATCCACGGAGAAAAGCCCTAGGGAAAAGTCAGTGTTGCAACTGCAGCAGTTAAAATAAAAATTCCTCAATGAACTGAAAATAACATGCAGAACATTTCTTTCTTTAATGCTACTGGAATTTAAGAAGTGGGAAGGAAGTAGCCAGGAATCTATTTTAAATCTTTTTTAAAAAGCAGTAGCAAGAAACAACATAACCCAATTGCAAATACATTATGAATAAATTACACGTTCTCCAAGGACTGTATTTCCAGAACTAAAAAACAAAAAATTTTCTAATTCTAGGAAGCTCCAATTGAATTCTTGTGTCACCAAGTGCAATATTGTAAAAGTCATTAAGGCTAGACATCTCAAAGAGAAAGAATTCACATGGAGTGTTTATATTTAACTCAGGCTTGCAATGATTTCAGTTGGATTTTTCCAAACACAAATATATCAGAATTGAAGATGCTCAATACTCCTGAAACACCCACAATCTGACAGCCTTTTTTTACCTTGTCAGAAATCACTGAAAACATTCTCCATTCACAAACCCATTTTTTGTTTCTAACAGACATAACACACCCAACAAATGGGAGTGACACGAGGCATCAGCAGTGGCATTAAATTCCATTTGTGATACTCCTTGGACAAGGTGACAGTGCAGCCTGTTCTGCTGTCTCTCACTTTTTATAACACCATCATCCCTGGATAACATCCAGAAACCTATCCCTGTAGGAAATCTTTGTGTTTCTCTACCAGTGTTTTCAACAGGGCTGAGGTATCACTACAGCACCAAGCTAAAGCTCTGCCTGGAAATGAACAGCAGTTGTATAAAAGTCAGACACTGCAGGAAAGAGGCTGACTTAAAAATCCTGAAGAATGTCACTGTGTGGAAAAGGAAAAATAAAAAATCCATTTTCTTTATTTAGATAAGAATTTTACCAGAGGGTGCTCCATAACTTGCACTTGTGCCCATCTCTGATGATTCAGCAAATGCCTCTGTCATGAGCAGATGCTCCATCTCTACTTGAGCCAGGATGAAGATGTGACCCTTCTTTTCTAATTGAATTGGGACAAGATACACAACTGACATTTATTCCAAGCATCTTGGGAAGCAACCCAGGATTTCTGCAGCAATGTAGTGCATTCTGCAAGGATGATGCCAAGGGAACCACGGGCAGGAATAGTAACCTCACTAGAAGAAATCTTAAGATAGCATACCCAATGCCTTTGGCTTTACTGTATCCTACACCATTAAAAGCTTGGCTTCCAAAACCAAAACCACAATGGAGCATGTGCCAGACACTTCATAAAACACTTGATGCTTCACATTGCTCAGAGGAAAACATGGATAGCATTTAAGAAGCAAATAGTCACGGCAAAAAAAAAGAAATCCACTGCTAACATATGAGGAATCCTGGCTATGAGCCCTATTAGATGATGCAATATTCACCTGCACTGCGTAGTCAAACCCTGTTTCCTGCCACATGACCCAGAGAACCAGTGTGTTGGCACCTCACTGTAATCCTGATAAAATATGAACAGTCCTCTACTGGAAATAAGATAAGTGGTCAGGGCACTTTACATAACTCAAGGCCTTCATCACCCAGGGGAAGCATTGCTGTAGAATGAGAAACAAGGATTCTAACCCACTCCAAGCAGCTATTTTAAGTCCTCTAACTTGCCAACAGAGACAGCCTATGGGAGAGCGAGCTATAAGCAAACCCAGTGCTTGCATATAGCTCAGGTCAGAAGTAATTAAGAGTCTTTTAAAGATGCCAGACAAACCACAGACAAACAGAGGTTACAAAGCACAGGTTACAAGTGACTGTGATATGCAGTGATGGTAGGGAAGAGCAGTGAACATGAGGTTGGATGTGCACACCCATGTGTGGGGAAAGGCTAAATGAGGGGCAGTGTGTGTCTCTAGAATCCAGTATTAATTTAAGCTAAGATTAAGATCCCAGGCCAAATCAGGGTTTAACTGTACAGGAATCTTTGGATGAAAAGTAGTCCTGTCACCCTGAGGTGAAACTTCATATGAAAAATACATCTCAGCACCTTCCAGCCAAATCTAAGTCAAACCCAGTAATTGCACACTTGAAAGGCAAGTTTCAGAAAAGGTATTTAGCTAGGTACAGTGGGCACATAACATGCAGACAAAATGTACGTGATACACAGAAATGGTAAGTGAAAAACATCAGTGAAAGTCAGGAAGGAGCTGCCTTTAAGGTCTGACTCTTTGGGGCTTTTGATGCATCCCAGAACTGAAGCCATAGGATTGGTTGGGATCCAAGCACCTGGATTTGATATCCAGCTCCAAACCTGAATGTGTGCATTTCAGTCACTCAGGACTTGGTCTGTGTCTGAAATGCATGACCCAAATGAGCCCAAGAGACAGGAGAGCTGCTGGGGTGGCTCTCTGGGAAGCCTCACCTGTACCACGTGGCGTTTGAGGTGCAGGTAGACGCACTGTCCTGTTTTCCGGTAATGCCGCTCGATGTGCTCCCTTCCAAACCCCAGAAACGTGTTCATGCACACATAGAGACCTCCTTCTGAGTCCTGCAAGGAATGACACAAACAGTTACAGCAGGGAAGGAACTCAACAGGACAAGAGGGGCTCAGCACACAGAAAAAAACACCCCAAGAATTGCAGACCCTTTCTGTTATCAGGCATGCACTTAAAATATGGTTTTCATAGCATATTATGGTGTTTACACTACCAGTCCTTCAAGAAACTTTCCCATCATATCACGTATCAGAACACATCATCCCACAGCCTATAGAAACTCTTTGAAATGAGTTACCTTGCAACTACAGATTAGTGAGTGTCCAAATTGAAAGTCTAGAAGTTATTCTTGAAAAATTCCACTTGAGAGCCCAACCCACAGAGGTTCATAGGCACAGAAATTTGTAAAGCAGAGAAACGAGTGTGAGCATTTATTTGAAATAGCAGAATTTCTTGTGGGCATTTGACTGCAGGAACATCATTCCAAACCCAGAAGCACAGCAGAGTTGATGGTCCAGGGATTCTGCCTCAGCTTCTACAATTGATCACAATCTTGTCTGAGAAAAAAAGATCTCAAGTGACCTCACAGCCCTTAAAACTGAGTAACAAAAACTTGCCAAGTGTTTTGCGTGCATTCTTCAGTATCTGTCAGGGATCCTCTCCATTCATGCAACTACAGAGCTTGGAGACAAGGGCATTACAAAGGGAATATTAAGAGATATACTCCTGCTGCTGATCACAAATGATGACATTTCAGTAACACAACTGGCATCACTTTTTGCTCTCCCTAAAACTGGGTGTCGATGCTGGCTGTTACCAGGGTCTTGTTCAATTTTAGCACTGCTCTAAGATCTCTCCTACATCAGACTGCCAGGAGGAGTTTCAGTCATCTGCTCATTGGTGTTGGATCGATTTTTTCAAGTCCTCTAACATGTATTGTTTTGAGTAGGTGGTGCATAACAAAGATTGAGCCTTTCAGAAGCTCTGAGACCTTCCTTCTATTGTGAGCGTTTGTGCTATTGGACAGCACAGAACATCTTGTGTTAAATTCCTCAAAGAACAACATGAACTACACTCATTCATAGGCACCTCAGAAGTAAATTATAAATATATATATGAAAGTAAGGATCATTATCTCCAGAAACAAGTCATATTAGACACATAGATGCTGCCTTCTCTTCTATCCTGCATTCCAAATCAAATCCTTCTGCATTACCTCCTTCTGTGAGAAAGTCATGGATGTGTTCTCTACAAGAAGATCCTAGAGATGCCCAGTCTAAATAAAAACACACAGGGTCACTCTAGGGTCTCAGGAACTTTGTTTAAAGTTTTGTTTTCTTGGAGATCATTCTCTCTTTTTCTGGAGGGAATCCAAGAGACCACTGAACCATTTCTCAGGCAGCCTATGACAACAATCTGACACTTTCAGTATAGGAGCTAAATGTAGAGTCTGAGTAAGTTGGTTGTGGTTACTAACAAAACAGTTGTTACTCCAAGAGAACACAGGAAGAGTGTTCTCTCCCACAGCTTGGAAAGAAGTGGACAGACTGTTCAAAAGCCCAAAAGGTCAAAGTAAAACAGAAGCCTGTGTGAAAAAGACACCTTTGTAGATGGCTGAGCAAAGGATTAGGCCTCTGTTTGGTGCTCAAAAAACACTCAACTGTGATCTAAGACAAATTTTGTGCTGGTTAATTAAACCCTACTGAGCAGACAAACAGTTCTGGAAGGAATGATATTTTACATCATCTGTGGCACGTAAATCTTTGTATTTGACATTCATTTTAGATATGTGTGAAAGTTTATGCTGGAGGAAGGCAGGTTATCTAAAGAACTGGAGACACTGTTCTACACCAGAAAAGCATAACTTGTCCTGACAGACAAACCCAGGAACTTTAGCTGGGTATTTTTTCCCCCTCATTCTTGCTTGAGGATGCAGCAGACATGTAGTGTGAAGTTTAGGATAAAGTAATGTATAAACATTCTCTTCCCTTATCAGTCTAATCTAGAGTGGCACTGGTGGGGCAGAAGTTTGTAGGTGCTCAGGCTCCATCACTGCCCAGAAGGTCACTCAAGAGCAGATTAGTCTTCTCACCTTCTAAGCAGAAGGAAAAGGGATTGCTCCTCACTGTATTTCTTCGTGTTCTTTGCTGCTAAGGTGCTCATGGTATGCCAAGTGCTTTATTCAGAGAGGGGGAACACACAGCCCACACCAAGGAGAAAAGTATTTTAAAAAAGAAAAACAACCTGCTCCTATTTATTTGGACACCAATTCATGTTTGGAGGAAGGAAAGAGGCAGAGAATCCACAGGGAAAGAGAGGTAAAATGCACCATTTGCTCCCTCTCAGACTCAAAAGCAAAGCAAAAGCTGGTGGGTGAGAGACAAACACAAGGACCAGTCTGTGAGGACAGAGAGAGAGAGATCCCCCCTCATTCCACACTGCTCATGGCACCAGACACCAACAGCTTTCAAACACCACTAACCTGATCAGGATTTGAACTAATGACCTCCATCCCATTACCAGCCCCCACAAACCATTTAGATCCCTCAGGGAAATTGAGGGTTTAGCAATTTCAGCTCCTGCAGTGGCTCAGACAAGAATGATCCTGTACAAACACAAGGGCTGTGGTGATCTCCAAACATGAAAAACAGTTGCAGACTGAGGGACAGTGTCTCATGCACAGGTGTTTGCTTCAGATCCTCTGGAACAATGACAAAATTTGCTAAGACAGTATCACAGAAAAGAGTAAAATGGCACCTTGAGTGTCCACAAGTCTCCACACCCAAACATGAAGAATGAAAAGCTCATCCATCCTGTCATATATAAACTGAAATGTGCCTGTTATGATCCAGGGTCACTATCTTTGTGCATTCTGTCATGGTTTCCATGAGAGTGTTTCCCTACAAAATTCATGCTCATACAGAACTGTTACAGGTTCTGCTCAGGGTGTCTGTTCATAAGGAACCACCATTAATTAATCAGACTGTGGTCATAAGAGTTTTGCTGTATAACTACAATCCAATCTTTAACACATTTGGAAAAGTTACAGGACCATTCCTAACACACACACATTGCATTGAATCCAACAATAGTCTAACTAAATGACACATATTTTATTGCAGGACAGGCTTAAAAAGAACAACAGATGTTCTGGCACTTAATATTCATCTCAACAACACACGATAATCTACAATGAGGAACAAAAAGAAAGCCTGTCTCTCTGTCAGGTACCAGGACTACCTACATTGAAACAAGGAGAAAAAAAAACCCACAGCAAACCACAGACAATCAACTGAACACAACGGGACACAGAGATGGCTCCAGCAAACAAAAAGTTCATTTTTAAGTTTCCACTGCAGTAAATGTAGTTACTTCTGGGGTGGGAGGGGGGAACCAACACAAAAAATGTGTCCTGAGGCCAAGAATATATCGAGTCACATTTGAAAGAAACACGAGATATGAACAGTGGTGTAGGTCTGCCTTTTAGACAGCTGCCCTCTGTCACCCAAAGGTGACAAGAAAGTAATGGTGACTAAAGGAAAGCAGAAAAGGAATAATGAGAGAGTAAAATTGGGCATCAGGTTAAAAAAGGATAAGAGGGAGAAGCAACAGAATCAGAATAAGGAGTGGAAGGACACTGACATACACAAACATTGATGTCGAAATACGTAAAAGCAGTGAAGAGGAGCCCTGAATTACTGTGAAAGATGAGAGATGGGAAAAGAAGAGCTGGGTTGGGCAGAGAAAGAAAGGACAAGGGATGTGGAAATAGGAAATAAATTAAATTACAGGGCTTCCAGTAAATGGACTGCTGACTTGAAGTGCAAAAGAAATCCTTCCCCTGCTCTTCCTTTACAAAAGCACTGTATGGCATTGGATAGCACTGGATACTTCCCTACAAGCAAATTAATTCACAATTTCTTAACAAAGATTTCTGGTACCTCTGCTCCTAAATGGGCACGTGGACAAGGCCAATCCAGTACAGCACTTAGAGCATTTCCTGGGAAGAAAAAAGCTGTGTGGGCTAGTCAGCCACTAAACCAAAGCCAAACCTCCACTCCAAGAGGTGGATTGACTGCTCACACCCACGTATAAATCACAGGTGGACTCCAGAGCAGCACACAGGAATTTCGAAGCAGTGTCTTGGACAAGTCACATGCACAGGCAGGATCAAAGCTTCAGTTAGTGAGCAAATACAACAGCAAAACTAATGCTGGGTCAGGAGTACTTCCAACCTGCAATCAGCAATAGAGAACTTCCTCCCATCCACCAGCACTCTTTGGGGTCAGTTCATCCAGGTGCAAACTGTGTGAGACTTCAGACTGCCAAGCTCTAGCCCAGCACTGCAGCCCCAGCACCTCAGATGTGGGGATTTTGCTTGGTACAGAGCCCTGGCTGTACAGCTCTGTTGGTCACAAAAACAGTGTTGTACTTCCAGAACAGAAAAGCTGGGGAGAAGAGTTGAGAAGAAAAATTAAGGTTCCACAGCGTTTCAGCACAGCTCTAACACTGTCCATTGATCTGCATCTCTGTATTTATCTTCTGACACTCCAGGTACCTCAGAATTCAAGTCTCTCCACTACCCAAAATATTCCAGTCCATCACCACTCTGGATAACAGGATCGTAAGTGACACATAAAGAGGGAAAGGCTAGTAAGATCCAAATTTAAAATATACAATGCATATACACACTGCTTGTTCTCCCAAGAACCACAGTTATTTCTCATGTGCCAACCACTGCAGGCACAACTTCTGCTGATGTTGCCATTCTCCACCTCCAGAAGACCAGTGGGTTAACTGATGTGAACCAGCTGAGTATCCTGGTGCACTTCCAGCCAGCAAAACACCTGCCCATGTGACAGCTTTGATATGTCCCTGTCAAGCAACAGACTTTTCAGGTGATCACCCACCACCAAGCAATTTACTGCCTCACTAACTGGAGATCATTTTGCAGCTAGGCCAAAATTCTTATCTGGAGTATTCTCTTTGTCTTGGTGTGTTCAATCCCCTTGTTTCTTCTCTGCTGTTCTCATTCCATCAATAGAAACAAAATCCAAGCCTACCCCTCACAGACACGAGCCTCAGTGCTTTTCTGATTTTCCTCAAGAAATATTGACCAAAGCTACAGCCAGACAGGAGGTGCTTATTTCTAGAATGTTTTCTGCAACACAATCACCAATATCCTTTACACACTCCAGACTCTCCAGGATTTCAGTCTCAACTGCACAACAAACAGCAGAGCATCAGCTCAGCTCAGACTTTGGGACTTGTCCCAACATAACCATTACAGAGTTCCCGAGCCACAAAAATGAAGTCAGCAAGATTCACAAAGGAAGCTGTTGTCAGCAGCAAGGTTTTCCAGCAGAGCAAAGCCAAACTTCCAGCTGCTCAAACAAACACAGCCCTGCACTCTACAGAGCCAGCCTGCCTGGTCCTGTCACCGTATTGGGCTCATGAGCTGTGCTGGGGCTGTCACCAATGCCCTTCATGAGGAAGGTTTCAGAGCACATCCACATGCAGCATCCATAATTCACATAAAAGCCCTTTTTATACTCTAGTTTGTATCCCTTGTCCAGCTGTTGTCTCTCCCCCAGATGTGTCACTCTCATCACCAGTGACAGGACCTGAGGGAATGGCATGGAGCTGTGTCAGGGAAGGTTTAGGTTGGATATTAGGGAAGGGTTTTTCACCCAGAGGGTGGTTGAACACTGGAACAGGCTCCCCAGGTAAACAGTCACAGCACCAAGCCTGACAGAGCTCAAGAAGTGTTTGGACAACACCCTCAGGCACATGGTGGGATTGTTGGGGTGTCCTGTGCAGGGTCAGGAGTTGTACTCTCTCATCCTCATGGGTTTCTTCCAACTCAGCACATTCTATGACTCTACAGTTCTGTGATAAATGATCAGGGGTTTTTGAGACCAGGATCACAGTAAAAGGTGGAATTTCCAAAGCTGAGTATTATCCTTCTAAGAAAATAACAGTACAACAAAAGATTATTTAATACAACCTTCATATCTTCTGCATCCCACTGGACACAAAGTCAGGCTTATCCATCCAAAGAGGAAGAGAAGTCACAGTGGACAAAATAAGAGAGAAGAAACATACAGCACAGAGCTGGAGACGTGGAAAAAGTCAGCAGGAGGCATGACTGCACCTCAGATCTGAATAACGAGAGGTGGAGGACTTTGTCAGCCAAGTTGTGGGTTTGCTCCCACAGCTGCTGGGTCAGTCCCTGGAGGAAGCAATACTCAGCACTAGGCCAGGCTTGTGCTTTGTAGGCAGCCTGCCTTCCCTCCTCAATTCCTGTACAAAGGAATGGCTAGCTGGAGTAGGAGCCCTCATCACAGAAACACAGTTTTCTAGAAAGATATCAAAAAATCTCAAAAAAGTAATTAAAATGTAAATCATAAACAGCATATTTTCTCATCTTATGAGCCAAGCAAAATAAAAAGTGTCACTAGGTCTCTTAAGTGCAAAGAAATTTGCCTCCTGTTCCTGTCAGCTTTCCAGGGACCAACCCTAGTATGTTCTGTTGGAAGAAGGCCAAATCTAAGGATGTGAATTTCTCATCTGTTTATATTTCTAACAATAGCACCTTTCTGACAAGATCACCATGATACAGTTAATCCACGTGAAAAAAAATACACTAAACAGCCACTTGTACTTCTAGCACCCACTTCTGAAGTCTCTCAGCTAATGACTCTCACTGTAGCACAAAGGTGACATTGTTCTCAGATCTCCATCCAAGGAAGATTTAAAGCTCATGGAAAAGGAACCTCAACCAGTTTTGAGAACAATCAGTGAAGCTGCCTATATCCACTGGGACATGTACTACTCAAACCCAGACAAGATGACACAACTGACAGAGTGACCAACAGGGCTGCAAAAGCCACGTCTCACTGCCACATTCAGCTTTGCACAGCTGGAGGTAGAAGAAGGAGATACTCACTCCCCAGCACCTCATTTTCTTTGGCACCCCCTGACAGGGAAAGCTCTGATTTTGACCATTCCACTCTGCTTGGTCCTTGCAAATTTGCTGCAGCATCTTTTTCTGCAATAATAACATGACTCTGTACCCTAACACTCACAGGTCTTATGGTTTGCAGTGTATTTTAAAGATCACAGCACATCCTTACAGGAAAAGGATTAATACATAATTAATACAGCTAAAGACACTTGACTGTAGAGCTGCTGCATGACCAGGTATATAGTGACATGCTGAAGTTAAACTGTAGCAAGGAGCATATTTTAAAATGGCAAAATGAAAAGATGTGAAGAAATACTGAGAAATATTCTTACGAGGGAAAAAACCTCCTCCAGCAGAAAAAGCAATCTGGAATATTAACTTGGCTAACAAAACCAAGAGTGTGTTTTTTAAGTTCTTGAACATTATAACAGGGCCAACATCTTCTTTCAAGAAGAGGCAGGTACCTCAAGAGGAAGAGGCTCACTTAGGTAATACATCAATAACCTAAAAAAAAAAGTCACAAAATCAACCTACTACAAAACACAAACATCTCCCTTCAGCCAAGAAACCACCTGTCTGTATCCTTTCACTTTCCTTCTGAATGAAAAACTGCAAAACCACAGCTTTGCTATTTTCAGTTTGTAAACGAGAGTGTTAGACCCTAGAAAGCACACATTACGTATGCCACTTAGAATCTCCATCCTACAAACAATATCCAAGTTACTATTAGATTATATGGGAATTTAATATAAAATCTGAGGCAAAACTTTCACTCAACTAAGCAGAGGAGTGGTATGGGCTGAAAAGCTGTGGGAAACAACAGAAACTGAGACTGCTTTTATTTTCACTGGTACCGCATAAGTTCAGCCAAGCCTTTTGCCCAGTGAATGCCCATAACACAATTTAAATAAGAAGTTTTTACATTGTAGGGTCACATTTTCCTAAATCTGAAATCTCTTCCCAATAATGTCAAAAGGATGAAAAATGTTATAGTTAAAAAAAAAAATCACACATGCTGCTTCCCACTCCTTTTGCTGTGTTCAATTGAGGCTCATTGCAGGGGGTGGTGATTGATTGTTTTTTAATCTGTAGCAGTATTTTATATCCCTTCCTACTTGTTAACAGAAACTTTTTATAAACCATAATATCCAAGAAGCCTGAAAGTGTTACTAAAAACATCAACCATGTGTTCAGCCAAGCAGAAATCTGAAGGAAAGAATGTGGTATATTGATTTTCCCCCACCAAAACCTTCTTAAGTATATAATGCAATTATCGCCTCTGCGGTGGAGTCCGATTTGGCAGTTCTAATCAGCCCAGCTCCCAGTACAGTCAGGGCTGCTGGGTGACACTTGAGATCTGAAGAGTGTGGGTAAAAATAACCTCTGTTCAACAAGACATGACGAACACCAGACAGCTGAGTCACCTTTAAAACTAAATCCGATTTTCTGTATTAATAGGAATTATCAAAGAGAGGGGGAATTATCAAATAGAAGGGGATAAAGGATTCCAAAAACGTGTCTGAAATGTATCTCTCAATGCATATTCTGTAATGTTCAGCTTCCTTCTGATTGCTGCCGCTGACATTAACATCAACATATAGTACTCAATCACCCTTGGGAAACCTCAGTTTCCTGTGGAGAAGCAACTTTCAATAAAGTTTTCAACCTCTTTTGAAAAAGTCTAATTTCTAAGCACCTGTTTCTTGCGAAGCACTGCCCATTTATGAAGGCTTCCAATATTAGCAGTGGAGTTAAAAACTGAGTCAGGCCCCAAATCCACCATGGAACACATGCAATCTGTGGAGCTGGGGGATGTTTTGCAAGACACCATAGAAATAGCACCACAGAAAGTTTCCTGCACATGAAACATTCATCTAACAGCAAACGAACCAAGCTAGTGGGGAAATACTACGAGTTCACTGAAGTTCAGTGATGTAACTGAAACCCTGGGGGAGAAAGTGTTTCAGGGGAACTTTCACGCTGATTTTCAGGATCAGCCTTTACCTTGGAAGCTTTCTCTGAAGGTTTTGAATAGAACGAGCACCGAGGCAGTAGGAAAGCAAAATAATTGGCATCTGCTCGCCAAGATACACCAACGAGAAGGCCATTACTCTCCCTTTTTTTACTACCTCGGTGTGAAAGCAAAGCAGGGCTCCGGGTGGAGGAGACAGACCCCGACAACCAGAGCGAGCAGGGAAGTTTCCCCAAAACCACAAAATCCCCGCGGCCAAGCAAGCACTTCAGAGCGCCTTGAAGGAGGGAAATAAACAAACAAACGCAGGAAGGGACGGTGCTGCCGCGGAGGAGCCGGCGGCGATGTGCGGGGAGCGCCGCGACCGCAGCCGCGACCGCGGCCGTGCGGAGCACCGGGAGGGCCAGGGGGCCGCGGCAGGTGGAGGAAGGGATATCGGGGGACTCTGAAGCCTGAGGGGGAGTCAACGGCCCGGGGAGGGCGCGA